>BSBM01001511.1:270000-870000 GCA_027924585.1 Larix kaempferi
TCTACTTCAGGTACTATAGGAAGCCCTTTGGAGTCAACTAGATAGTCCCTAGGAAAATTAATTGAGGATACCAACTCGAAATCAACATCCAAGGGAACAGTCCATGGTCGAGATCATACGTATGGGAAAGGTAACCGAGCCAAAAATATCAAAAGTACTGGCACTAGAAGCATCCCAAGTTGGTACTAGTGAAATCCTTGTACACACAAAATACCACAAATGCTTAGCTAAGAATCAGAGGGGTAATCCCTTCAACTTAACCTCACAAAACCTCGTGCTTGACTCCTGTTTGAGAGGAGTGTCCCAGCCACACCTATACAAAATTGAATTTTCCTATCCTTAGGATAGACATCTATGTTTCACAGTTTAATAGCCTCGGAGTTTTTACTTCCACCTTAGTCCAAGGCTCTAGGCTATACTAGTTGGTGAACCCTATAAATCCAAAAACGTTTAGTGAATTTTAGATTAAGCGTTCATTATAATGTCTATTGTTACATAGAAGGATGCATAAGTGTAGAAAGATTATGTTCTCAAATGAAAACAAAATACAAATATAATACTTGGAAATGGAAAATATCACTTAAGCTTTCGAAATAGTTACTTGACTATAAACAACTTTCAAAAAAAAAGAAAAACCAAGCATAACCTTTCAAAAAATTTAGCAATATGCAACTTTTTAAGGAGATTACTATAACCAAAGCAAGCATTCTTTATGATTTACATGAGATAATGAAAATGAAATCAATACAATCTTTTCTTTTATGAAAGCACTCCCAAAAACATCAAATTGCCCAAAAGATTCCTAAATGAACTAGAAACAAACTATGATTTTTTGCAAAATTCAACTTTCTTTTCCTTTTAGAACCTAAAAATAAACACACAAAATTATGATTACGAAGGCTTAGAAAGAATAATTTATAAAATCTAAGAAAGATCCAGATCCCCACTAGACCTTATAAACCTAAAAAACCATTTTGTTTTAATTTTTACCCTATTTTTGGCCTACTAGGACATATACGCACCCTACCTTAAGGAAACCAACGTATATAAAGATGAATATGTTCCCTAACTTAAGGAATCTCGCATATGTGATTTTCATACACACCTTAACTAAAGAAAGCCCGCATATACGTGTTTTCATGCACTGTAGCCTGCGTATGACTTTCAAACTGCTGAAAAAATCTAAGGAAAAAAGACCACCTACGTGAGCATACGCATATGTATGCACAATAGGGTGCATATGTATGCACCTTTACACACTATAGCATGCATATGAACACGAAGAAGGAAAAAACAATCATTTCCATATTTCAAAGCAAGTACAAAAATTTTCCCCAGGGGTTTCAATAAGGAACATTAAACTACTGCAAAAAAAACTACAACAAGAGAAGAATCACCCAAACAAGAAAGAAATCCACAAAAAGAACCTAAACTACCCAAACAATGGAAGAACAAACTAGTGGAGTCACCATTTCTGTTTTGGGATTATGTGCTACCCTAGTGATCTTTGGGTAGGATCGCCACAAATTGATACCCACAAAAGACGACCAAGAAACAATCTTTAATCTTTGCAAACAACTTTAATTGACAAAGAATTTAGAATATAACTTACTTGGTTCCTATCGTTTGAAGAAGAAACTATTGGATTGATGCTTCTCCAATATTCTCACTCAGATTTTAAATTGGTAATTGAAAAGGGAACAAGAACTAGCAAGAAATAGTTATCGTTGCAAAGATTATAATAATGAAGGAACTTGCAGAATTACACATCCATAATTAAACATTCATAAACCAAAATTAAAAACTTGATATGGACGAAAAAGATAATTTTTTTATATATAAGTAAACAAGAAGATACAATACAAAAGTATCACCTAAGTCTTGTTGTGGCACCATTCTGAAACTGAGATTGAAGTTCTTCCACCCAGGCCTCCAAACACTTAACTTCCAATCCAGATCTTCTTTTAATAATTATGCCCAAGAAAATCCCTACAATTCTCTGACATAATAAAGCTCACAAGAAGGGCAAGAAATACAATGTTCCAAATAAGGGATATGGAATTTTGTAGACACAGTACAAACGGCTCTTGTGGAATCGTGTTTTAGTTAAACAACATGAGGGTATGCTCTCTAAAATGCTCAATATTCCAAAAGGTAATTAAAAGAACTAAGACCAACTTTTTCTTTCATTTGTGCCTCTTTTATATTGATGGAGAGGTAGTTATGGAAGTTAGAGATCGTTATTTATAGGATTTGGGTAATTGGGAATGGTTGTAACCGAAACTTTTTCATATAAAATAATGTATTTTTATTTTTTACCCTCGAACAGACACATATGCGGGCTAGCCAAAGACAGGGTGCATATACGCGGGATGGCCCACTGTAAGGCGCGTATGGCTTGGAAAATACAATTTTTTAATGAGTTTTCCAAGATACATTGTTGTTCATACATCACAAAGGATTAAGGAAGTCTGCAAAAGAGGAAAGGGATAAGATCGGACCATCATAAGCATCTATGGGACATATTTGACAAAATATGCTATAACACTTGTGGGTATGGACCCTCAAACCAAAAAATAAATTAAGATAAACAACTCTTAATTGGAGTTGGACTGACGCTACACCTATGGTTTCGACATTGGTTCCATGTATCTTTAACGTCGATACTATAGCTCAAGTGTCAGTCCAGTGTTGATTCAGAGACATTTATGTTAATTTATTTTTTTAGTTGGATTTTAAATAAGAGATTTGGAAATGGAAAATCTACTCTGATATCTTGGTATTGGAGATAAGGTTCTTGAGACCCAAACTTTGATTTCCACCTTGATCCATAGTTTACTTCAACGTAACACATTTTTCATTGCATCCCACCAATAGATATTTTATACATTGTCCAACCTAATGATGGAGGGATAGGGGTCAAGCCTTTAGGCCATACAACTAATTATATTCAAGTGACATCATTTGTATTCTATAAAGTTTTATTGTGATTCTTTTCTAACCATCCATTTATTTGGCATATCAGATTGTTATGAGCTGGTACTTCAAGATCTCATTGATATGATTCATTCTCTCCCATCATTGCTATAGCAGCTGTAGTATCTTATTCTATGGAGATACCTCACATGCAGATATTGTGGCAAGTTAATTTTGTTTAATTATAGTATTGTATCATGTTATGTTGCTTGGCATTATTTTGTATATTCGGCTTCTAATTACTTGAACTTGTGTTTATGCAACCATTGACATGAGACATTGATATGCAATGTTCACTATGGATTGAGAGACCCTATGTTTCCTCTGTGACTAGGATTGCACCATTAGGTATTCTAGTTTCATCTTAATCTTCTCTTATTTAGATATCTCAAGTTGATTTAGGTTAAAATATGAAATGCTTATTCTTCTCTTTTTTGTTCATTTTTCATGTTTTTGTACTAATCAAACCTTAGATACATGTGTATGCAGTCCTTGATGGGAGTATTTCAAGAACTACCCTAACTTGAGGTTCAAATATCAACATACATTACACCATTTGGTGTCGCAATTCATTTGAGCACGTTGCATTGGAATAAAGTACAACAATAGTTTTTCTTTTATATCCTAGAGTTTTCATTTTACTCATCTATTTTTTTTAGCCAACAATATTTCAACCCATGGAAAAATTATTGCCTAGTCATATTCCTTCAAGATTTAATCCTCCTACCATCATGTCCCACAATTAGGTAGTATATTCAAGTACTTTTTTGTTGAAGTTGGGGAAGTATTTCTGCTATATTATAACACTCTAACTGGGTCAAAACATCTTGTTTGAAGTACATGGAAGGTGTTGCTAGTGGTCAACCTACATTGTTGATTCAAATACTACTATTCACTCCATCTTTTAGCATTGTAGTTTCTCTAGCATAGCCCACACTTTGCAAAACAAGTTAAATTTGCTTAATCACAATATGCTAAATAGATGATGTGCTTAAATTTATAAGTGTTTTAAGAATTTCTAACTAGTTTTGCACCTTGTGTTTCTAGTATTTGATGTGACTTCTTGCTTATGCATCTCACACACACTTATAGATTCCATTTGTTCCTACATCTGTGACCCCTGAAATTGTCAACATTAGAGTTTCTATTTGCATGCCCTTCACCTAGGTATTGAACAAGTTAATTTTTCCATTGACATGCTTGTTTTTCTTATTATTCTTAATTTATGCCTCTAATTCGTTTGGCACATATTTTTTGCAACCATGAACGAGATTTTATCATCTCTTACCTATTCCACAATTTTAGAGGCTATTGGTTGGCCCTTCTGGTGCCATTGCACCTATATTTTTTTTTCTTCTAGTGTTAATGCATCTACCATTATTGGCCTCTACTAGTGGTATCTCTACTTCCTTGGCTTATGCGGATGTTGCATCTACCAATGTTTCCTTAAAATAGGAGATTCAATTGATGGCTTTGCCTCCTAGATAAGAATGTCAATCTATGACATTACCCCATATTTTCTCTATTATATCAATAATTAATGAATTATTTTTCACACAAATATGGATTGCATTATATGCGTTAGAATTTTATGATACAATTGCCTATAGACTAGTTGCCTCATTTATGGTAAAAAATTTTAACTATATTGAATTGCGAATTTATTTGTAAGTTTGTTAATATTTAAAATTGTGGAAAATAACTTATAAATGTCGTTTCTTTCCCAATCTTCAAAATTGTGCAGTAATCCTTAATATGGACCATGTCGTTTCTTTCCCAATCTTCAAAATTGTGCAGTAATCCTTAATATGGACCATGTCGTTTCTTTCCCAATCTTCAAAATTGTGCAGTAATCCTTAATATGGACCACCTCGACCTTCCTCGAGCACATAGAAGATGAAGATCACATTCGGATATGCCTTTGGCAATGGAAAGGGTGGTGGGGATCAAAGTGTTTCCCATTCTCCTCAATATCAACATGTGGGTATTGTACTCTAGGCAAGAGTTGTCATTTTATACCATGGCCATGAGTTTTCCATTTTGTGTTTTGGTTACAAGTTGGCTTTATGTACTTGGACATGATGTGACATTTTGTAGTGAGTGTAAATTTGGGATATTTTGGAATATATGCATACTTTAGAGCTATTTTTAAATGAAATATGATAGTTCATTTTCACGGTTTTGATGTTTTTGGTGACCGTCGCATAGCTTCAAACATTATGGTGTGTATGAAGAATTTGAATTCGAAGGTTATGGTACTTTCTTTTCAATGGATTCCAAATTCAAATGTAATTGCGTTGGAGTGAAATTATTAGGTTAGAGTTCCTTATAGTTTTATTCAAATGTTATTATGTTTTAAGTACATGATGAAGAAAGGTTTCTTAGATTAAAAAACTCAATTTTGGGTGATAATGTATATGTCAAAGTTTGAACATGTGAAATGCCTTCTTGATCAGGATTAGAAACCCAATAATTATTAATCATCAAGGGAATTTTTAAGTATTCATGCATTGATCAATGGATAAGAGGTAATATTCATAAACTACTTAGTTGTCTTGATCATAAATATGATTGTCCATGCCTTGTGTCACTCTTTGATTGGAATTATCATACATATAGTGCATCACTATTTAATTGTCTTTATCATACATTATTTCTTAGCAGAAAAATATATGAGAGGACAAGGTTCCTTATCTCCATGCCATGCACTTGCGCTTACCCTACAATGCATTACATATTAGTCCACAATGTAGTAATTTAACTCAATCACCAATACATCACATATGAGAGTATAATATCTCATGACATCTCTTCTTAAAATTTACATTTCCTTTTTCCATTTTCCATTGAGACAATTGTTTTTTCCATTGCCAATGCTTGAGGGAGATTATTTGATATTTTTAAATGCAAGGACAATAAGTATGAATACTTTAAGAAATGTTTAGATAGGAATTGGGTGTCCTTATTTACTAATCCTAGAACTAGCTAACACATGCCTGAGGTAAAGACACATTTTTTCCTGGATTAGTTCACATATAAGCCATTCCTAGATAATTAGATGAATAGATGGTTTATAGTTTTTGAGAAACATCCTTGTAATAACAAGGATATGTCATTGTATTTTCTATGGAAATTGTGGGTTGAATTTATTCTAGGTCTCCATCTATTTTGGTAATGGTTAATTTTAGGGAGATGGTCATGGGTTTGGATAAGAACAACAAAATGATCAACATGACATGTTGAGATGGTTGTTCCCTCCTAGGAGATCACCTAACCCCTTGATACTGAATATCTTGATATTGGAAACAAGACCCAAAGTTTGATTTCTACCCTAATCCATAGTTTACTTCAACATAGCACATTCATGATTTCATCCTACTAGAAGGAATCTTCTAACAATGTCCAATTGAATGATGGAGGGCCAGGGTTTAGGGATTTACCAGTTCTAACATCTAAATAGACTATGCATTATGGTAAGTATAACTTGACGAGTCTGCAGCGATTGATTCCATGTGTTCATGTCTACCTTTTCATTTATCCATATCATCTTATCTATTATTGTGAACTTGATTTCAGTTTCTACAAAGTGACCTCTAACTAGTCATATCCAGTCAAAGAAGAATTCTATGTTTCCAATTTTCTAAAATCAATTTGGAGTGAAATGTTGTTGGAGTTATTAATTTTTGAGGTTTTTATTTCATAATTTTAATATGAATATTTATATATTTTTTATACATGTCATTTCTCTATATCCTAGCCTTGACTTCAAAAACCCTTGCTAATATGTGTGGATATTGTTGTTTGGTTTTTCAACCAAGCATGTGCAAGGATGCACCTGCTAACTAGTAGCAGCAGTCTCAATAAAAGTATGTAAAAACTAATTTAACCAAATCTAACATTAACATGTGTAAAAGAAATAAAAAACTGAATTTAAGAACATAAGCAATAAGATCTATGGAAAAACAATAACTTGAAAAAGTACTTGATTTTGTATTACCTCAAATGGTGAGAATGATGGGTGTTGAGCAACTCCAAGGTTGAGAAGCTCCAATATCCAATGGTCTCTTCTTCTCCAAAGCTTCAATGGGGATCTTCAAACTCGAAATGGGAGGCAATGGCTCTCAAAGGGAATTTAGCAGCATAAGGATAGGATGAAATGTGGATGAATAATAAGGAGTCCCTATCACCTTTTTATAGTTTTTGGGTGATGGGTAGTACCATTATGGTTTTAAGGAAACCAATGGTATGGACCAACATGGTTTAGGTCTCTTTTTCCCTCTTTTTCCTTTTTCGAATATTTTTTATATTTTTATTCCCTTTTAATATTTTTTGGGAATTTTGGATCCTTTTTTAGGGTTTTTTGTGTTTTTTGAGGAAAAATACATATTTTGAGGGGGAAAAGGGGTATTATGGTCTTTTTGGTGACCTTTTGAAGGTTTTAGAGGATCAAATGGTGGAAAAAGTGGACAAATGGGTCATGTGAATAAGGGAGTGAGCTAGTGAGCACTTTTTGGGTGTTAACAGACTGCACCCTGATGTGTGAGGGCAGGAGCTCATCGTATGGCCGATAGACATCATAGTTCTTTTGTATTTTTTCCTGGGGTTTGGAGAAGAGAAGAGACCGATTGGAGACTGGAACAACGGCCCGTTGGAAGCTGCAAAAACTGAAAAAATACATGGCCTCAAAATGAATGAGGAACGATCTCTGATAATGGACGAGGCGGGCATACCCATGCTCGTGTCAAGACATATACATAACAATTAGGCCCAAGAAGGGGGACCTAAATAATCCATAAAAATCTGTTGGTACATCATAATGGTCCAGAGGGGACATAATGCTGGGACGTATGCATGATCATACCATGACTGATCTCAATAACTAATACACTAGAAAAGAGCAACAACCATTCTGAAAAAGGTTTCAGAAGGGTTGATGAACTGTTGGAGCTTAAGGTATCCAACATCTGTAAGGACTCAAAGACTGTGAGCCAATATCTGAGGAATTTATGTAACTGTATACTCGAGGGAGTATAAAACTGGGGTACATCTTGAAAACTGTCGCTAAGCGCAACCCGGATATCCATAGGAATGTGTAATTGGTTGTTTTCTCAAAAAGACTCATAAATGTGGTAGAGTCAGGTGATATCTGGGGTCTTCAACGAATGAATGAAAGGACAGATACCCTGTACGAGTCTCGACGATGCGATCAAGGTGTTGAAGTCGAGCATGTGAGAAACAATCATTTGGAGAGCCATTGAGGACTCCTTTCAAAATGATCCGTATGCACCCATCACTAATGGTGATGAGTCCAAGGCACAGGGACCTCTGGGTCTATCCTCTGGAATAGATTGTGTTGGCATCGACAGAGGGAGACCGGAAACTACCAAGGCGATGATGTTTCCTTGACAGAAGCGCGAGGTGTACAACTGAAGTGTGATAGTACTAATGGTAGGACTGACATACTGTGGGGATGGGGAATAACTAGGGTCATAGAGTGGGTGGACTCAAACTTCCTTTGTTCAGAGCATGATGACATGGTGGTTAACCTGATAGCATAGGAAACTGACTTTTAGGTGTGAGGATCATAGCTTATCAAGGGTATGTATTGCTGACTGGAGTGACTCTGGGGGGAGAAGCTGATGGATGCTATTGGGAGACTCTCAGGGTGACATATTGCAGAATACTCTGAACGAAGGTGACCAGAATGGGGAAGCTTCCATATGAGTAGACATGATATGTTGTGGCGCCGAAAAGAACCATTAGGTCCTTCTTTTTGGTTTTAATGAGCTCCAAGAAGGGATAAAAGTGTGCTCTGAAATGGTACTGTCCTATGGATTTATACGAGCCCAGGACTGTTTATGCTCATGAGTGCTTTCATTTTTAAGTAGTCTGGAAATGAAAGAAGACTCTGAATTTTTGGATGAGTACCGTCCTGTGGATTTGTACGAGCCCAAGACGGCGATTTCTCTTGGTTGCTTTCAATTTTAGGGAGTCTGAAAGCAGTAAGTAGATGCCATTGGTGTTCTTTTTCGTATGTTAGTCTCCAAGGCCCGAAAAAGTGTAAAATGATGCAAATGGAGAACTCTTCTAACCGATGTGACTAGAGTATTCCTTTTTCGTAATTAGTCTATAAGGTCCGGAAAAGGGGTAAACTTATACCAGGTACACGCCCTTTCAAATACTTTTAGAGAGCATGAAAGGAAGCAAGATTGCTCGGTGATCTTTTCATTGTTTTAGGAGTCAGAAAAGAGCTTAACAGAAACTCCATAAGTTCCTTTTTCGTAAAGGAATTAATTGGCTCGAAAAAGGGATAAAATTATACCGAACAACAAGGTATTGGTGAGAGCGAGGAATGATCTCAAGTATCATCACGAGCGCGGAAAACTAAATCCGACGATATAAAGAACGTAAAAAACGAACAACAACCGATGTGGCACGTAAACCGAGGCAACGAGGGGCATACGAAAAATGCCCAAAAAATCTAGTGGTGAGAGTGAGAAATGATCTCAAGCATCATCACAAGCACGGAAAACTGAATCCGGCGGTGCAAATGGTGCGAAAAACGGAGGTCATAAGGACTCCGGAATGGTCAAAGGAAATAACTAGGTTAAAAAATGGCTACAAATAAATGTGAGCCCACCAATCCATGGATGCAGTCGTGGGGAGAAATGATGGCCCACGGGGGAAGAATACTAGGTGTATCAAATCAAATCAAATATACAAGTGATATGTGACCTCAAAAATGGTTGAGATCACGCATGTGAAAAAGTGAGCAGGGTTAATGACCTACCCCCATGCTATGTGCATGGGGTTTATGATTGTGGATCACATATGTGTTGGTTTGAACAATGGGGTCATTGAAATACTGATATAGATGTGATGGGGAAGGTTCAAAATGATTGATCATGCCTCCTATCCCCGGGTCAAGGTAATCTATTATGCCCCCTAACTCAGAGGTCTCAATGCGGTGCAAATCCTGTCTTAGAGAGGGATCAACAAGGCATTGACCAACTGCTGGCGGGGGGGGTGTACCATGAGGCTGTGGGCCATGGTGGCATACTGAAGTGATGATATGATGATGGGGGATTCCCCTTGTGGGGTGGATTCCCCCAGTATCTCTGACGAGAATCACAATGATGATGAGTAGGCAAGGTTTTGGGCCTGCCCCCATGTTGTGGACATGTGGTTTCCTCATCGATTTGAAAGGGTTGAACATGTGTGTCAAAGAGATTAGTGGAAGGGGCTGACCGGATAGAGGGGTCTCCAGTGGAAACCGTGTAAATGGTGTTAATTTCTTCCGAGGAGGAAGATTTTGGGGGATATATTTCCTCAATGAGAAAAGGGGATATCTCTAGGTCGGCATCATTCAGTTCGTAAAGTGCTGCTCTATAATCTGGGAGATCAGGGTAGTGATGTGAATAATGGCCGTAGATGCCACATATCGCACAAGGGTGGTTTGTGCGCAATGATTTATCGCGGGGCTGAGGGGGTAAGGGGGTAGTTCTAGTGTGACAACTGGAACGTTGGTGTCGTCATCCAACATATTCATGTGTTCTTAAAGTGTCGATAGTTGTGGACATAGATGGGTAGCATGGCCTATATCATTGCACAAGGAGCACTTAGGGAGCACACGGGTTGTTGGGGGATTCTTAGCTAATTTGGGCGTCACTGGGGGGGTGCGAGTTGTGGGTCCAGTGGTGTAGGTTTGTGGACCTCTGCCCCCAGTGTGGTGGCATTGAGGGGGGACATAACTAGATGTCGATGCCGTGCCCCCTGTTGGAGGTGGTCGGTTTTGGGAGTTCGAAACACCAGGTGGTGGACGATTTTGGGGGTTCGATATGCCAGGTGGTGGATGGTTCGAAATATTCATGGGTTGTACCGGTTGTAAAACAACGGTCGGAGTCGGTGGGGGGGTTGGGGTAGGTAAGTACCATACAGGTAATCCTAATGTTAAACCTGGAAGGTTAAGTGTAGCCATTACTGGCGTGCTGACAACTCCTGAAAATGGAAACAAGAATGGGATAGTGTGAATCGGTGTTGTTCCGATATGAGTAGGAACTACGGGTGGTTGTGGCAGTGGTTGAGGTTGTTGAGTATACTGCTGTTCGTTGTGCGAGAGGGTGCATAAATCGGATACTTCAGTTATCTTCAAAGGGGGTGGGATGGATTGGAATGTGGAAGTCATAGGTGATTCCGAGTATAATCTGAGTCTGACTATGGAGACGAACGATGTAGGTGTATTCTGAACTGGTTGTTCAATCATAGGGAGAACATTTTTAGGTGTAGTGGGGGCGTATTGGTTTCGACGTGTTTGGAGATTCATGTCGGACGATGACATCATAAGGAGATGATGAGTACTTGAATCCATCGGTTGGTTTGTGTGTGTAGCATATGTGATTTGCTGTTGTGGTGCTATGGTTCCTTGAGGAGGATCCAACAAACGATTGTTTGCCACTCCTTGTGTGGGCAAAGGATTCTGCAGCACCATGGGTTGTGGTTGAGTAGGTGGCACTGGTTGTGCCGCGTGCCCTTGGTGTTGGGCGTCATCATTCCACAGTTGGCGCGCTCGCTCCAAATGGGGGCAAGTGTGTGTGTAATGGCCGTATACTCTGTGAAAATCCTCACAGCAGATCTAAGAGATGATGTATCTCACAAGAGAATAATTATGATTAAGCAAGAAAATAGAAGAAGAGTGATACATGCAGTATAATGAGCAACAGAATAATATGGTACAGTAGAACTCAGATAGAAGCAATAATACTTCGGTCATACTATGTTATTAATCACAAATGGACATATAAATAATACAATGCATGAGGAATTTGAATGCCTAAGGTGGCAATTCGAATTAGCCTTCATGGAGTGATCAAAGGATCACTGGAGTGTCATCGGAGCACAACTAGGTGTCCTCATGATCATCAGAGCGCAACTGGAAGTCTTCATCATCATCAGTGGAGTCATCAATGCTCAAGTAACTGTCAACCATCAGTCAAACTAACTCTGGTAGGTGTAACTGAGTGTAACTCAATGTAACTCAATGTAACTGAGTGTAACTGAGTGTAACTGAGTGTAACTGAATGTAACTAAGTGTAACTGACTGTAACTGACTGTAACTGAGTGTAACTGACTGTAACTGAGTGTAACTGAGTGACAACTGGACTGGTAGGTGAAGGAGGGCGAGTTGCTCCCTAAAATCAAGGAAGAATGGCGCATTAAGCAACTGGAGGGCTAAAACTGAATAGTGAGAAGCTCCTGGGGGCTGGCTAACTGAGGAATAGGTGCTGGACTGATGACTGGGATGCATGCAAACCCTAGAATGCATGCAAACCCTAAAAGGTGCATGCATGACTGAAAATGTAAATGATCAAAATACTGGTGGGACTAGGATGGAGTATAGGAATATCCTAACACCCCCCCTTAATCCATCCTGGGCCTTGGTAACTAAGACCAAAGGTCACCCAATACAATGAATAATAACAATCAATAAACCAAGGAAGTGGGAAAATTTCATGGGAAACATACCCCCTCCTCAAAAAATAGACTGTAAGGCACACATAAAAAATAAAAGCTCCAAACTAAAGCATGTGTGATGCTTGGTCATATGTCTGGAGGTATCTTCTTCTTGAAAAGAAGTGGATCATGCTCAAAAAGCATGTGCTTGTACTTGCTCTTCAGATCGAATGTGATGAGAACAAATCCAACAGTATTAGAATGATCCTTGAACCTGTGATTCGAATCAGCTGAGGTAGGATCAAATTTTTGAATGTGCATATAGTCCTTTGTCTTCTCCTTCGAACCACCATGGGTGAGATTATGCCAAAAAGAACTATTACATGTTTGCTTGAAATCAAAATCAGATTTAAGACTTTCAAAACAGTTTCTTGAGATCTCCTTTGAACCAGCAAGGGTGAGATCAAAACTATCATATGCATGAGAAATTATCTCAAGCGGGTGGCAATGGCCATATTCTTCAATAACCTTCTGAAAGCATGTGCTAATGATCATATAGTAGTAAATAAGAGATGTTTGCGGAAGAGGAGCGAATGCATTACCTCCAATAGCTGATGTTACCTCCGAAATAATCATGTGATCATGATGCAAACCAACAAACTCTGGTGCAAGAGAGGATTTAGGACCTTCTGCAATATCTAGAGTGTGAACTGGCACAGAAAGAGAAGAAAGTTTGAGCATGAGCGGAGAATCTGCAAGTTCTTTGTCAACAACTTCAATATGAGATGATACTGGTTCATGATCTGAGATATCATCAAGGGGAGCGAATGCAACATGATCTGAGAGACCATCAGGAGGAGCGAATGCATCATGATCTGAGAGACCATCAAGTGGAGCGAATGCATCAACTTGCTTGCTTTTGAAGGGATTTGGACCAAATGCATCATTCTTTTTTCCGAATCTTTCATCCAGATGAGCCCATAACTCTTTTGGAGTTTCAATATCAAAGATGGTCGGGTACAATATGTAATCAGTCATAGTAAGCTTCATTCTTCCAATGTGCATGTCACCTTTATTCAACCATTTAATCTTCTTTGTAGAGGATTCGAACTCTCTTTCAAAATAGCAATCAAAGAGATCATGGCTCTTCAAATATGCTATCATTCTTGGTTTCCATTCATCATAGTTGAATGGAGAAAGAGGAGTAATTTCTTCTAAATTCATTGAAGTTGTAGAAGACCTGCAAAAACAATATAGAATAACTGCAACTGCTACTGCTGCAAAAATGCAGAAACTGCTGCAACTGCTGAACTCGAAATCTTGGTAATAACCTGCAAAAAAAAACTCTCAAGAATGGAGATAAAAAATACTCTCAACATGCTCTGATACCATGTGAAAATCCTCACAGCAGATCTAAGAGATGATGTATCTCACAAGAGAATAATTATGATTAAGCAAGAAAATAGAAGAAGAGTGATACATGCAGTATAATGAGCAACAGAATAATATGGTACAGTAGAACTCAGATAGAAGCAATAATACTTCGGTCATACTATGTTATTAATCACAAATGGACATATAAATAATACAATGCATGAGGAATTCGAATGCCTAAGGTGGCAATTCGAATTAGCCTTCATGGAGTGATCAAAGGATCACTGGAGTGTCATCGGAGCACAACTAGGTGTCCTCATGATCATCGGAGCGCAACTGGAAGTCTTCATCATCATCAGTGGAGTCATCAATGCTCAAGTAACTGTCAACCATCAGTCAAACTAACTCTGGTAGGTGTAACTGAGTGTAACTCAATGTAACTGAGTGTAACTCAATGTAACTGAGTATAACTGAGTGTAACTGAATGTAACTGAATGTAACTAAGTGTAACTGACTGTAACTGACTGTAACTGAGTGTAACTGAGTGTAACTGACTGTAACTGAGTGTAACTGAGTGACAACTAGACTGGTAGGTGAAGGAGGGCGAGTTGCTCCCTAAAATCAAGGAAGAATGGCGCATTAAGCAACTGGAGGGCTAAAACTGAATAGTGAGAAGCTCCTGGGGGCTGGCTAACTGAGGGATAGGTGCTGGACTGATGACTGGGATGCATGCAAAATGCATGCAAACCCTAGAATGCATGCAAACCCTAAAAGGTGCATGCATGACTGAAAATGTAAATGATCAAAATACTGGTGGGACTAGGATGGAGTATAGGAATATCCTAACATACTCCGCATATGGAACATGGCTGGTTTGTTCGTAAATTGGGGTTCTTACCTTGTTTCGGTGGTCGATCAGGGTTTTGGTTGGTGGGGGTTCCATTGTTGTTGTTTGGAGGATAAGTCTGAGCGACTGGAGGTTATGGTGCAACAAGCGCTGCCTGTGGTGGGTAACAAGCCGTTGGGGCTTGTGAGTGAACAGGAGCATGTGTGGCCTGCTGATGGTAATACGTACGGGGTGCAACCAGAGGTGGATAGGATGAAGGTGCGTGACCATAACACTGTGGTGGACATGAGGGTCCATGAGTGTGGTGGGGGTGGGCCATGGGAGCATACGAAGTTGTGGCTCCGGAGTGAGATGTGGCCCGCGAAAGATTAGGGACGGTATTATTGCGCATAATGGAAAATGGTGGGTTGTGGGATGCAACTTGTCCGATGATGCCTTCGGCGGCGTGGGATGCCCGCGATGCATCAGTCCGGGAGGAATCCCCGCGGGGAGCATCAGGTAAGATGGTATACAAGTAGCCACACTGGGCATAGATAAGATCAAATTGTTGTGCTTTTAGAATGGATTCTTCTTCCGACTGGGGTCGTTCAGAAGCCATGTCCTTGGCTATGAGAGGGAGGAGTGATTTCAGGAACCAATCTAGGAAGATACGGTCATTAAGCTTTATCTTGCAGAGACTACAGCGCTTATGCCACTCATGTATATGATCGGTGATGTGTGTAGCGGTGTTCTGTCTACAAGACAGTAGTATTTCCACTCCTGCATCATAGCGGACTGGTAATTGGAAGAACTATAGGAAAGTCGAGGCAAGCGATGTAAACGTAGGGTGTGTCCCATGGGGTTGCTCGATGTACCATTTGGCTGCAGATCCAGTGAAAGTTCTTTGCAAAAGGCGGAGTCGAATAGAATCATCTACTATGGAGTTTGAGGAACACCATAGGTGAAACGACATGATATGGTTTTGGGAGTCTTCCCCAGCCTTCCCTTCAAATTTAGGGATGTCTGAAGGGAGCTTGGTGGGCATGGGGGGGCAGGTAGGGTCATGTCGGATGGGATCATTTATTAGCCTAGCCAAGTCTGGTAGGTTAAGGCTAGCCATGAATGGCAAACTATCGGAGGGGTTTGATGTTGTCATGGGGGCATAAATGCTAGTGGTGGTGTTATGTATAAGGTCACTGCCCCCTAGGGGGATATTTGTCATAGGAATGTGGGAGGGGCTCGCGCCACCAAGTGCAACGGGAGTCACAGATGGGTTGGGAAGATGTCCAAGAGGTGTTGGAATCTGGGTGGTAGCGGAGATAGTAGGTATATTTTCCATAGTGGGCATGCCTAGGGTAGGTGGGGGTCCTGTATTGGGTAGGGGTCCCATATTAGGCATACCTAATGGGGGTGTGGTAGTTGTGGCGACCATGGTGGTCGTTGTGGTGGCGGGGGTGGATGATGTTCCACCAATAGTGCCTGTGAAAAAGTTGTCATAATGTGAACCAGCCATGGGGCTAGTGGGTACGGTGTATGCATGATTTCGGAATCTGCCTCAGAGTCAGATGTGAAACGAGGCGCGTCAGAATCGGATGACGGGGTTCTGTGCCGATGACGTGTGGAGTCAAGGGAACCGTACTGGGGGGGTTCACCCCGGAAACGTCGAGAACGTCTCGGGGACTCAATGGTGACAAGTGTGAATTAATCTAGTATGTGGTGATGAGTGGAAAGCTCGAAGTCCCTAATGCAACCGTGTGCGCAAGAGGGAAGCGTAAAAAATAATGGCACTCATGCCAACAACCGAACTCAAAAACACTTACTATAACAGCTGTGCTATAGTAAGTGGAGTAATAAAAAAGGGTGGTCAAAAAACCAACATGCAAATCTAACATTAACATGTGTAAAAGAAATAAAAAACTGAATTTAAGAACATAAGCAATAAGATCTATGGAAAAACCATAACTTGAAAAAATACTTGATTTTGTATTACCTCAAATGGTGAGGATGATGGGTGTTGAGCAACTCCAAGGTTGAGAAGCTCCAATATCCAATGGTCTCTTATTCTCCAAAGCTTCAATGGGGATCTTCAAACTCGAAATGGGAGGCAATGGCTCTCAAAGGGAATTTGGCAACATAAGGATAGGATGAAATGTGGATGAATAATGAGGAGCCCCTATCACCTTTTTATAGTTTTTGGGTGATGGGTAATACCATTATGGTTTTAAAGAAACCACTGGTATGGACCAACATGGTTTAGGTCTCTTTTTCCCTCTTTTTCCTTTTTTGAATATTTTTATATTTTTATTCCCTTTTAATATTTTTGGGGAATTTTGGACCCTTTTTGAGGGTTTTTTGTGTTTTTTGAGGAAAAATACATATTTTGAGGGGGAAAAGGGGTATTATGGTCTTTTTGGTGACCTTTTGAAGGTTTTAGAGGCTCAAATGGTGGAAAAAGTGGACAAATGGGTCATGTGAATAAGGGAGTGAGCTAGTGAGCACTTTTTGGGTGTTAACAGATATTATGTTTATTAAATAGACTATCATGCAACCCTCCCCTAAATGTAGAATGAAAGATGCAACAAATGATAGTCTTTAGGTATGTGGTTAATGATGAGGTATATTGGTAGGCAAAGGCAGAAGGACTTGTTTTTCATAGTTAATCTAGTTAAAATAAGTAGCATCGATGTGATTACCCTCATGTGCAACCAACCCTATCACATGATATTTTTGAAATGCTTCATCAATTGTTTTGAAAAGTTAATGTAGAATAATAGTATGTCTATTACAATTAGAACAAGAATTACAAACATTAATTGAATAGCAAGGTAGTTTTAGTCTCTGTCAAGAGTGTGCCCTAATTATAGTTTGTGCAACCCTAGTGCAAAGGCTCTTGTTGGACTACTTAATGAATTGCTTTAAAAATTATACAATAGAATGTAGTCTGATTGTTCTATTACAATGTAGAACAAGGATTACAAACATTGATTGAATTACCATGTAATTTTAGCCTCTTCCCATAGTGTGTCCTAGTAACAATGTCTTATGTGATTCGACGGGTGTTCATCATTATGTATGGATATAATGTGCTAATCTTTTAGTTATTTTGAACATTTTGGATATTACTAATGAGCTCAGTATGACAAAGATGGAGTGGAGTTAGTAAATCACAATTTGATCAAGTCTTGAATGTTGAATTACAAGCTATATATAAGGTTATTTTAAATTTGTATCCCACTTCATTCAATTTGTAATTGAAAGTTCCAAATTTTTCATATGGTTGGTTATGTGTTTTAGCGTTCATCAATTTAAACTATAGATGGTTATTTGTTCTAATAGTCATGCAATCACATATAGGTCGGTTATAAGCCTAAAGTCACATTGATTATTACATTGAATAATCATCACACAAAGCTATTCTGAAGTGGCAGTCCAGGCAATGTGCATCAAGGCTAGTATTATCTAAGTTTTATCATTTGGATAGATACAAATTTGTTAAAATTAGTCATCATATAGGTATCCAAACCACTACTATGAATCATTATTATCCCACAGTTCAAAATATCCCAATCTATATGTGAATACTTGATGCTCTCCTTTATATTTCCAAATAGAGCGGTGAATTATCCATGCTTTGTATGGAGGGACTATGGTAGATGCCTAGATTTGTCATCCTAGAAAATTTGGTTTTTATTTTTGTCATCAAGATGGCCCAATAGTAAGTACTATGATATGGGAAAATTGTCATTGATAAACTATTTTTCTATTTGCTTCTGAAACTTGGTGGGATGCAAGCTTTGGGACGCAGAATTTCTTGACATTTTTCCTTTTTTGCTAAATCATTTTTGTTGTAAGGAACACCACTGTGTACTCATTATCATGTATTACTAGATGGGAATGAATTTAGTGTGGATGATCTGTATATTCTTGTCCACACTTTATCTTATGTGTAAGAAACTATCCTTAATGTTTTTATTTTGATGTTTTAATGAACTTAGTGTGGATGATGTGCAGGTTATTGCCCACTAGTATTTATCTTGTGTAAGAAATGATCCTTAACTTTTGTGTTTTAACATTTGAATGCAATTCTGAGAGTTCTTACAGGTTGTAAATTGTATTAGTTTTTCTTGTAGGTATCAAAGAAGTACAACGACAATCTCATTAGGTTAATATATTAATCTTACAAAGGACCATGATTGTTTTTGTTGTATTTACATTTGAAATGTCCTATGTTAGATGTATCTGATATCATCATTATGTGTTTTATGATGTGCAATTGCACCAATAAATTATGTGCATCTAGTTGTGATCTAGATGCAACAATTCCTAAAGGAAATGGATCTTTCATAAACAATTGTATGATATGTAAAAGGTGAAGGCTTAGTGGCATCTATAGGGGGGAGATACAATGCTCTTGTTCCTAAACTCCCTATGCTACACCAAAAAGTTTGCAACACGATGTTTTTCTATTGAGTGCTAAATAGGATTATTGTTCATTTTGTAATTTGATTGGTATTAAACATATTTTTATTTTCATGTTTGTTATGGCATCAATTATAACAACACCTTGGGGTCTTATTTTTTACCATATTAGTTTTTTCTATGCCATGCATAATTGTGGTGTTTTGTTAATTGTAAATCCTAGTTAGCATTGATCTCTTTTTTTAAAACAAAGAGACATTTATTGTAAATCCTAAGATGTCTCCCTATTTTGCAATACTCTTAGGTTGTTGAACTTGTTATATATAGTGATTTGGACCATTCTCCATCTTTTTGAGAAATTGCTTCTTTTCATGTTAGCCTCTTTTGACAATTGTTTTCTTGGATTTTGGACTCCCCTAATGTTTTGTTTTTTCCTAGTAACCCAATCAACTTTTCAATCTTGCACACAGAAAGGGGGGAATTTCCACAAAACATAGTAAATGTTGCTTAAGCAATTATTCTATCAAACATCCTTTAAGTCGTGATGTTCTCTAGATGACTAGAATGTTGCTTAATTTATGTCTAGTACAAACGTCACTTAAGGGATGTTTGGCGAGACAAAATGTGGAAATTCAAACAAATTTATTGCATGTTCGATTCCACTTCATCGTTGGAAGGTGAATTTTTCCTCAAACATTGATGGAAATGTCGAATTTGGGGTCCAAATGTAGTAGTGATACATTATTTATGAAGAAATACTTTGGAAACTAATCAAGCCATTTGCTTTTCAACCTATTCTTCTATAGTGAACTTTTTTTATAAAATCATTTGCAACCAACAAGACTCTTACCATGAGGAAGTGGGACAAGGTTTGAAGTATTGTTCTTCATCAAAAAGTCATATTCAGCAACCATTGCTATCTCCCATTTTGGATTTACTTTAGCTTGTGCATAAGTGAAGGGACCATTTGCGTCTAATAATTTTTCCAAGAGAGAAAAAATAGATCTAGTCTTATGAGAGTAGAATGGAATACCAACCTCAAAACCTGCAAATTCAAGTGTCCTTCATGCCCAAACTGGACGAGTGTGATTAGTGGTTGAAACTACACTATCATCTTCAATAAGTTCAAGTGGATTAGTAGAACCAATAGGGGAAATAGGATCTAGGCCTTGCACAATAGTTGAGGAAGGAGTAATAGACATTGTCCCATCTAAATATTGGGGTAATTTCAAGGTAACATGAGGTTCAACAAACTTAGGTGGTGGAGAGACTTCATTAAACTGGACATCTTGAATAGATGGATCAAACAACCTATATACTTTAGAATCCTCACTATAACCAATAAATATGCATTTATGAGATATGGGCTCCAACTTCTTCTGTTTTTCATCGGGGACATGATCCCAACATTCACAATAAAATACCTTGAAATCGCTAATGTATGGTCACCTTCTACTCCACTTTTCTTCAGGAGTAACTTGTAAAATTGCTTTAGTACGAACCAACTTGTTCAAAATACGGTTAGCATAACAAACATCTTTAGCCCAAACTCAGTTCCATGGTCCTTTTGAATATAGCATACATCTAGCCATTTCAACCAAGGTTCTACTTTCCTTTATACAATCCCATTATATTGAGGTGTTGTTGTGAGGGAAATCGACGCAGTGATAGAAAGCAAGGTGCTCTTTCCGCGATGACTGGATTACATTCACTGATAGAGAAACAAAATTAATTATTACTAGCTTTCCCTAGATTCGGCATGCATAATAATCAAAGAAGATTTTAAAGAAGAAAGTGGAGTGCACATTTTAATCAAAGCTTGTCCAATGGCCTTGTCGAATTTGGATCCTTGTATTACAGTTCCTTTCTCCTAAGCTTTGTGGACACGCCTATACAAAAGCATACAAAAAACATTCCTCATTCCTTATGACAAATAATTAATCAATGATGCATGAAGAAAACTACGTTATTCATTGATCAACAAAAAATCATATAACATGCATATTTGGTTGAAAAAATATAATTGATTTGTATTAAATATGAAGAATTTATTACTTAAATTCCTTTCAGTCATTGCTTGCTTGTACTCTCCTTCTCTAGGATTTGGTTTCCCTCCTTTTCCCTTAGCTTCAACTACAAATCTACAAACAATGCAGATGCCTTGCACTTGGATCTATTAAAGTTCTTCAAACTATCTCTCTCTGCCTTCTAATGCACCCTCACGTCTCTATGCAGCATCTGCTTATATGTATGTAACCTCTAATGTGATCCCAATAGTTCTCTTTTATAGATTTTAATTATATTTTGAATTGAGTGATCACTACATAGTATAAGGTGCATGGTATGCATGCATGACCCATACATTTCATGCAACCAATCTATTTCAATGAGTTCCATCAAAAATCTTAGTTGGGCTCCCCTTTAACTCCCAGTATTCCCTAGAGCACATTCCTTCCTCTGTTTGTGTACTAATGCCCCCTCCTTCCTTATTCAATGGATTTGTGCTCCTAAATACCTTATTTGGTGGAAGTATGTGCTAGAATTTAGGGTTTTGTGCCCTAGTGCATTAGGAATCCTTCTTAACAACGTATTTATGTGGAAACAAGTTCTAGGACTCCTTCTTGGCTCCTATGTTTGTGGGACCAAGTTCTAGGAGTCCTCCTTGGATGCAATTAGGTGAAATTGAAGGTGTCTTGATGTCCACTTAGGCCTTCTCCATCATGGGTGTTTAATTTCATTATTGAAGATGCTCCCTAATGTGTGAGGTTTGAAGTGAAGCTGATGATCAAAATAGATTAACTCAAATAATCCAAAACTATGGCTAACGGGCTAAGGAGGAGAACCATATAAAAAGGAGTCGGAAAGTACCTACATGCAAAATACCAAAATATATAATAACTTCCCTAAGGTGGGTATTATACCCATGCTCAATAGTAAACAAGCAAGGATATAGAAAGTACATAGTTGATTCATATGAAAAGTTACATCAGTAATGAACAATGACACTATGAGGAGTCCAATATTTGATAGTCTTCAAAGTACTTAAAACATGGCAGGTTAATCTTGTGCAACTTAGGAAGTTAGCATTGACGAGAGATATTATTGTTGTTCCCAAGGTATTCAATATAAAAACTCAACTATAGTATGAGTCTACAACATGATAATAAATTAATTGAATTCGATCATGGTAGAACATTGTCTGATTACTAGTCATTGATGTATACCATTGATAGACATAAAGAAACCCATCGATAATGAAAATGAGCTCCAAGGTACAAAGTAAAATATAGTAAGTGTGAATAAAGGAATTGATTCCAAACACTTATAGAATCAAATGATCAGGGTTCGTTGATGTATACCCATTATCATTTGCAAGGAAACCTACCACTAATGACTGTAAGTTCCAAGGTACTATCAAGGTTCCTATACCACCTTCATAAAAAAATATTTTGCGTCGATAGGAAGAGGTCCATTGGAAGGAGGGAATTGCAACATCACACATTAATTAATGTGAAACAAAGATCAAGATTCTGATTTGATTTGTTAGGAATAGATTTAAGAAGAACCACCATTGTTTACTGACACAAGGAAGGACAACATGAATGGTCAAGGATATCTAAGGAATGGCCGACAAATTTTTTGTAACAAAACTTCCCTTGAACATACAACACAATTCATAATGAACCCATGCAACATAAGACTCAAGAAAATAAACCAATGAAATTCATCAATGTTAAAAGCTTTGATAAATGCTCCATAGTGACTAGAAAAATAACCAATCATAGGAGTAAAACTCAAAATCATGGTACATATTCCTAAGGCCAATGTTATAAACCCAATTGAATGTGATTGACTTATTCAGGCGATGTGTTCAAGGGCTACAAGGAATGACTGCCGCCATTTCAACTTCATGATGTAATATAAATTTATTCACTTTTTCCCCTTTTTGGTTTTTGTCTTTTTTGAATGTTTTTGCCTTTTTCATGTTTACTAAAATCTCGAAAAAGAATAAACAATGCTATAGTACAATGGAGGAAATTAGTGTCTCAAGGGAATGCACCTACCTTCCAAGGGCATGGATCAGGCCTATGAAAAAATGAAGCTACAGAAAGGGGCTAGGATAATTATGCACACTCATAAGGATGTTTCCTCCATGGATATAGGTCATTGAAACACGAGCAAAGGTCGACGAATAGAAAAGTAGCGCAAAGTAACTCCAAATATCGAGGTAAAATGACCAACAATTAACGAGGCAATTTGTACAAAGGCACAAGTATAATTAATATCAGATGAAAAATGCAAGGTGCATTTATTGTTATATGGCAAGTTAATCAAAATTCGTCTTGATTCAAATATGAGAAATTTTGTTGTTTCGTCAATCCTGCAATCGAAAACCAGTCACACTAATGTGTGCTCATTAGAAAATGAGATCAAAAATTTGTCCTAAAATCCCATTTGTAAAAATGAAAGAAGTGTGTGCAAAGTGTTGGAATTGTGAGCAAAAAAAATTCAGGAATGATTTGATTCTATTTAGCTTCTTCCTTGAGAGGGTGTCTGCTATTACACCTAGGTTGATGAGGACCCTGCAAATGTAAAGATGGGCCAATCTGATGTCCCTTACAGGAGGGGGACTGTCAACAAACACATTCAGCCAATATTTATTAGATTGGTGGGATGACCAAATTATGGTCATAGAAAACTATCCTTATGTCGGAATGGATTATTGTCATGACCCATACCTCACACTGCCTCAAGGGAGTCAGTGGGGTGTGATTGGTAAGAAAATATGTTCTATAAGACCTTTTGTGTTTATAGATTTTGAAATATTTTGATGTTTTTGGGGTTTTTTGCATATTTGAAAAAATAAAAAATAAAGACTATTATATTCTTTTGGGGGATGTGTAATGTTTTGTCTATTTATACAGATGTATGGTGTTTCAGCGTTTGCTTATGTATTTTAAATGGCATATGGAATTAAAATTCTTGATTTATTGTACATGCTTACTTCTATCATATTTATGTTAATGAGTTATATTCCATTTGAGCACATAATCAGTTAATGAGTCAAACAATTTGTTGAATCTTCTTGGAACATGACTATAATGAATAAATTCAAATTTTCCTTCTAGAAGATGTACGTTTAAAAACTTTCTAAATAGTGTATGATATCGAACATGATAATCATTGTTTAACTAAGATATAGCCAACTGGAAGTCCACTTTGACAATGATATGGCAGATTCCAAGTGTAATATATTTAGAAAGAAGCTCAATTACAACACTATACTCAACAATGTTATTGGTTGTAGAACCAAGGAAAGTGCCTCTTGAACTTACAAGTTGGTTGGTAGGTGAAAATATCATCCATGCAGTGGAAGCAATGTTCCAAGTACTACAAATGGCACCATATGCAAATCCTAAATAAGTGAAAGTATCGAATGACATCTGCAAAAAAATACCAAGACAGATAATATCATGAACGAAAAACTATTGTACAAAAGAAAGTAAATATGCTACAAAAAGGGATAAAATACAACATGATACAACAAGAGTTGCGAGGCATCAGTGCCTATGCAAAGTAATTATTTAGATATATCCCATTGTGTGTCTCTAAGAGCCACTAACTCATAAGCTCCCCATTTGAGCATGCTTTTAATAATGAAAGGGCCATGCCACATGGGGTCAAATTTTCCCATCCTAACTTTATCATGGTCTTGGTCATAAACCAAAACTAAATCATCTTCTAAAAATACACGGGGATGAACACTTATATCATAGTGGTTCTTGACTCATTTCTTATGAACTTCAATGTTAAGATAAGTCTCTCATTGAGTTTCATCAAGAAGTTTCAAATAGAGGAGATTTTCTTCTTCGGTAGAAGTGTCGGGGAAGAGTTCAATACCTAATTTTAATGATAGAATCTCACATTCAATCAACAATACTACTTCAACTCTGTATACTAGTTGGAAAGGTCCTGGAATGAAACCAATTACAGTCTTTGTCAAGGTTCGGTATGCCCAAAGACTAGAAAATAACATAATATGCCAATTGGATTTGTTCTTATCAACTTCCCTCTACATCATAGTCCTCAAAACCTTATTAATTCCTTTGACTTGACTATTACACTGAGGGTAGTAAGGTGAGGAGTATTCATGCTGAAGAACCAAATTGATAGTAAGTTCTTACATGGCTGAATTTTGGAAATGAGACCCATTGTCAGTAATGATCTCTTTAGGCACACCAAATCTACTATTGATGTGATTGAAGATAAATGATGTTGTAGTATTACTATTAAATTTGAATGTTGGCATATATTCATCCCACTTGGTAAAGTAATTGACTACCACAATGATGAAGTGGTGTCCACTAGTTGAGGAAGGATTGTGCGTCATAAATTCAACAACCCATTTTGTGAAAGGAACAATAGTAACCACTTTGTGTTGTGGATCAGGATCAGAAAACATTTTTTTGGTAAATATCTGGCAAGAATGACACTTCTAGACTAGATAGATACAATCTTTAAATATGGTAGGCCAAAAATTTCTTGTGCACAAATTTTCTGAGTTGTAGCTAACCTAGAAAGAGGACCACCACATGCTACAACATGGAAATCATTTCAAATATACTTGGCTTCCTCATGAATTAAACATCATCGCAACTTTAAGTCAATGTCTCGATGGTACAAAGTATCCCCAATGATAGGGTGACTTTGAGCTTGATGTCAAATGCAACATCGCTCATAATGAGAGAAGTGAGAGGTGAACTGTTGGGTCTGGAGGTAAACCAAAATTTCTCATACTAGGGATTGGATGAAGCAATGAGGAACATGTGTTCATTCAGAAAGGACTCAACAATTATGGTTTCATCAATGTTTTGAGGGAGTTCATGCACGAGCTCGGCGAAATCCAAATACTTTTGGAATTGGAAAATTCCAAGTCAAATTCTTGCAATATAACTATCCATTTCAAATATTTCCCCCCATTTATTCATCGGGTTAATATTTGTTTCATGGGATTAGTATTTTCCAATACAATGGTTTTCCTAGGAAGTATGTAATGTATAAACCATTAAACATGGTGCACAACTTCCAAAGCCAGCTTATGAACATGGTAATAATGATATTTGGGGCCAACAAGACCCTTAATAAGGTAATAAATGACATGTTCTTGATATTAATTATCTTCTTGAACCAATACCATCCCTAAAGTGGAATCGATTACAACTAGATAAAGCAAAAAATTTATATTATGATCCTGAGGACTTAGTAATGGGGTTGATGCTAAGGTAGTTTTTAAGGCATTGCAAGAACATTGAGCTTGGTCATCCCATATGAAAAGTACACCCTTTTTAAAGAGTAACATGAAACCTTTTTCAATTTCAGCATAATTAGCAATGAATTACCTTAGGAAGTTAGCCTTCCCTTGTAAGCTCCGAAATTTTCAGATTGTATGGGAGGAAAGCAATTGGTTATTGCCTCAACCTTGAAAGGATCAACCATGATCCCATACTTGGATATGATAAAACCAATTAATCACCTAATCACCACACAAAAGATGCAATTATGTGGGTTTAAACAAATTTTATAGTGACAACATTGGATAAATATGCCACGCAGGTGTTATCGATGTTCAATACTTTTTGTGAAAAGAGATCAAGCTAGACTTCAACAATGTGCTTAATATCATGAAAATCATATGGCATAGATTGTTGGAAAGTTCCATAGTGTTTTTTATGGTCAAAATACATATTCCTATATGCAAAAGTGCCCCAAAGGAAGATGAAAGTTGTCCTATTGTATTCCATTTTAATATGTATTTGATTGTAACCGAAGAAATCCATGAAGAAAAATATTTCACTACCGGAACATTCATTAGTGATCTAATCTATAAAGGGCATGGGGTAGTTGTCTTTTGAACAAGTTATCTTTTAAAATCCCAAAATTCAGTAGATACTCGAATGGTCCCCTGCTTCTTATCAACGCGAATAGGATTAGATACTCATTTGGTCAAAGGAATAAGATAGATGAAACCAATCTTAAGTAACTTTTCAACTTCTTCCTTGACAGTAGCCACTTTCTTAAGATTGACTAGTGTTAGTTTTTGCTAAAGAAGTTTAACATTATCATAGGTTTTAATATCAACTTCAATAATGTTGGGATCAATTCCATGCATTTCTTTATATGACCAAGCAAACACATTGTGAAACTCTTTGAAAAGAGCAGTCACTATAGTGTGATTTAATTAGGAGAACAATCTGTGACAATATTGATGTTTCAAATAATACCAGGCTTGACTGAGATATCAATTGGAATGGTTTTCAAGATATTGGCCATATTTCCCTCCATATACACATTGTGTGTTAGGATAGGGCATTGATACCATTCTGTATCATGAGGAGGGATAAGACCTTTTGGGTGAACCTCCATTTGTTCTAACTCAGAAATAAATGATGATCGATGGTGCATATAATCCCAGGTTTGTTTAGAGGTGTGAATAGATTCATTTGAAGATAACCGTGTCCAAGAAATCATGTGAGCTAGGAAAGGTTATTTCCCATATGAGAAAAAAAACTAGTCATACTCCTCTCGTGGGGGAATCGTTTCAGGCTACTTAAGCCATTTGAATAGATTGGTAAGAAACTTATATGGAAGACAAAGGTAATCACATCTATGAGTAACCAACCTTATAATGATTGGGCACCACCCAATGGTCCTTTTCCACTAATGAACATTCCATGTGGACTAGTTGTAAAGGCATAGAGTCACTAACTGGAATGGGGTGGAGAAAATGGACATAAGGAAATATGCAATAGATTTTATTGTATACACCAAAGTTGTGAGTATGGTAGGGGTTGGAAGAGGGAGGGTTAAAGTTCCCATGAGACAATTAGTATCCTTCACCAATATCATGAACAACCTTCTGGATATCTCCAATGAAAGGTGCATTCAAATGGATGTGGGTACTTGTATCAAGTGTGTAGTAATCTAATTGGTCAACTGTAACATTTTTCTCTTGCTAAGGAAACTAAAAGACTCAAAAAATGGAATATACTACCCTCATCATAGCATGTATCCAACTGCATCCCAATAGCAAATTGTAATCTATGAGAGCATCCACAACCTCAAGTTCAATGGTAATTGTTTTACTGCCTAATTCAATTGAGAAAGCAACAATGATTCCATGAGGATAGAAATAATGACCATCAAAAGACTTCAGCATGGTGTTGGATGGTATTAATGCATGAAACCCAAGAGTCTTCCAACAAGGTAAAGGCATGGCACATGTTAAGGCCCCTTCATCTACAACAGTTTGAATAATATTTTTTCCATGGGATGACACTTTAATCCCAAACACAATCTAATGAGAAAGGAGAGGCTTAGCTTGGTTAAGATCAAATGTGATCAAATGAGTATCAAATGGATCAACAATGTCGATAGTTACAATTACAAGGCATTTCTCTACACTAGGTAACTCTAAAGTACATCCAATGTGGACACAACACAAGGCGCATAAGTTAGATCTTCAATAACATTGTAGTTGTGAGTAGCTCAAGAATTGGGATTATGTGTAGTCCTACATAAAACACCATTGGGGGGAGAGGGATGTCGTCGATGGTTGGATTCTCAATGGTGAAAGAGCCACTAGGCTATGATTTAGAAGGATCTGAATCATTAGGACCAATTGGAGGAGCATCATAAGTTTGAGCTCACTTTTGGATATGAATATCATGATCACAAGTGAAAATTTTGGCATTGGTGAAATTACCCCCAGGTGGAGGATTGGTTTAAGTACCTCCTCATGGAGGCAGCAATGCAATAGCAAACATTTGTTGTTGCTACTATGGAAAATGTTGGGTTAACACAATGGATTGGTATTGAGATCCCCACTTGGCCATATATCGATGAATATCTTCCATCTGAGGGAAATGGTGAGTAGGATGATCGCTAGTGCAAATTTTAAAAGGGAACTTGAACTCCTGTGTTTAATCCTTATTTCTCCCAATGAGAGGATTCGGGTTTGGACTAGCTCCTTTCTCAGGAGTAGTATTGGGATTCTTCTTTGTTTTCTTCTTCTTTCCTTTATGGTAGATGGATTGAACCGTGAGGATGTTTGAAGTTTGGGTAGGATTCACGGTTTGTTGCGAGGGTTTTCCAACTGTGGGATGGGTTTGTTGAATATACATGTGCCCCATATGTTGGATTACTAGATCAAGTGTGGTAACTGAACCTATCACACCATCAACATGTGGTCCTGAGGCATGCCTAGCTAGGTCCTTCAAAGGTCGCGTGGCATGAGCAATAAGGTAATAAAGTGTGCTAGATTGAGAATAGATCAATTCAATTTTTTTAGCACTCTAAATTATTTCTTGTTCAGTAAGGGATCTTGACATAACCACATCTTGGAATGACTAGAAAATAATTATTTCACAAACCAGTCAGCTAGGAATTCATTAGGGATATCTTCTTTGATGAGTCGATGACACCTCTTCCATTCATGAATATGATCAGAAGTGTGAGTAGTGGTTGTTTTCTAAAGTGACATCAAAATTTGTGTTCCCATCTCATAACAAATAGGTAGCTAGAAATGTGTAAGGAAGACCATGGCCAAAGATGAGAAATATGTATAAATGTTGTGAGGGAGCTCAATGTACCATTTAGCAACACTACCTATGAGGGTGCGTTGAAATAGACACAACCGAATACTATCCTTAGTCGAGGATTTGGATGAACACCATAGATCAAAAGTCATCATGTGTGTAGAAGGATCTTCCCTATTCGTCCATCAATTTTGGGTATGTCGGATGGGAGTTTAGTTGGAATTATAGGCCACCCATTTAAATGTAAAAAGGGATCATTAGTTAGCTGGGAAAATTATGGAAATTTCAATGTGTCGAAAAATGGTGATCTCATCAGAGCTTCTGCAATCATGTTTCACACATGTGGGGCTTGATATCCCCAAAGGGTAGGAATATGTCCCTTGAATAGATTGGAATTCCATGAAATGTTGTCCCACATAGGAGGTGTGCCCCAATGAGGATGATTTCTCCCAAGAAAAATCCACTCAATGGTGGAGGGGTTTTAATAGGTGGAGTGGTGCCCCATAACACCTTACCACTTGTGGGAGGAGGATTTCCCTTAGGAAAAAATCCAGGGCCATACTGGAGTGGTATTAATAGGTGGATTGGTGCCCCTTAGCACATTACCACTTGTTGGAGGAGGACTGACCCCAGGCATATTTTTAGTTGATGGCATAGGATGAATCCCTAGAAAATAACCACCTCAAGGTAGAGGATAACTCCATGGAACATTATTGTTCCATCGTGAATAATTTCCCTCGGGAACATTACTGTTCCACAATGAAGGGTTACCCTCGAAAATAGGACCAAGCCAAAATTTTGGAATGATTTGAGGACTATTGAAACCTCCTGGGACATTGATTCCATTGGATTGACTATCCATACCATAGGGAAAACCCATGTTTTGTAAAGCAAACCCACCGATAGGGATTCATGAAGATGAAGCCAATTTGCTTCTAGGATTATGACTCATGAAATTAGTGATAGGCACTGAAGTTCTTGTCATGGCCATGCTAGTAACATGAGAAATTGGAGGTGGGATTTCCACGCTTAGAGATGGAATCCCATAAGGATGGCTACCTAGATTTTGATGTGTGCTAGTTGTAGAGGAAGCATGAGTGCTCCTAGTAGTCGTATGAGGCATTGTGGAACTAGACCCTTGGACCTTTGATGATGCATTAGGATTTGACATGGTGTGTCACAAGTCAAAGAAAAAGGAATACAAATCAATAGGTGACTCACCCACTGCAAGTACAAATGGATCGTTAGCATATGTCAAGTGTTTTTTTCTCAATAGTTTCGATCTCAAGTAGAGGAAGATCGTCAATTATATTTGTTGAATCTACAATTAAGTATTTTTGTGAAGGGGCTTGATTGGATTCTAAACAACAAGTGCTTTCTCCAATAGTTCTATCTAGAGATATGAATGTCTCATCTCTCGAGTCACTGTCAATTTTTTCAGGTGAGTGTAAGCATCTTCGTCAAGTAGTGGAATCTTCAAGTTTGGGTGAGTCACCTCTCTGCCTCCTTGAACTATAGGTTGGTAGGTCATCCACTTTGAAATGTTTTAATTTAGGTTTGAATAATAATTTAAATACAGAACTCAAACAATCAATCCTAAGGCAATCTAGACACAAAGTATCAAAAAATTCACACAACTATAAAATAACTCTAAGATGCAGGAAGCAAACTACTCTTCTGAAAATTGAAGTAAGGTGGTTAAATCCTTGCTCCAATTAGTGAAAAGGTGAGTAAAGGGTGACTTCTAAAAATTATTATTGAGGATATGAAGTCTCAGTATCCACTCGACGAAGGTGTGAATGAAATAGTTACGATATCCCTCACACAACAATCACCATAGGTGTAAGTACTCACCTTCGACAAATACCCACCAACGGAGTTGAGTCAGATGTTAGACATTTATTTCATGTACTACAAGGATTTCCCACTTGTAGTCACCTGTATGATGTCCCAAGAATAGAAACTAAGATTAACACTTCCAAATCGGCAACCGGGGAACAACCATAGGTCAAGATTAGGTATATGGGCATCAAATGCAAAACTTAAGTCCTCGATACTATGCATTAGAAAAGTGTTGTCACCCCAAGGAATTGCCATTTTAACCAAAACCGTCGTACATGTGTTAATCCCACCAAACAAGTGAAAAGGGGATAGCTTGACTGTAGTGCTTGACACATGTGTTAGATGTGCTTTCCCAACAAATGCTCTTTATTACTATTGGATTTTCTCTCATTAACCAATTTCCTAGTTTCATGTTCGGTGGCCTTAGAGATATTTACTCTCCAACCCTGAAACAAGGCCCTAAACTTAGTCTAATGTGTGTTTGCTATTAAATGAAGTATGATTGATTTTAATTAAGCGTTCATTTTAGAGTTTGATATTTAATCTCAAAGGTATGATATGCAACTTTGTTTTATGGTTCTATCGACTCAATAGTGATGAATCAACCAATGCAATATGCCAAAACCACAATCTTTCCTTTCAATGAATGATCTTTAATCTATGAGAGAGAAAAGAGGTTTTTTTTCCTTGTTTGTTTGACATAATGCAAAAATTGAAAAAACCATGCAATGCTTGATGCACGCTAATATCTACTTAATTGATAAAAACAACTTGTGTAAATCATGCTGTCACTATAATTTCCTAAGATTCTTTTGATGAAAACAATCATAGAGTAGGGTACTGCAAGATCAGTTTTTCTGTGAATTTTTTTATAAATGAAAAACTTTTGTGATACTTTTCCAATCCAACCAAGAAATCCTTATGGTGTCAAACAATGCAATCATTGCAAAGTTGACATTTTTCTTTTGGTAATAACGCTAAATATTTTGGGATAGAAAAAGTAATGTTTTTGTTCTTTCAGTATTAAATTATAATGTTTGAAAATATGTGGTTATTTTCACAAGATCTAAATTTGCAATTGTTTAAGGACATGCAGTTTACTTACTGTAAATTATAACTCATGCATGTGATTAAAACAAAAAACCTTCCAAGTGAAAAACAACCTACTTGACTTTTTCAATGCAACCTTTTTTCTTAAAAGCAACAAGCAAGCAATAAAGTGAAACACGCAAGCAATAACATGCAACATGCAAGCAATCAAATGCCCCATGCAAGCAAGCAAATGCCCCATGCAAGCAAGCAAACGTACATTCAAGCTATAAAATGCAACATGCAAGCAATCAAATGCAACATTTAAGAAAGAAAATGAACATGCAAGTGATAAAATGCAACATGGAAGTAATAAGATTCAATAATTAACTACTTATAAATATTACTTTTAAGTGGAATGTAAACAAGGTCAAAAAATAAACAAGAGAAACTAAGTTTTTTAAAGAGCGTACAACAAAGAAAGACAACCTAATCCAAAGAAATTCCTAGGAACTTTCCTCGGATGGTCGCAAATTCTGTTGTGAGGGAAATCGACACAGTGCTAGAAAGCAATGTACTCTTTCCCCGACGAATGGGTTAGGTTAAGTTCACTGATAGAGAAACAAAATAAATTATTACTACCTTTCCCTAGATTCAACCTGCATAATAATGAAATAAGTTTTAAAAAATAAAGTTGAGTGCACCTTTTAATCCAAGCTTGTCCAATGTCCTTGTCAAACTTGAATCCTTATATTCTAGTTCCCTACTCCTAATCCTTGTGGACACACTTGCACGCAAGCATACACAAACCTTCCTCATTCCTTATGACAAATATATAATCAATAATTCATGAAGAAAACTATGCTATTCATTACTCAACAAATATGCTTGTTGACAAGTTGGCTTGATGGATCAACAACCCAGTAGCCCAATATCTTGGTGGACAGGTGGAAAATCATCTTCATCATGGCTATGACAGCGAATTAAGGATTCCCTTAAAACTTACGAAATTTGATCACGTGGCGGACTTGTGGGTAAGAGGTGAATTAGGGTTTCAAGCCCTACAATCTCATGCAACCTATGCACAGTAAGTACTTTGAAGGTTAACATGTGTTATCTCCGAGGAGGTCACGGGTTCAAAACAGGCGAGGGGTAGGGTTGCTCATTGGCCCGTTGTGACAAGGCTCGAAGGGTAGGAAACCCTGGGATAGAGGCTCTCCCCTGGGATAAAGGGTCTCGGGACGTCTCGGCCCCTGTTGAGTCACAAGTTTCTGGTATATCTGGCTTGCGAGTTGTTGGAGATACCCTTGGGAGGTTGTTGTTCCCATGTTTAGAAAAAAACATATCTCCTTTAATTGTGGTTTGATGAGATATTTCCATTGAGAAGTACCATCGAAAAAATCTTAAGAAACTACAAGTGCCAGTTTTTAAATTCAAGTGCATTCAATCCTCATCAAATCCATCGTGAAATGTGCTCATTTTTCATTCTTTCGGGCACTTAATCATTATGATATCATCAACATCTATGAAAATTATTGCTATCATGGCGTTTTCCTGGCAGTACGTGGGATCCCTTGGGGAGATTTCATGGTCTACCACCGATATTTAAGATACGATAAATATCTTTGTTACTATCATGAAAGAATTTTCAATGGTATGGTGGAAAGTTACAACATTCTCCTTCTCATTCTCAATGATTTGGTATCCTTTATCTTATATCCCAAACAATTGGATGGTTCACTTCACAACGAATCCCTTCACTATCTTTCAAGAAAAATAATCATAGTTATAAGCCTTACAAATTTTGATAATAAGATACAAATTTTTTATCAATTTTTTTTTTAAGTTCTAATGATGCACATAATTTGAAATTTAGACATATAGCTTCTTATTATTTCCAAAATTAGTTTGACATAATTTTTTTTAAAACTTAATGAAACAAATAAAGTATCCATTGCAAAATTAACACATCAACCATGAAGTGTCAACAAAGAAATTGATGCTTTGTTTAAATTGATGCTTTGCAAAAATTGATGCTTTGTTTAAATTGAAAACTATCGCCATGCATAAAAACTTTGATATACATTCTTTTAAGGCATAAAAAGAATGCATATGAGAAAACCTTGATTAAGTTGATTTATTTTGTAAAAGAATGGAAAATTATAAAATGCATACTTTTTTAAACAAAAGTGCAAAGCTCGTAAAAATAATGCCACATGCAAATCCCAAAGTTGTCAACTTGTTTTTATTCTTTGATGTATATCCTTCTAAGGCTTAGGTTGAAATATTAAAATTAAACATTCAGTAAATTATTTTGCTTCCTTAAAATGTTCATTTGATTTAATAATGTACAGAAGACCCTCCCTCGTAAAGTACCTACCAGTTAAACTAGGGATTGGTTCACTTCCAAGCTGCTAATTTGTTAGGTTCCAACCCTTTCTATGATTTGGTTTTAAACTGTTGGGTGTTAGGCCAATTTGTTTGTTAGTTGACAACTGGGCAACAATAATATTCTTATTTTTTTTCTTTGAGGAACCAGGGCTTGCTTCATTAAATTAAATAGGGGTGGGCTTCCCGTTGACCTTAATCCCAACCAAGACCAGAACTTAACAAGGTTGTCGAAATATCATATTAATCCAATTTAAACAAACCGATGCAGGAAAACAACTCAAATAAGTTTAGTATAAACATGCAAGCATTGTTGAAAAACTAGGAAACCAAAAGACTCAAATGGAACAGATGAGCCAAATCGCCAAATCCTCATTTCATGAATGTTAAGCCAAAGAATCGATAAGCAAAAAAATTAAGCATCTAAGAAATGAAATCATCAAACCACTCTTTCAAATCAAGCAAGACAAAATCAAAGGAAACTAAAAGCAGTTTTTTCGAAATTTCAAACAGGGGAGTGGTTTGATGATTTCATTTCAAACTAAAGGACCCTTATTTTTTGCAAAAATCAAGGGGAGTTGTTGAGGGCTCAACAAATGGCGACACACTGGGTGAAGTAGTTATCTCTGTCAAACATTACTTAAAATAATTTTTAACACCTAATGTTAAAAGAAAGCTCAATAACTGTAAAGATAGATCTATAAATCATGGGTACCACCATATGTTTATGAATTTAAAATGTGTTCTCACTAAACACCTCACCGAGTAACTAACGGGTCACCTTTTCTAGACAGTTTATGAGGTTAATTTACCCTAGCTTACAATCCACAAACATTTGATATAAGGCATGACTAATGGCTTCAGTATGTGTGAGTAAGATTTAACCATGTGTGTTCTTCATCTCTCTTTAACTTGTCATTGCTTCACTTCCCACGAGCATCCATAACCCCGACGAAGGTGCCTCAGTATCATACAAGTATGGCCATTCTGCTAGCAAGGGTCCATATCCCCGATGAGTTTATGTATACTTCCCGCACTAGTATAACAATGTCAACTTCCATTTGAAAGACCCTTATTATATATATAAAATATTGCATAAGCAATGAGTGTAATGAAAGCAGGGAGTTCATGCCAGCAAGCATCCCTGCTACCAGCAAGCGTCCATAACCTTGGCGGGTTTACTTGTAGTTTCCATACTAACATAGTGCTTCCAACTCCCCTTTATTATGATACTCCTTTATTTATTTGTATATATATATATATATATTTTTTCATATTCAATTTAGGTGCTTAGGGAAGCAAAGTGATATGGGGGTCGTTTAGATTTGCTTGGTTGATTACTCACTTACAATGTTTTAACTTAAGGTCTTCCTTCCATCAATCACTTAAGGTATAAGCTATTTAATGTGGGGTGGATGGAGCATAGAAGAAACTTGTAAGAAACTTGATGTGAAAATGTGTTTGCATTATAATTATGAATTCATGTTACTATAGGAGCTCCACCCCAAATATAAAAATCTCACTCATTAGTCATGAAACATTTTATAGATGATTAAGTGTATATATTTTCAGTTATATATGGGCATTTAAAGCACTACCCAATTACTATCAATTATTTATTGAAAATAATAAACCATTTTATTATTTTAAAAAGCAAATGGAAACTCCTAAAATAATCAATCTACAATGAAAAACTCATAACAATCAAACCAACATATAAATGTGATAAAATAAAATTAAAAGTAAGAAAAGTTGATTTAATTGAAATGAGCTAAACATATATACATTTCAAATCATCATAAGTCTTAAATAAACTAACATCCAAGGAAAAATATGTGAATCGAAATCTTTACATATCACAAAATAAACTAACATCCAAGGAAAAATATGTGAATCGAAATCTTTACATATCACAAAAATAGAAAGGAGGAACTAGATTCTAAGAGATAAGATGAATTGTAAATTTGAATTCCAATCTTTAATTGATTTTTCAATTGTTTACATGTAAATATGTTATTTTCCTTAAAATGATGGTTGTGATAAGAATGTTCCTTTGACCAATGCATGAGATGTTAATAGAATCGGGTCTTTTATTAAAAGCAAACAACACAAAAGAATTGCAATAGAAAAAGGGAAATCTTAAAACTCAAGTTACATGTCAAAAGAGATTAAGTTACATGTCAAAAGAGATTATATATAGAGAGAGAATTGGATCTTTTATTAAAAGCAAACAACACAAAAGAATTGTAATAGAAAAATGGAAATCCTAAAACTCAAGTTACATGTCAAAAGAGATTATATATATATATATATATATATATATATATATATATATATATATAATTTTTGAGATTATATATATATATAATTTTTGAGATTATATATATATATATAATCTCAAGACTATATATATATATAATCTTGAGATTATATATATATATATATATATATATATATAATCTCAAGATTATATATGTATATATATATATAATTTCTATTGGCTCTCTTAAAACATTCTTATTTCACAATCTTAGAAAACTAATCGCATTAAAACATTTTACAACTAATTCCTTAACTGATGATTTAAAGATAAGACTTAAAAATAAATGTTTTAATGAATGTGATTATGGTCAAGATGAAAAATAGCTAAGAGAGAATAAAAGTAACAGAAAACTTCCTTAAATGTATCCCAACAATGCATTGTATTCAACTTAACATTGATGTATTACTTCGTAACTACTTATTTGAATGAACAAAAGAGATAATCTACTTATCAAACAAAAACTAATTAATCTACATCTAAATCTATTGTATACTATGATGATAAAAAAAAACACTAAGTGAAATCAAATTTCCAATGCAACCATCGAAGTAACTCCAATCCTGCAAAAAGAAATAGGTCAAGTATTAATATTGAAAATTGTAATATGTCATATCCATAGATGGGAATAATTAAATATAATTTCTTATTTACAAACAGAAAAGCATGACATGGAAAATTCTTCAAAAAGGATTCTTCCAACTAAGCTTCAATTGGATCATAAAAAGTAAATTAGAAGTCATTGAATGCTTGTGTAGGATTCACAAATGAATGAAATAGTTGGTAATAATCTTGTAGGGAAATTTGAAGTACTGGATTGTGAAAGTTTAACGAATTTGATGGTATCATTAATCTTAGGATGCAATGCAAGATTATAAGGCATGATCAAAAAGTAAAATTATAATGCTTCATCTTCTTGATAAGTCCTCTTGAATTCAAATTTCAAATTACATGAAGTTGAAAAGAGTTTACTAAATCAAATAATGTATAATCTTCCATCAATATATAATGTAACTCATCAATACTAGAACAATTAGAGTACCAACATAACTTGTTAGATAGATGAAATCCATTTTCTGGAAACTTCTTGAGGTAAGAATCCTCAATCCAATTTGCAATCCTATCATTATATATACAATAACTAATATATAATCGTTTGTGTTAACTCTAAAAAATTCCTGACCATGTCTATCCCCTAGTGATATCACCATATTCCTTATTTTCCCCCATTAAAATCTTTCACTAACCATTAAAGCCTAAGTCAAAAACCCACAAATTAGCTTGTAATTATTTTTCCCTCTCCAAAATAAAGAAAAAATGGCTTTATTCCCTCCCAAAAAGTAAAAAATCCCCCAAATAGAGAAAATTCCCCCAAAAAATGCAATAAAAGAAAGAAAAAAAAGGAAAATACTCAAAAAAGTCAAAATAGGAGGAAAATTTCCAAAAACCACTTGCCAATATTGGTGGTTGCCCAAAACCAAAGGCCAAATGCCACTAACAAAAATTGCTATAAAAAAAGTGTTGGCGACCCCCATTTAAAACAATTCACTCATTCCCTTATCATCTGTCACTCTGCCAAAATTCCTATAAAAACCCTAAGCCGTGATTCATGCTTGAGTTTCCCCTTATAGTTGAGTTTGGAAACTTGTGAGCATTCGATGGAGAACCAAGAGACCTCAGAGACTAGGAGCACTCCCTTCTACACGGCTGCAAGGGCCCATGCACTCCCATTATTATGAGGTAAACTCTCATTGTAAATCCATTTTTTTACATAATGCAAAATAAAATATTCTTTGATTCATGAAAATCTTTGTTGAATGTTTTGATTGAAGAATGTTGGTTGCTTTAGTTTAGTTTTTATTTATTGTTATTTGCTGCGATAATTTTAGTTGTTTTTGTTCATTTTTATTCACATTTTGAACTGTTACTAAGATTTCTCCAAATATTTGCTGGTGCATTTTTGAACCAGCTAGTGTGAAAATGCTAGCTACAATTTTGGAAACTCCCACCAGGTTCAATCTCTACAGATCTGTGGTTCATTTTGATCATCCTTAACCATTTGTTTTTCATTTTATTTTGCTTGGTTTTTATTTTTATTTTTAGCAGATCTGTGGAACTGGGCCATGATCCATGTCAGATCTATCCATTTTGAGTCAGATATGTTCCCTATTTGTCACCATCTATCAGATACAGATCCAATGACACTGATCTGGTCACAATCTGATCACAAGTACCGAAAGTGATGATCATTACTCTATTCAAATCAAAGAGCTGAAACAATTAACTTCTATGTGACCGAACTCAAATAAGGGAAATATGCATGGAATTGCAGATCCGAATCATTGTCTAGAATTAATATAAAATGTTGGAAAACAGAGGTAAAATATGCCTGCGCAGAATGCATGTACAGGACTACGGAAAGCGTGTTACAGAACTACAGAATCGGTATTATCGAACTACAGAGAAAAATCACTGAGCTAAAATAAGAATCTGTTGTTCAAATCATTATCAAAGTACTTCACATATTATGATGATTAAACCAATTAGCGAAACACATGAGAAATACCTGAAGTAAAATGAGGCTCCTGATCTACGTGTTGAGGAGGCCCTCCCCATCCCATATTTCAGGAGTGAAAAAGACTTATAAACTTAAAGCTTCGAAATAACATCAGTCTTCCATTATCAAAATCGTAACTTCATGTCTTAGAAAAGTCTTAGAACAGAATTGTCTCGAATAAAATATGTTGAATATAAGTTCTACAAAAATGTCAACAGGAACCCCTTGCTACTCAAGAGGTTTATATATATATATTCTGAATCATAACCTAACTCCATGCTTTAAATGCCGATCTTGCTAAACATGAGTTTTCTTCCATAAATCAAGAAAATGGGGCATTGAACCACTCGTGGTCTTTCAGTCTTTGAGTTGGATTTGCTTGTTGTCTCCTAGATCACTTGCGCCTGCTCATACATGCCTATTTTCATATAATTAGCTCATAAAAACGCCTTTAAGCATAAGAAGAATAATCTCTAAACTACTTTATTAAATAATCAAAACAAATGCATTATTCCCCACAAACAGAGGTATTTTCCTTATCCATTCTTGTGCTTGTGTGGCATAAAAAGGATATAGAGTACCTAATTTGGGGCTCATCATCTCCCCCAGATTGAAGGAGTCACCCATCCCTGGGTGACACATATTGTTCTTGGACAACTTCTCTGATATCCCAGGGAACGACCCTAGGGGTCCCTTCCTGTCTATGATAACCCAAGGTCTGGTCATCTCTTGTCCATGTTATTTTCTCCTCCTCTTCATCGACTTTCTCTTTGATAATCAAAGGAAGAAAGAATGGTGGACTCAGTTTCATGCCTATCCATCTGAGCTGGTGCTTTATTAAAGTTCCCTGTATAACTTAGCCTTGGTGAGTGCAGTCTCTATCCTGAGGGGGGAGTGAGGCTCCCTCTTATTCAAATCTTCTGTGATTCTTGTCCACCTCTCATCGATGGCTTCCTGAACTTCTTTGTACGTGCATTGAAGGGTGAGGTCGAAATGTGTTATTGCCTACTGTTGTTTTTCAAGAAGGATATGAATTAAATCCTCATCTGTGGTGATAGCCCGGTGGTCCTGAATTACTCTTTCAGGATGAGTTGCCTCAACCCTTATCCATAACGGGTTTTGCCACTCCTCTGCAAGGTAGAGATGAGCATCTTGTGCTCTCTCTATCTCTTGTTCATCCACGAGCAGAGTGCTCTTAACTAGAAGTCGCCCATGTAGGGATTCGGTGACCAGTTGGGTGAGCTCAGCACCACGAAGTTATGCAAGAAAAACTCGCATAATTGGTCTTTCTCCAATTTTGTGCAACTCAGAGAAGTGTCAACGAACTGCTTTGGAGTGTTTAATTCTAGAGGCAGGCCTTGCTTTAGATGAAATTTTCCCCAATTCTCCCTTAGGTAAGCTGTATAGATTCTGGATGGTGGCCTGAGTCCCAATATATCATCATAGATCTTAGCAATGGTAGTCAATGTATCCTCCAATTATCGGATTCTTTGGTCTTTCTAAGCCATCTCTTCTTGAGCTTGGCCCAATTTCTCCTTCAGTGCTAAATTTTGTTGCTTTGCCAGCTTTAATTCTCCTGTGTGCTGCATCTTCAAAATCTGGGTCTTTTCATGTACAAACAGTGGGGGTGTTGGTGAAGCTAGTTGGCTTCTCTGGATCCTTGCTTCAATTTTTAATGCTGCCAACTTCTCCCTGACTTTTGTTAGTTCTGTCAGTGCCTCAGCTAGCTGGTCATTGATTCCAGGGTTTACATTTTTATCAGTAAGGTTCCATTAGAAAGCATCCTCTTCTTCTAGTGTAGTTGGGTCCTCCTGGTCTACCCCGAAATCGTCATCATCAGATAAGTTTTGAATTATGGGGTTGGGCTCTTTTTCTACCTTCTTTGCATGTTCGTTTTTGGGATGCTATGCGAACCTTTTACTTCGCCGTTTTGACCCTTGCTGCTGGCAGAAACCCCTAAGTATTTTTGGTGGGAGGCATCCTTTGAATGCTTAATTCTAATTAGGGTGTCGGCCATAACTTCATTGTCACTATCCAGGTCAATCTTTCGCTTAGCTCCCGACGCATAAGTGGATTTTTCTTTTGATCCAGAATCTAGGGGTATGCCTAGATTAGGTTTACCCCTCATTCTCTACACATCTTCGGTTGAGACCAACACAAACTCCTCCCATGAGAGTTATGGAACCTGTACCATCAATTCTTCACAAATTATTAATTTGATCAGCCCATGGTGGGCTAGTGCATCTTCTTTTCCCTGAACAACCTGTACCATCAAGTCTCCCTGTGCACGTTATATATTTCAAAATGACGAAAGCTATCTCGTCTCAGGGTGTTGGCATGGTGATTCTTTTGACTCCATTCTTGTCTTCTTCATGGACTTCCCCCTGTACGAAGAAGGCTGCCTTTTCCCTCTGGTTTCCTTCCCGGACGTCTCTGCCCCAGTGTAAACCCATGGGCAACCCTGTGTATTTCGCAATTGCCTCCTCGTCAAGTCTGATACGTAGTCCCCTTATCCAGGTGACAAACTGTTCATCTTTTATGTGTTTTAGGTTCTTGGAAAATTCTAAGGCCACTTTAGTATTGGACCCTCCCAGTCCCGAGATAAAGGGCATCCAGCCCACATCAAGGAGGATGGACAACACCTGTGAGCTTTCATAAATGGGCGTGTGATCCTTCGGCTCACTCTTCTTGAACCCCTTCGTCATTTTTTAATTTTGCTACTATAATCAACAAACCAAAAAGCTTTGAGTGGTGGCTGACTTACCTCAACTGGTCGGGGTTGATCACAAGCTTGAGGGCAGCTTGCTGGCTGAGTGATGATACGAACTTCCAGTTTTCTTGCTTCTGAGAAGCTTGCATTGCCAAAATGGGTCCTTTTGTATATTTCGCTGCCTTATTTAGCTATTTTTACGGACTCATCATGATCATTGTGCATTATACTTGCTGACTTATACATTCCTTTCCATTATTGCACACTACGTTTCTTTCCATCATTGTACATTGCACTGCTCCTTTGATCATTTGGGGATATAGTAGTTGGATGCGGAGGTTGTCATTCTCTGACATGTATAAGGTAGGTAATCATGATTCTGTGAGGTTACTCTGAACCGTGCCGCCAAAGTAACTTAAAAGTTGTCCTTAGCTTTGGAAAATAACCGTTTTGTGGGGGATGATGATTTGATTTGAAAATAAAACAAAGAGTTAAGTGATTACCTTCTATGCTAGCGTACCTGAGTGTATGATGTGTGCTTGATTGTATGGGCACGAAATTCTGTAGTTGAGTTCAGCTACGTCTGTAGTTAATTTGGGCATGTCAATAGTTACACCTTTTATGACTCTTCTGTCGGTTCCCTTGAAATTGGTGCATTTGCTTGCTTTAATTTTTGTTCAAGTTTTGTTGATATGACTTTTCATTGTGTTCAGCATTGCGTTTGTACTGGTGCTCTGAACTTGGTTGATTTGATTTTTGTAGTGCTAGATTTCTGTTGTTCTGGCTCGCTTGAATTGATTGTTGGCTCGTTTGATTGTAGATTCTGAAATTGGCTATGCTGTGTGTCTTGTTTGAGTTTTGTTGATATTGCTTGTTGGCTCTCTTGATGGATTTTTTCTAATATTGTATGTTATTCTTGTGCTGGCGTTGTTGATTTCTTTGCTGCTAAATTTTGTTGGTTCGCTTGAAATATGGTTTCTGGCTCGCTTGAAACATGCTTTCTAGCTTGCTTGAAATTGCTTGTTGGTTCTTCATAGGGATGGATCAAGTCCATCAATTTCGTTTGTGATAACCTAAGTGGATTTTTTTATTTTCCTCTCTCTCTCTTTTGTTTTTTTTTTCATTTTTTCTCTTTTCTTTTCTCTTTTTTTTTTCTTTTCTTTTTTTTTCATTTTTATTTTTTTATTTTTCTCTTTTTTTCATTCTCCTCTTTTTTTTCTTTTTTAATTTATTTTGTAACTGGAATCAGTGATGTTCTATGCTCTCTATCAGCATTAGACTTTGTTGATAGAGTGTTTGTGTGAACTCCTCTCTGGACTGTGGTGTCTCATAGAGTTTGAGTCTGTATCCATTCACCAACATGGGGAATTTTTCTTCATCTATTGTTGTAATTTTGACATCTCCATTGCCATAGATCTTTTCAATGATGTAGGGTCCGAACCATCTAGTTGTGAGTTTTCCTTTAAAAGGGTGAAACATGGAGTCATAGAGTAGTGCCCAGTCACCTTCTTTGAATTTCTTTTGCTTGATGTTTTTGTCATTTCATTTCTTCCTTTGTTGCTAGATGATTTCAGTATGGCTAAGTGCTTGTTGGCGTTGCTCATCCAGCTGATTTAATTGTAGCATGCGTTCCTGTTGGATGTCTGAAAGTTCCATGTTTAACTTGGCTGCAATTCTCAATATTTGATTTCAAACTCAATGGGCAGCCTTATTTTCTTTCCATAAACTAGCTCATATGGGGTGAAGCATGTTGTTGTCTTCCATGTGGTATTATAAGCCCAAACTACCTCACTTAATCTGTCTACCCAATCTCTTTTGTGCAGTTGTATTGTCTTTGTCAAGATTCTTTCTAGTTCTATGTTTGTCACCTCATCTTGACCATTAGCCTGAGGGTGGTAGGAGGAAGACTTTCGGTGTTTAACAGTGTTTCTTCGAAGCACGTCCTCTATGAGGTTGGATGTAAACTGTGTGCCTTGGTCAGAAACTAGCTCTCGTGGGACTCCAAATCTGTGGAAGATTTGTTCTGTAAAAATTTTTGCCACATTTATTTCATTTGCTGCTGCAAGTGCTGCCATTTCTACCCACTTTGTAAGGTAGTCAGTGCATACTAGGATATAGCTTTTCTGATTTGATTGGGGGCTTGAATGGACCAACAAAATCAAATCCCCATTTGTCAAATGCTTCCAAAGATATTTGTGGATGGAGAGGCATTTCTTCTCTTTATGTAGGCTTCCCCATTCGTTGACAGTGATCACAATGTGAAACATATTCATAGGAGTCCTTGTGGAGTGTTGGCCAATAATATCCAGTTTGCAATATTTTATAGGCTGTTCTTTTTGCAGCATAATGTCCTCCACATGGCTCATCGTGAGTGGCATGCATTATGTCATGGAATTCATCTTCTCTGATGCATATTCTCAATATTTGGTCTGGCCCTTTTTTTAGAAGCATTCCTTCTATCCATGTGTAAGTGGCACTTTGCCTTATGACTTTGTTCTTCTCTTGGTGTCTGTAATGTTGTGGAAATTTTCCAGACACTAAGTAGTTTGCTATGTCAGCAAACCATGGGCTTCTTGTTGAGATTGCAAAAAGGTGCTCATCAGGGAAGTTATCATTTACCAATTCATTGTCTTGTCCATGGGTGAGTCTAGACAGAAAATCAGCTAGTACATTGTGTTTTCCTGTCTTATCCAGAATTTTTATGTCAAACTCTTGCAAGAGGAGTAGCCATCTAATGATTCGAGCACTTATATTAGATTTATTCATAAGATACATGATTGTTGAATGGCCGGTGTGGACAAAAACTTGGTATCCAGTTATGCAGTGCCTGAATTTGTTTATGGCATGTATGATAGCCAAAAACTCATTTTCTGTGACTGTATAATTTTATTCTGCTCCTGCCAAGTTTTTTGTTAATGTAGTATATGGCATACAGTCTCTTTTCTTCCTCTTTCCCAAGGACTGATCCAATGGCCTTGTCTGAAGCATCAAAATGTATGTGGAATGGTAGTGTCCAATTGGGTCCCTGGAGTACTGGGGCTGTAATTGTCTTCTCTTTGAGATTTTCAAATGCTCACATACAATGCTTCATCCAAATGAATTCTGTATCTTTAGTGAGAAGAGCAAACATTGGTGCAACAATTTTGTTATAACTTTCGATAAATCTTCTGTAGTGGCATGTTTGCCCAAGAAAAATTCTCACATCTCTTTGTTTGATAGGTGGTGGCAGTGTTCTGATGACTGTGACTTTTGCTTGATCAACTTCAATTCCTCTCTATGAAATATGGTGTCCAAGCACAATGCCTTCTTCCATCAGCATTCTGCATTTATCATTTCTCAAACATAAGCTCATCTCGATGCATTTTTTAAGACTAATTCTAGATGTTTTAATGCCTGGTTAAAATTCTGGCCATAGGGTGTGAAGTCATCCATGTAGACTTCCATTTGATCATTAATAAAATCAGAGAAGATGCTTAAAATTTCCCTTTGAAATGTTGTTGGGGCATTACAGAGTCCAAAGGGTAGTACTCTATATCCATAAGTTCCCCATGGGCATGTAAATGTTGTTTTATCCTGATCAGCTGGGTAGATTAGGATCTGGTTGTACCCACTGAACCCATCCAAGAATGAGAAAAAATTGTTTCTAGCCAATGTGTCCAGTACTTGGTCGATGAATGGTAGAGGGAAGTGATCTCTCTTAGTTTCCTTATTGAGCTCTCTGTAATCCACACAGATACTCCACTTCCCTCCTTTCTTAGAAACTTTAACCAATGGTGAGACCCATTCACTATCTGAGATTGGGTATATGAACCCTGCATCTGACAACTTTTGTTACTCCAGCTTAACTATGTCTTTTAATGTTGGGTTCATTCTTCTTTGTGGTTGTCTGATAGGAACAACATCTTCCTTGATATATATGTAATGCTTGCAAATGTCTGGGTGGATACCTTTCATGTTGGTGTATTTCCATGCAAAAGCTTTGTTGTTGTCTAACAGTACCTTCATTAATTGTTGTTCTTGTCCTGGCTCCAAATTGGAGTTAATATTAACTGTCTTTCCAGGCATGATCTCAACTGTTTTGATCTGTATCGGCTGTTGTTCAAGTGTGAGCACTTCTTCCCACATTTTGTCAGAGTTGTGGGATGAATTCTTATCCTCCTGCTACTGATCTATTTCAAAAAAATCTTCAAGAATATCGTGATTAGTAGATGCATTTTGAATAAATATATCTAAATGACTGTCTTCATCAATGGTTTTTAGTGATAGGGCAGCTTCAATGGTAAGAACAGGTCGTATGTTTTGATCGATTACGCTGATTGCAGCCCCTAAATCAACTAGGTTGTTGGCAATATGTATGTTGTTAATGGTAACATTGACTACTGGACTGCCTGGGTCAAGGTATTTGGGGTTGACAATGACATCCAACATTAAATCTGCTAACTGGCCTACTATGTTTCTAGTTGGCGGGTCACGTCTTCTTCTGCCAGGTCTTTTTAAGCAATTCTCTTTAATAAACTTGTTACAAATTGGCACATCTCTTATGGCCTATAAAATTGGAATTTGGATTTTCAAATGTTTTAATTCGTTAAGAATTGCATTTTCCTCTTCTTCTTTTGTATTTCGTATGAGTTTTTCAGGGAATGGGGGGTTTCTATTTGGTATGTGGAGTTGAATTTATTCTTCTGAGGGTTTGTCTCGGCTGGTTGTTGAGTCTCGGATTGTGTTATCTGTTCACGATTGAGATGTTCTTGATCAATATGTGGATGGTTGTTTTGTAATGTTTTGCCAGACCTAATATTGATCTCGTTTATTTCCAGTGTATCCACAACATAAGTTGGAAATTGCACCATTTCATTATTATAGGCTTGTTGCTGTCCTGCCCTATTGTTGTTTGGGTTTGGAATCGGTTGGGCAGGAATTGGAGGTGGTTGGTTTTGTGGGGGCGGCATGATGAGTGGTTGTTGTAATGGAGCCCTCCAGTTTGCTGAATAAGGGTATGGATTTCCATAATTTGTTGTTGGCTGAGCAAAAGGTGGAGGGTATGGAGAATAAGATTGTGTGTAATAAGGTTGTTGATATGGTGCTTGGATTTTCTGCCATTGGTTTGGAATTGGTTGAGATGGCCATGGGGTTGGTACTGAGTTCCAATTTTGTTGATTACTTCCCTGATTAAAGTAGGCTTGGTTGTTGGGTTGGTAAGGCCTAACAAAATTATTTATTCTTTGATTAACAAAACAGAGTTGTTCTATTGCACCTTCAGTTGTGGGATCTTGGATGGAAGCTTTGCATGATGGTAACATAGGGCATTTATTAGTGGAGTGGTCATTAGTGCAAAGGCCACATATTTCTATGGTGTTCAATGTGCACTGCCCTTTTTCATGTTTTTTTTTTTTTTGCAGCATGGGAAAAATACTGCCAGTGCTTGGTTTATCTCATCTTGTTTCTTCTTTATTTGGAGTGCATCAAGTTGCATTTCTAGGGATTGAAGGATATCAGTTTTCATATCATCAATAAGGTTCCCTAAATCGGACTTTGTGAGGTTTGGTCCTGAAGATGACGATCCTCCAGTAAATGGATGTGAATCCCTTATCCCATTTTTACCTTTTCTGGATCTAGAATAGTTCTTGAAGATTTGTAGGATTTGGTCATAGGTTTTCTGTAATATATCCCCATCTCCTAGAAGGTTCAGGACTTCTAGATTTTCTTCTTTGGTCCCTCTAAGAAGGACAAGTTTTAGTGATTCTTGATCTAAGGTGCAGTGACTAGCTCGTTTGTAGCTGAGTTGAAAGCATTGTGCATAGTCTTCTAAGGATTCTCTTTCTCCTTGTTGCATTCTGAAGATTTCATCTCTTGTATCTTTTGCCTTATAGTAGTCCCTATATTTTTCTAGGAAGGATTGCTTCATTTGGCCCCGGGTGAAAATGTTGCTTCCTTCTAGGCTCATAAACCATCTAATTGATAAATCTTTCAATGTAGAAGGAAAGAGTCTCAGCTTTTGTGCATCAGTAGTGTACCCAAATGACCTACAAACTACCTCAAATTCAAATATAAATGTGTCAGGATCTTCTGAGGTTAAACCATGGAAGTTTGGCAGGTTATTAGGGTTGATATTCTTCATCCTGTCATCCCCGAGAGGTACACTAATGGGAAAAGTGAACAGTTCCCTAGGTTCCTCCTCTTCTTCTGTCATAGTAGTGTTTGAGCTAGAGCTATCAAAAAAGTTATCTCGGTTTGGATCATAGCTAGAATCCGGTTCATCTTCAGAGTTAAGGAATTCAAATTGGGAATTATCAGAACTGTTGTTACTCATAGGGCGGTTAGGCAGAAAACATCCAAATCTATCCCTCTGTTGTCAAGGCATTCATGGTAAAAATTTTATGTTTCTAGTTGTTTTTTTGTTTTTTATTTTCTTTTTAAAGATGTCTCCTGTGGATTAAGCACCTCCCCGGAAACGGTGCCAAAAAGTGGTGGACTCCAGGAATGGATACCTAATTAGGGTAGCTAAACCGGAATTATACTTTAATTATCGACCAGGGAGCATATAAACTTAAGAGGTGCTAAGCACTGCATGTGCTCTATAGGATGATCTTCGTCATTCAGGGTGTGTGAATGTATCCTAAAGGTTTCTTTGCTGAAAATGGAAAGTAGAAGTATTGCTCTAAAACTAAGAAGCTGAAAATATGAAAGGATGCAAATCTGTAACCTAATTCTATTGAAGAGTTAATTAGAAATTGAATGTTGAAAATTGGAAATTTAGTTTAGGAATGAAATGTTGAAAGCTTGACAAATCTAATCTAGGAATCAAATACTGAAAGCTAGAATCTAATTTAAGAATTGAATACTGAAAGCTGGAAATCTAATCTAAGAATTGAATACTGAAAATCAATCAAACTTTATCTATTCCAAATCAAGTATCGGAAGTGATGATTATTACTCTATTCAAATCAAAGAGCTGAAACAATTAAATTCTATGTGATCGAACTCAAATAAGGGAAATATGCATGGAATTGCAGATCGGAATCATTGTCTAGAATTAATATAAAATGCTGGAAAACAGAGGTAAAATATGCCTACGCGGAATGCATGTACAGGACTACGGGAAGCGTGTTACAAAACTACAGAATCGGTATTATCGAACTACAGAGAAAAATCACTGAACTAAAATAAGAATCTGCTGTTCAAATCATTATCAAAGTACCTCACATATTATGATTATTAAACCAATTAGCGAAACACGTGAGAAATACCTGAAGTAAAATGAGGCTCCTGATCTACGTGTTGAGGGGGCCCTCCCCAACCCATATTTCAGGAGTGAAAAAGACTTATAAACTTAAAGCTTCGAAATAACACCAGTCTTCCATTATCAAAATCGTAACTTCATGTCTTAGAAAAGTCTTAAAACAAAACTATCTCGAATAAAATATGTTGAATATAAGTTCTACAAAAATGTCAACAGGAACCCCTTGCTACTCAAGAGGTTCATATATATATCTATTATGAATCATAACCTAAATCTATGCTTTAAATGTCGATCCTGCTGTTGAGTTCAGAATTGGTCACTTCTAATCATCCTTGATCACCTTTCCTTCCCCTGTCCTACACCATTTATCATGATAATCAGACCTGTTATCCTCACTTTATTCCCCCAAACTGCCAAGGTATGACTGATCATTGATTTATCTTATTAATGCTTATGATTGTGATAATTAAAGCTGTGTATCTCTCAATTGTGCTAACATGTTATGATTTATGAAGTTAGTTTGAGATAAGTGGACTGCAGGAAGGTGGGGCTGAACAAGTATTGAAAGAAAGGATGTTCGTTGCTTAAAAAGGATCCTCGGGGCTCGGATCATCAATTAAGGCACATGGTTCCAATACAACATCCTAGGTGGAGCTGTGACAGGGAAGCTGTAACAGAATGCGCTATCTTTAGTATGTCGCTGCTTGAGTCTAGTTGTGATCTGGAAGGATCGCCACTCCTGGGCCAATCGACATCTTTCTCGTATTTTTATGTCTCTACTTTGCCACGTATTGTAACAACTAGTTATTTAGGGCGCCTGAAGATCAGAGATCTTCATGGCTGCCCGTTATTAGGATTGGATGTTATGATTTGTATGTATAAATATGGGGAGCTTCCTCGACCCAGGGGGTTGAACAACAAATAATTAATTCATTGTATTAGCAGCAAACGCAACTGTGTAATCATTCTTCTGTTAATATAAGGAGTTACATCTAAGTTAAAGGAACTTGCGTTGTTCAGCCAGCGTCTCTGTGTGAAGGCTGGGCCCGTCTTCCATAGGGATTGCTGAGTTAAATTAGGACTCTTTAATTTATTGCTGTGTGATGGTTTGTTTATGATATTTCTTTTGTACACAGCAGTAGTAATTTGGGTGTGGATTTCCAGTATAATTAAGATTATGTTTCTTTGAAACTGGCAAGTAATACAGAGTGACAGTCGACTGAGTAGAAACTTTATGCAATTCGTGTGACAATTGTACACATCCTTGTTCATCTCGCAGTTAAGTTGTGATCCCATGAGCCTCTGCAATTTATCTTTCTGTTATGACTGTTGATTTTCATTCCTGTGATTCAATCTCTTAGAACAGCTGAACTCAATCCTTTGCAATTTGAATCTCTAGATTAATATTCAGTTTCTGCTTATGGTTTTCAAGAGTGATCAGATTGAAGAAGTGAGTTACATGTCCTAGGATGTGAATAAGATTTCTTTTCATCAGCAATTGTCTTTGAACCTTATTTTATTTCTTGTTGATGCATGGTAGGAAGGAATTGAAATTATGGTATTTAGACAGCAACTGGGATTACACAGCTCCTTGGGATGAACATAGTTGTTAGGAGATAAAAGTATTCAATGATAGTGATTTGGTGTTTAAGCATAGATTGTGCATTTATCCTTTGAAATAAAAAGACTTTCTCGGGTTGACAATAAATCTCGTATGCTCTGTGTGTTCGTAATAATCTATCTGCATATAGGGTGCTCGACATTTTGGCGCCGTTGCCGGGGAAGGATAAAAATTAAACACTAATCATTAGTTGCATCTGGTAATTGTTTCTAGTCAGTTTTTTCTTTGCTGAAATGATTTGGTTCACATGAATACGAGGAGGATAAAACGCGATCACCTCCCAACTCCCAAAACCCCACAAAATACTAACAGCGCAGGTGGTTCGGGTTGTGGTCGAGGACCACCATTGGGCAGAAGGACATTCATCGACGATCTTGTTGACAGAATTGATTCATCCACCAGGGCTCGGCATCAAGAAACTCCTATCAGAAGAAACCCTGCTAAACCTGGGGCGCCAGCGTCCACGGTGGAGAATACACGAGCAGCCGTGACTCCCTTGTATATCCCTGCCGAGGAGGACACAGCTGTTACAACTAAGGAAGACGCAGCTGTTACAACTGAGGAAGACGCAACTGTTACAACTGAGGAAGACACAGCTGTTACAAACAAGGAAAAGAACGCAGGAACGAACGAAGAAGAGGAAACATAAGAGAAGATGAATAACAGACACGATACCGACAAGGAAGAGGCAATGGTGGAAAACTATCATCATGAAAATTACTCCCTGCCAGAAGGAACGATGGCTACATTAAAATTTCCAATTCAGTAGCCAGAAGGGACAGCTCCTATGAAGAACATCTCACCATCGGTGTTGCCTCGCTTCCATGGCAGGGCAGCAGAAGATCCAAACGAATTCCTTTTTGAATTTGATATCCTCTGTCGCAGCTATGATTATGTCACCGATGCCCAAAAGCTGAAACTTTTTCCCGCCACCCTGAAGGACAATGCATTACGATGGTTCATGAGCCTTGGGGGAGGAACTGTTGCTAATTGGAATAAGATGAAACACGTATTCCTGGAGAAATATCAAGAATATTGCAACACCAAGGACAAAAGAGAGGAATTATTCAAGATGGTGCAGAAGGAGAATGAAAGTCTGGAGGACTTTGTAGAAAGGATGTTGTACAATGTGCAAAGAGCCGAGCAGACGAACATGGGGCTGGATGTGCTCAAGATAATCTTTCTTCGAGGGATCAGGGATGATTGTTCAGACATGTTAAATCTGTTAGGAAAGGGAGATATCTCCAAAGAACCTTTTGAGACGATTGTGGAATTATGTAAGAGATACTCCAGGTGATCTTCTAGGAACAATAAGCGGGACAAACGGGATAAGTTGGAACGTGATGTCTTCGACAGAACTCAGAATTCATCCAACGGAGGAGCTACCCGTGCAGAGATAGGAAATCTCCTTGAAAATTTTAAAACAGAAATGATGAGCTCCATCTCTTCGAAGATTGATGTCCTGAAGGAAAAACAAAAACAGGCAGTGGAGGATCTCACACTAGGTGTGTTCTGTCCCCGATGTAGAAAGAATCATCCACTGAAAGAATGCCCACTTGACAAGGTAGAAGTATGTCAGCTGTGTGAGCTGAACCATGACATGAAAGAAGTGGAATCATCCCCTCACTCCCCCAAGTAAAGGTTGTTCTACAGGCATCAACTCCAGAAGTGGAATCATCCTATTTCATTGCACAGAAGAAACCTTGGAAGCCTCGAAATCAAGGTATGCATCTGGACTCGTTTCCATTTTTGAATAATATGAGCAATTGGAATAATAACATGCAATTCCCTTCAAATTATGCTCAGTGGAATCCTTCCCAATCTGCAATGCAAAATCTTAATTCATGGGGTCCTTGGACACAGCCACCACATCAACCTACGTCGTGGTCTCCTGGATGGAGGAACTTCCCTCTTGGGAACTAGTTTCCTCAACCACCTCCACCTCAGCAGTTACCATATTCTCCTCCATACCCTCAATTTCCTCAATACCCTCCATATCCACCTCAGCAGTCGTAGTTGCAGCTGCAGAATAATCCTGTCCCTAATATACCAATAAGGCCTCAGCTGCCTACCCAACCTAATCCTAACCCGAATAATAAAACAGTCCATCAATTGGAAACTACTAATATGCCGGCCTACTCTCTTTCCCTTGTACCTTGTAATGACATTCGTCTATGATCTGGGAAGATAATAGAACCTGTAATTACAGAAGATGCTCCACCTTCTGTGCATGAAGAAGGGGAGAGTTCACAGCATCCATTCGATACAGTTTCTATCACTGAAGGTGCTGAGCATCCCTTGGATGGGACGGCTGAAACATCAAACAATAAATTGGACAATACACAGCCTACCCAGTCGATAAGGCAACCACCATACCCCAAGAGACTAATGCTACCAAAAATAGGGGGGCAACCTCAGTTTAACCTCCTAGGAGAGTTAAAGAATCTTTATGTCAAAATCCCCCTTCTGCAAGCTCTTCAAGACGTGCCTATTTATGCTAAAACCGTTCGGGACCTGTGCACCAAGAAACCAGGGAGGAAACCTAGAGATCCTCCCATTGTTCATGTCATAGGGAATTTATCCACTTTGATAACAGGAAAAACCCCTGTGACCAAGTATGACGACCCTGGCAATCCTACTGTCACTGTACATGTAGGACAGACGCAGATACCCAACGTGCTAGTTGATTTAGGAGCAGCGATCAATGTCATAACAATTGAGACTGTCAAGAAGCTTGGGCTCACTAATTTTAGACCGACCCCTACCATTTTAGAATTGGCAGACAGATCCACCATTAGACCTGAAGGGATTCTGGATGACCTTGTCATCTCAGTAGATTCATGGGAGTACCCTGCTGACTTTTTGATATTACAACCAAAATCACAGCTGGGGGGACACCCATTGATCCTAGGGAGGCCGTGGTTGGCCACAGCTGATGCTTGCATCAGCTGTCGATCAGGGTCCATGACTATATCTGATGGTACTGAGACTAAAAACCTCACCCTGTATCCTCCAGCTCGGCCGGGTCTAGAAGCTGAGACTTCCCTTTGGATAGAGCAGGAGGAGGAGGAGGATGTTCAACCACTATTAACTATAGGGAAGGCCTTGACTTTTAAAAACGAAACAGAAGACGATGCTATTAGTAATTTTATTAGTGAACCCGCTTCAGTGGATAAAGAGATCTATCAAGTCCTGAACATTACCCTTGGTAAGGAAGAACAAGAAAATCTTACGGAAGAAGCACTAGTCGGTGACACAAACATAATCCCAGTTTTGAAAAATTCAAAAAGTATTCCTATTGAGGTAGAACCTGGAAAGACTTTGAATATCAACCCTGGTCTCTCCTTAGAGGAACAGAAGCGCCTAATCAGTCTCTTGAAAGAACATAAGGGGGCATTCTCCTGGGAGTATACAGACATGAGGGGTATCCCCTCTAATCTGTGCACCCACCATATTTACATTAAAAATGACTCCCGGCCTGTGTGTCAACCTCAACGACGCATGAACCCCAATCTGAGGGATATAGTGAAGGAGGAAATCCAGAAACTTTTGGAAGCAGGATTTATATACCCTATTTCATATAGTGAGTGGGTTTCCCCACTCGTAATTGTGCCCAAGAAAAATGGTAAATGGAGATTCTGTGTTGATTATAGGGAGCTGAACAAAGCTACGCAAAATGATCATTTCCCTCTGCCCTTTATTGACCAGGTACTTGATACCCTATCAGGGAAGAAGTTCTTCTCCTTCTTAGATGGGTTCAGCGGGTACAACCAAATTCAAATTGCTCCTGAGGACCAGGATAAGACCACCTTCACTTGTCCCTGGGGAACGTTTTCCTACAGAGTGCTTCCCTTTGGTTTATGTAATGCACCAGCAACGTTCCAAAGAGATGTAATTGGCATATTCTCTGAATTAGTTAATGATAGTATGGAAATCTTTATGGACGATTTTACTCCCTATGGCAAGGACTTTGAGGAAGCACTGGAAAATTTAAAGAAGGTTTTAATTCGCTGTGAACAGGCTCACCTCTCATTAAGCACTGAAAAATGCCATATGATGATGAGTGAGGGAGTGGTATTAGGATATTTCATCTCTACCGATGGCATTCAGGTGGATCCTTCAAAAATCAAGGTGATAAAAAATATACCGACTCCTTCAACTCAGAAAGAGGTGCGAAGTTTTCTGGGACATGCTGGATATTATCGGAGGTTTATTGAAAACTTCTCCAAACTTGCTTCTCATTTGTTTTCTTTGTTAATGAAGGATGCACAGTTTGTGTGGAATGAAGCATGCCAGACAGCGTTTGATAAGCTTAAAGAGAAGTTGTCCACAGCTCCTATCTTAAGGGGACCTAATTGGACCATACCCTTCCACATTTCTTCAGATGCTTCTGATACCACCATTGGAGCAGTACTAGGACAGCAGGATGGTCAAGTACCTTATGCCATCTATTATGTTAGTAAAAACTTAGCCCCTGCTGAACTTAATTATACTGTTACTGAAAAAGAATTCCTTGCTATTGTTTACTCTATTAATAAATTTCGGCATTACATTACTGGGTATCCTACGTTTGTGCACACTGATCACTCTGCCATTAAATATTTAATGAACAAACCTGTCACCAATGCCAGAGTGACCAGGTGGCTCTTATTATTGCAGTAATTTGATATTACCATTATAGATAAACCTGGAAAAGAAAATGTTGTTGCTGATTTTTTATCTCGCTTTACTAACAGTGATGACAGTTCGCCTGTTGAGGATTCTTTTCCAGATGAACATCTATTTTCACTTTCAGCTCATTCCCCCTGGTATGCAAACGTTGCTAATCATCTATTTTCACTTTCAGCTCATTCCCCCTGGTATGCAAACGTTGCTAATTATTTGGTTGCAGGAAAGCTCCCGCCACACATGCCTAAACGAGAGAAGAGAAAAATTATCCAGCAAAGTCCCAGGTATTGTTGGCTCAATGGTCATCTCTTCTACACAGGGCCCGATCTTGAGATTAGGAGATGTGTAAGGGAAGATGAGATCTTTCACATACTGAAGGCCTGTCATGATGGACCTTGTGGGGGACACTTTGCAGACAAAAGAATAGGGCATAAAGCGCTGTGGATGGGCTACTATTGGCCGACTCTGTTAAGGGACGCTAAAAGGTATGTTCAGTCCTGTGACAGCTGCCAAAGGATGGGCCAGCCTGATAAAATAGACCAGATGCCTCTACAGCCCCAAGTAGTAGTTGAACCATTTGATAGATGGGCATTGGATTTTGTTGGCCCTATCAGCCCTCCTTCCAGACATAAAGTTTACATTCTGGTTTGTACTAATTACATGACCAAGTGGGTAGAGGCTGTAGCTTTGGCTAAGGCTAATGACCAGGTGGTGATTGATTTTCTGTACAGTGAAATCTTTACCCGCTTTGGGGTACCAAAGGAAGTAGTTACAGATGGGGGACCGCAATTCATCTCACACCAATTTGAATCCTTGCTCCGGAAGTATCATGTGCAGCATAGGGTGGCTTCACCTTACCACCCTCAGGCCAATGGTCAGGTGGAAAGTACTAATAAAGTTATTGAAGCAATCCTTACTAAAACAGTTAAGAGCCATCGAAAGGATTGGGCTGACAGGCTTCCGGAAGCGCTGTGGGCATATCGCACAACTTGGCGCAACACCACAGGATTCTCTCCCTATGATCTAGTGTATGGGAAGAGTGCCATCTTTCCAATTGAGTTTGAGATCAAAACCCTGAAAACAGCCACTGAAATGAATTTGGATGTAACAGAAGCCCAGAAGAGAAGATTGAATCAACTAAATGAATTGGATGAGAAACGGTTAGCTGCAGTAGACCAGACTGTGTTGCTTCAGCAACAGAGATCTAACTGGCATGACCGATTCATTAAAAAGAAAATCTTCCGTGAGGGAGACTGGGCGCTATTATATGACTCCAGGTTCAAAAGGGATTTTAAAGGTAAATTACGTACAAGATGGCTAGGTCCATATTTGGTCGACAGGGTATTTGACAACGGCACTGTCCGTCTAGTGACCATCGATGAAAACCGCATACCATTACTTGCTAATGGCCATAGACTGCGACTGTATCGTAAGCCTATTTCGAAAGATGCATTCATTTCGCAAATTGCCGCCGATCCGGATTATCAGCTGGCACCAGAGCAAGAATTTCTCTCTGCTTTTGCCAATCTTTAAACTGAAAATCGCATTTTGAATTACTGTACATAAATAATTTTCTTTCTTTTCTGCTGTAGCGTTTAATTGTTTTCCCTTTGCATTTGATCTTTTCGTTTGCTGTTGTTTTTTCAAAAATTTCCAGGAAAGCGCCAGGAGAATGACCAGATTGGGCCTGTCAAAATAGAGTCGCCCTGTGCTGTATTTCCCTTGTTCCCTTAAAGGAAAAAAAAAAAAAAAAATCCGGCAGCTACAACATATTTTCCAGCGGCTGCAACATCTTTTTCGGCAGCTGCAACATCTTTTCCGGTAGCTGCAATCTCTTTTCCGGCAACCGCGATAGATTTCCCGGTAGACGTAAAAATCCTTTCTCCCAGTAGCCGTGAACAACTTTTCTGGCAGCTGCAACAACTTTTCCTAGCAGCTGCAACATCATTTCCCAGCGGCTATAATATCATTTCCCGTTGACCCTAAAATCGCTTTCCCGGCAGCCGTAAACCCTTTTTACCGGTAGCTGTAACAACATTTCCCAGCAGCTGCAACATCATGTCACAGCGGCTGCAACATCATTTCCCAGCAGCTGCAATATCATTTCCCGTCGACCCTAAAATAGTTTTCCCGACGGCCGTAAATCCTTTTTCCCGGCAGCTGTGAACCTTTTTCCCGGTAGCTGCAACAACTTTTCCCGGCAGCTGCAACATCATGTCACAGCGGCTGCAACATCATTTTCCAGCGGCTGCATTATCGTTTTCCGTCAACCGTAAAATCGTTTTCCCGGCAACCGTAAACACTTTTTCCAGGCCACTGTGAACCATTCCCAGTGGCTGCAACATCATGTCTCAGCGGTCGCAACATCATGTCCCAGCGGCTGCAACATCTTTTCGCGGCAGCCGCGAACCATTTCCCAGCGGCTGCAATATCATTTTTTCGACAGTCGTAAAACCTCTTTCCCGGCTGCCGTGAACCATTTTCCGGTAGCTGCAACACATCTTTCCCGGCGACTGCAACATATTTCCTGGCGACTGTGACATATTTCCCGCCGCCGTAAAACTTTTCCCTGACAGCCGTAATTTTTCCCGATCCCGTAAATTCTTTTCCCGACTACCGTGAATTGTTTTTCGGTGGATGCAACATCTTTCCCGGCGGCTGCAACATATTTCCTGGCGACTGCGAATCTTTCCTGGCGGCTGCAACATCTTTTTCGTTGGCTGTGATAGCATTTCTGGCAACTTGCAGTGGTAACTCCTGTGTTAACGGAAGAATTGCTCCAAACTTGCTAAAACTATGGCTCTAGTTCATCTCAGTCCTGCCGGCGAATTCATCATTCCGACCCCGAGGACGCGATGGTTCGCCTTTCATTGGCAGAAGGAATTATTGCATTATTTATGACTGTGCACGAGTCTGGTTCCGCAACGTCACCAACTGCACGCTCCACCATTCTCCGCAGGTTATCCGATGCACAGTCTCATGAGGTATGGCTTTCATTTATCACGTGATTAAGTGTTGATATCATTTAAACAATATCAGTCGTACCTTTACTCGTATTACCATTATACCTGATTGAACCTTTCCCTCGTACGACGTAAACACTAATAACTGCCACCTTCCCCAATTCAGCATGGAAATTTCGAATGTTTTTCTGTGCTCAACTTTCCAAATTTGCCTATTCTCTCAACGTCTTCGCTCAGCGATTCGTGCATCCTCTACGCTGCAACTTCCATTCTCGGATTCTGCCATCTGTGGGATAGCAACTTCAGCCTGCAGCCAAGACCATGGGGATTCCAGTTCGTCATGAACCTATGAATACACAGGAACTCAGAAAAAATCTTCAAGTTCTTGCCATTTTTCAAGCCGTCGGCTGGCTCGAGTTCTTTGAGCGACTAGATGGATTCAATCGGGAAGCAGCCTTGCAGTTTTCTCTAAACCTCACCAAAAATCACTCTACAGTGTGGGGGCTGCACATAGAGGTCTCTGAGGCCATTATATCCGAGGTTACAGCCATCCCGCTGGTGGGAAATCCATGGTTTAACCGACGAGTCCCTGCAATGACTGCACGGGAAGCATTTTTAATGGAGGGGGAGCAAGTAGAAGCGTCAAGAAGAGGGATTGCATTGCATTCATTGCCACGACCATGGGACCAGGTTGCTGTCTTCCTCAAGAAGTACATCACTTGTGAAGGTAGATATCAAACTGTGTATAATTCTGAACTCCCTTTACTTTCTCATCTCCGCCATGGCATTTTATTAAACATTCCATATTATCTACTGCATGACTTGCGTCATATGGTGGCATTTGTCTAGTCTGCTAAGCATCCACTTTCCTCCCTCACCCACCATGGCCTTATCAAATTAATAATTGTAAGAACCCTTTCCCAGCATCATATAACCTGGTAACAATTCACAGCTCGAGCTCAACAACACGTCCCCTTGCGGGTTGTCCCATTACAGCAGATACGAGTCCCACCACAATAGGAGGACCGGAGTCCCTCCACTGAAGTTGGGGGGGGATGAAATTGCAGAAGAACAGCAATCGGGGGCACAAGCAGGACCATCCGGGGTGGATGAAACTACAATAGAAGAACAAAAACCGGGGGCACAAGCAGGACCATCCGGGGTGGATGAAACTACAGTAGAAGAACAGCAACCGGGGGCACAAGTAGGACCATCCGGGGTGGATGAAACTATATTAGAAGAAGAGCAACCAGGGGCACAAGCAGAGCCATTTGGGGGGGATTGGAAGAAGAACAATTGGGGGATGAAACTCCATTACAAGCAGAGCCATCGGGGGAGGGTGTAGATAAAAATCTTGTGGAAAACCCCGATAACAGGGCAGCTTCGACAGCAGAAGGTGAAATTGGAGCAGCATCAAATGCTGCGACAATTGAACCTGAAGGTGACAGAGCTAGGGAAATAGAAGAAAACATTGAGCTGGTAACTATTGAATCCTCACCTGAGTGGGAAGGAGGAGCTTTAATTGAAGAAGAACAGCATGAGAGGCAAGAAAACATTCCTTTGACCTTAGCTGTGAATCCTTATATACCAGCTCCACAAAAGAAAACACCACAAAGGAAGAGAAAGGGATTAATCAATGAATTTAGCATAACCGCACCAATCAGAAAGAAAAGAACTCGATCAGCTACAACAGCAGAGGCAGCCAGAAAAAGATGGGCAACCCTAGAGGCACAGGTTGAGCCCCCGGTCCTTGTACCAAGACCAATGGATGCTCCACAAAGGCCAGTGGAGGAAGAACCTGGAATTGAAGGACTTCTGGCTGAGAATGCACTATTAAGATAATACCTCCAAGTACTTCGAAGGGAGTTGGAAATGTGGAAGGAAACCTGCAGAAAACAAGGAGAAAGAAAAATGTATGCATTGGTAGAGGCTGCAGACCAACTAGAGGGATCAGATTCTGCTGAGCCTGGCAAGGAGGATGAACGAGTACTCTATCCCACTTGTGGAGAAATCTTCAAGGAGGCAGGCCACAAGATTATACTTCGTACCTGCTCAGCACAACAGCCTGCAACTACAATAGAGGAAGCTGCAGAAAAAGAAGATGCTGCCACACAAGAACCAGCATCTTTACACATCCTTGCTGCAGCTGCCACCAATCCTGTGACAGAGGAGCTAAGGGATGAAATCATGTATGATGATGGGGATAAAGAATTGACTGTAACCCCAGAATGCTCCCATGACACAGAGATTATAGAGCAGATGGGAGAAGAACCGGGGATGGGGGACACTCTGGAGTCTAATGAGGAATTCTATACTGTAACCCCAGAATGTTCCCATGAAACAGAAATTTTAGAAGATGAGCCACAAGGGCAGGACATTGATAAACTTGAACAGGGTGCTGTAACACAAGAACCAGCAAACCTGAGTGTACCTGTCCAACCGGCCAAACAGATGGAAGAAGAACCTGGAATAGAGGACACTCTGGAATTTAATGATGAACTCTGGGTTGTAACCCCAAAGGGTTCCCATGACACAGAGCTCATAGGAGAAGAGTTGCAACAACAGGAGGATGAAGAGGCAAGCCAGGATGTTGTTACACAAGAACCAACATCCTTGGAGGCTGCAGCAGGAACTCCTGAATTTCATTTGAAAGATAACCCTGGAATGGATATAATTCCCGATACACAGTGGAGTGAAGATGAACAGGTACAGACACCATGCTCAGGTGACACCGAAATCTTGGAGGAGGAACTGCACAATGAGAAGGATATCCAATCTCAGCAGCAGAAGGACAAAGAAGACACTGTTACACAAGAACCAGTGTCTCTAAAAGCAATAAAGGTAGATGCTGAAGAGAGTCTAAAGGATGTTGTTGTTACACAAGAACCAACAACTCTCTTATTAGACTTAGATGTGCTGGAAGACACTGCCCCACAAGAACCAGTGCTTCTACCTCCTAGAAATGTCATTGATTTGGATTCAGATTAAAGATTTCTTTTCAAGTCCTCCCCAGGAACAGCATATAATGAGACTGCAGGAAGAAGTGATTTCCACTTGTATCAATTACATTTTCAGACACCAGCAGGTAGCATTGGAAGGACAGATGGGGTGCCTGAGTTTTCCCTACAATTTTTCCTCTCTCCATGGATAGAGTTCAGTACAGGATTCAGATTCCAAATGATGCAGGTTGTTGCCTGAGGACATGCAACAGGGTAGTTGGGGGGAGATGTTGAGTTCAGAATTGGCCCCTTCTAATCATCCTTGATCACCTTTCCTTCCCCTGTCCTACACCATTTATCATGATAATCAGACCTGTTATCCTCACTTTATTCCCCCAAACTGCCAAGGTATGACTGATCATTGATTTATCTTATTAATGCTTATGATTGTGATAATTAAAGATGTGTATCTCTCAATTGTGCTAACATGTTATGATTTATGAAGGTAGTTTGAGATAAGTGGACTGCAGGAAGGTGGGGCTGAACAAGTCTTGAAAGAAGGGATGTTCGTTGCTTAAAAAGGATCCTCGGGGCTTGGATCATCAATTAAGGCACATGGTTCCAATACAACATCCTAGGTGGAGCTGTGACAGGGAAGCTGTAACAGAATGCGTTATCTTTAGTATGTCGCTGCTCAAGTCTAGTTGTGATCTGGAAGGATCGCCACTCCTGGGCCAATCGACAGCTTTCTCGTATTTTTATGTCTCTACTTTGCCACGTATTGTAACACCTAGTTATTTAGGGCGCCTGAAGATCAAAGATCTTCATGGCTGCCTGTTATTAGGATTGGATGTTATGATTTGTATGTATAAATATGGGGAGCTGCCTCGACCCAGGGGGTTGAACAACAGATAATTAATTCATTGTATTAGCAGCAAACGCAACTGTGTAATCATTCTTCTATTAATATAAGGAGTTACCTCTGACTTAAAGGAACTTGCGTTGTTCAGCCAACGTCTCTGTGTGAAGGCTGGGCCCGTCTTCCATAGGGATTGCTGAGTTAAATTAGGACTCTTTAATTTATTGCTGTGTGATGGTTTGTTTATGATATTTCTTTTGTACGCAGCAGTAGTAATTTGGGTGTGGATTTCCAGTATAATTAAGATTATGTTTCCTTGAAACTGGCAAGTAATACAGAGTGACAGTCGACTGAGTAGAAACTTTATGCAATTCGTGTGACAATTGTACACAGCCTTGTTCATCTCGCAGTTAAGTTGTGATCCCATGAGCCTCTGCAATTTATCTTTCTGTTATGACTGTTGATTTTCATTCCTGTGATTCAATCTCTTAGAACAGCTGAACTCAATCCTTTGCAATTTGAATCTCTAGATTAATATTCAGTTTCTGCTTATGGTATTCAAGAGTGATCAGATTGAAGAAGTGAGTTACGTGTCCTAGGATGTGAATAATATTTCTTTTCATCAGCAATTGTCTTTGAACCTTATTTTATTTCTTGTTGATGCATGGTAGGAAGGAATTGAAATTATGGTATTTAGACAGCAACTGGGGTCACACAGCTCCTTGGGATGAACATAGCTGTTAGGAGATAAAAGTATTCAATGATAGTGATTTGGTGTTTAAGCATCGATTGTGCATTTATCCTTTGAAATAAAAAGACTTTCTCGGGTTGACAATAAATCTTGTATGCTCTGTGTGTTGGTAATAATCTATCTGCATATAGGGTGCTCGACACCTGCTAAACAGGAGTTTTCTTCCATAAATCAGGAAAATGGGGCGTTGCGTCACTCGTGGTCTTTCAGTCTTTGAGTTGGATTTTCTTTTTGTCTCCTAGATCACCTACGCCTGCTCATACATGCCTATTTTCATATAATTAACTCATAAAAACGCCTTTAAACATAAGAAGAATAATCTCTAAACTAATTTTCTTTTTTTTTTACAGAAACAGGGAAAGAGTATTTATATTAGAAAAAAGCTATGCACAGCCATACAGTACAAAATATATATAAGATTTTCTGAAAGGGATTGTTCAACATAGACTTCAGTGTCTGCCGTCATTCTTTTGAAGGCTCTAATTCTTGCCTTCCTGAAACTTCCCAAAATGGAGCTGGAATATACCCTAATGAACTGACTGTTTAGGAAAATGCAAAAATACATTTGGCAAAATTGTTACAAAAATGGAACCTGTGCTAGGAACAGAACTAGCCATAATTCTTGGGCTGGACAGATGCTGCGTCCACCATTTCCTGATTGATCTCCTGATTGAAAGTGGGAGCTTCATGAACCTGGCTGCCTTGCGTCTTTCCTGTCAGTAAAGAGATGTCTTCTTGGAGTACGTCTACCTTTCCCATGAGCTCGATAAGAGTTTTCTCCAGATCATCAATTCTTGAATCCTGGCATGAGAGCTAGGTGACTGTATATTTGAGATCTGAGGCCAAGTCTTCATTTTGATTTACGTTGGTGCAGACAGCGTCATAGGTACTGCAAATAGAGAGCTTAACATCCACCATGGTGCGGCTCAAGGCAGCTATGGCTGCCATTACACTCTGCATAGTGTTGAGGCTATTTCGAACAGCGAACGGGGGTAGAGGAGAGATATTGGTTAAGGGGGGAGAGGAGTCCAAATCGCATAGGGAAAGCCGACGGAGAGCATAGCTGGTGAAGTGAGGAGGTCGAGCCATTGCCAAAGGTAGGAAAAGAGTCGGGGGGAGGGGAGTTAAGGTCGGCTCGTGGGAGCTGACGGTTGGGGAGGAGGCCATGTGACAAGCGCGTGAAGGACAGGAGTGGCGTGTGGCAGAAGTAAGGAGTGGCGAGGGGCAAAGGGAAAGTGCCAAGGTTAATCCATAAAGGCCATACTTTGAGCGGAAATTGAGGAAGTAGTCCATACTTAAACCAAGAAGACCAAACATTGGTTAGGGGATGTATTGGTAGCCCTTAGCTCCATTGTGGTATTGTATTTGCCCTATTTCCAGAGTTGTTCCTTTGTTAGCCTCAAGGTCAGCTAAACAATTGTTTTCTCTTAAGATGTGGAAGAAAGAAACGTCGGGGGGAAGGGAGTAAGAACTTATTCTTTGAAGATACCTGTGGGCTTTAGTACCTTGAGTAGCATAGCCCTTCCTCATTGTTTGAATGACATGCCTGGAGTCTCCGAAGATTTTGAGTTTCCCGATATTGAGAGAGGAAGCTACTTCAACTGAGTGTATAAGTGCAAGCCATTCTGCCTCATTGTTCGTTTTCTTGCCAAGTCCCCAGGAGAACACTGCTACTTTATTTCCTCCAGGATCAAAAAGGATCCCACCCACACCTGCCACCCCAATCTCTAAACTACTTTATTAAATAATCAAAACAAATGCATTATTCCCCACAAACAGAGGTAATTTCCTTATCCATTCTTGTGCTTGTGTGGCATAAAAAGGCTATAGAGTACCTAATTCGGGGCTCATCACATACACTTTCATAAGAATAGATGTTGAAGCATACTTTATTAAATAATCAAAACAAATGCATTATTCCCCACAAACAGAGGTAATTTCCTTATCCATTCTTGTGCTTGTGTGGCATAAAAAGGCTATAGAGTACCTACTTCGGGGCTCATCACATACACTTTCATAAGAATAGATGTTGAAGCATGTTGTGCTTAGCTGAGTTGCAAATGTAACAAAGTTACCATATATAAGAACTTTGAGAAAGAAAAAAAATATGAAACAATAATTGTTGGACCTTCTAGTGAATCATTACAAAGATGCTCTATTTTTGTGTTGGGTATATTTTGAATGATTTAACTGCATTGGTTTACTTACTTTCTAATTTTTTTAAGAGAAATTGATTTGATTTCAAGGTAGTTTACTTATTAATTAACCAAATAGTAACATCAATTCTCTAAATAGACATGGAAACTTTTCAATTTTTTTACTTATTATTAATTAAAAAACAAATTTCAACCTAACATATGTTACATAAATAAACCCTACCTTACTATCACCTCAATAAATAAATCACGAGTGCTAAAATTCTACTAAGTGACCTAAAAGTTTTTGGAATTACTAAAAATCTCATAACTCATCGATAATTCATAATCAAAAGCAAGAACTAACTATTCTCTCATGCAACTTTCCCTTTGTTTATAATGACTCTATATCCCAAATAAATAAATTTATTTAAAATAAAAGAAAAATAATAAACTACTTGTTTTATAAATTAAATAAATTATTGTATATATTTTTTAAATTTTATAAAAATATTTAAATAAAAAATAAAGAAAACGTCGTTAATAATATTAAATTAATTTATAATTAATAAACCCTAAAAAAAATCATTATTTAAAAATAAAAATAAAAACCTTGTAAATGATAAAAAAAAACACTCTCATTCGAATGTAATGTAAATATAATTGTGACAATGACATGAATAATGGTTTATTTTTCATAAAAATGATAACCACTCATTTTTGTCACCATTATGTAATTGTTATACTTTTTATGTTTAGATGACCATTATTTATTTTTATTTTTTTTCCTCGAAAAAAAAGCGTAATTTCATTTCATCCTTAAGAGTATGAAATTACATAGAAAGACAACACTCAAATTGAGTGGCTGAAGTCTTTGAGAACCAGTAGAGCCAATGTCTGAGAAAAAGAGTGATGTTCTCGCCACGTGAGCATTAACATCCATTACATCGTGTATGAAAATATCCGGTAAGAGCGATATAAATATCAGTGAAGTTTACAACTTGTGAGGGTCGATTAGTTACAAAATCATGCAAGTAAATATATACATACAGTTGTGGAGCTATGTAAGCAGTAAGTAAAATGATCACCCAGCAAAACATAGAGAGCAAAATCAAAGTTCAGTTGATGAAAGGCCTGTGGTATAAGTCCCTGCTGACCCCTTCCAAATATTCAGTAACTTTCCAAAGACCGGGAGCTAGTATCAGTCCTTCCTTCGAGGCTTTGTCCGCCTCTGAATTGTTTTCCCGGAAAACATGCCTGCAAGTAAAAGTATCAAAGGTGTAAGAAACATTCTGAATATGTTCCAAAACCCCAGCAATTTTCTGATTGTTGCACTGATACAGTCCATTGACCCATTTAATCACATTCAATGAGTCCCCAAATACAGTAATAGTTCTGACAGCTTGTTCCATAGAAAAAGAGAGTAAGAGCTTTAGGCTGAGAATCTCAGCCCAGTTGTTGGTTCCTCTCCCAATTCCAAATTACATCACAAAATAATGTGAGGGGGATAAATAAAGGAGCGCCCCTCCCCCACAAATATTGTTCTAGCAGGCCCTGTCGAAAAATCCCCAAGGCTGTGAGGGATTGAGGTTCAAGGGTTGGATGTTCCTATCGGAGATGGTCTGTTTGCATCGATGGAGAGCTAAGTGGATGCCACAGCTGTTGATGGCCACTAAAGCTGGTAAACCAACTTTATCCGAGAACAGGCAGTTGTTTCGGGATAACCAAGTGCCCCAGATAACAATAGAGGGAAGGCCTTTGAAGGAAGCAAATACAGGGTTTTCAGTCCAACTTCTCCAGGCCTCTACCAGTGAGTGCCCTTCCCACCGAAAATTTACTTTAAGAATCCGAGACACCACCTGCCAGACCTCCTTTATGAATCTGCAGTGGAGAAAAAGATTTAATACTGTTTCCTCATCAAGTGAACACAGGTAGCACCTACCAGGACCCTGTAGATTTCTTTTTTGCAGGAAGTCCCAGGTGGGAACTCTGTTAGCTAAGATGCACCACAAGAAGAGGCGAGCTTTGAGAGGACTCTGCAATCTCCAGATAGTTTTCCACCACCACACCGGTTCCCTGTCCCAAAAATTTGCACTGATCCACTGATAGCCATATTTCGGTGTATAAGTACCCGAGGGATCCCCATCCCAGACCAAGGTGTCATCTTCATCATTGAGAAAGATCTGATCCCTGCTGAGCGCTTGCAAATAAGTTCTAATTTCATTCTCAGGGACCAAGTCTAGTCCAAATGCTTCATCACGCCTCCATACAGGCCTTCCCATCCATAAGTTTTCCCCATCCGCCAAGTGATGGAGCAAAGTAATATGCCGCTGTCGCAATTCCAAGAGCAGTCTATCAGACAGGATATGCTGTTCTTCGCAGCCAACCCAAGGATCTCGGCCAACCCTCAGCCTTCGACCGTTACCTACATCCCAAACAAGGTTCTGTTCGATTACATGAAAGGTGGAAACAAGCGCTTTCCAAATGACAGACCCCCCTTTATGTGTCTTGAGCGGGGACCTAATCCAATCCTCCACAGTGTCCGGTGCAATATATTTAAGAGTCATAATACGAGCCCAGAAACCTCCAGATGTGATTAGCCTCCAACCACATTTAGCAGCCAAAGCCTGAGAGAAGAAGAAAATGTTCTTGAGCCCCCAACCTCCCAGGGCTTTGGGGGTAGCAATTCGTTCCCATTTCACCCAAGGCGTAACATGTGCGTCCTCCTTACCATTCCACAAGAAGCGAAAGCATATTTTCCGAGCTGCTTCCAGGATCCCCTTAGGTATCCTTGCAAGAGACATCCAATAAACTGGAATGGCTTCCAGAACCGACTTCACCAAGATCAATCGGCCTGCACGTGAGAGCCACCTGAAGCTCCAACATTTGAGTCTTTTTTCCAGTTTTTCCAAGAGCCAAACCCAGTCATGTTTCAGATAGTTATTAGGCTTTAGGTGAAAACCCAGGTATCGTAACCCCTCTGAAAGGTTAAGGAGCTGGAAAGGGAACAGATTAGTGAGGGTGTGAAGTTCCTCCTCTTCCAGAAGAGAGGCCGTAATAGTAGATTTGTCCAAGTTGATCTCCATTCCGGTTGCAATGGAGAAGAGGTCTATGATTTCCTTGTATTTAACAGCCTCCCCTCTAGATCCAGAGCAGAAGATCAGAATGTCATCCACAAAGAGCAGATGTGTGAGCGCGGTCCCCGGAGCTACAAGGATCCCTTCAATATCTCCCGTGCGCTTAGCTTCCTTAATGGCCCTGCTCAAGCTTTCAGCCACCAATAAAAATAATAGAGGGGAAAGAGGGCATCCCTGGCGTAATCCACGCCCAGAATGGAAAATGGGAGTCGCTGCACCATTCATAAGTATCGAAAAAGAGACAGTGGTAATACAACTCATGATCCAGCGAATGAAACCGATCTCAAAACCCAAATGTGTAAGCATAAGACGGATATACAGCCAACTGACCTTGTCGAAAGCTTTAGAAAGATCAATTTTGAGAACAGCACCTCTCTGCTTGTTGGTTTTGATGCTGTGAAGCCCTTCCTGTGCTAATCCAATGGCTTCATGAATCTGACGACCTTCAAGAAACCCGAACTGCTCCTCATAGATGTGTGTGGATAATATAGGTTTGAGTCGACGAGCGATCACCTTAGTGACAATCTTATACACACAGTTGCAAAGAGAGATGGGACGAAAATCATTGAGATTAGAAGGGGTGTCCCCTTTGGGAATAAGGGCAATGAAGGTAGAGTTAATGCTGGCGGGGATTTTTCCTTCCCTCCTAGAATCCTCGACCAGCTGTAAGAGATCTTCACCGATAATATCAAGGAGAGCTATAAAGAACTCAATCGTCCAACCATCCGGCCCTGGTATTTTGTCCTTCTGAAAGCTGCTAAGCACCTCCTTCAATTCATCCATAGTGATATTGTCCATCAGCCTCCTGTTATCCGCCTCTTCAACAAAGCGAGGGAAGAGTTGTGCAACTCTGAGAACCTCTTCAATGTTCACTCTGTTATTGGCTTTGAAAAGTTCCTGAAAGTGATTAACCCCAATCCCAGCCAAACCTTCAAAGGTGGCATGGGAATTACCATCCGAGTCTTCTAGGCTCCAGATAGTATTGACAGATCTTCTACCCTTAGCATAGGCATGGAAAAACTTTGAGTTTTCGTCTCCACTCTCCAGCCAGATGGCCCTGCTTTTAAGCCTCCAAGCCTCTTCGTTGTGTAATAAGATCCTGTTCCTTTTGTCCATCAGCGCCACAAGATGCTCCTTAGTAGCCTGTGTGTCGAACCCGCCTCCAGATTCCCCCGAAATGATGGAGATAGCCGCTTCAATGTCAATAAGCTCCTTGTCCTCCTGTTTTCTCTTGGCTGCAGCCCAAGATTTGATAGGTTCCTTGAGTAGTTTGATGTTCTCCGCAAAGTGAAAAGCTGCAGTAAGATTGGATCCCGGGTGGTAAGGTGACCAGTGCTGCTGGATCAAATCAAAGAAGGTTGGATCCTCCAACCACATCTTGTTGAATTTAATGGGAGCGGGCGGCTTGTTAGGCCCAGCCTTCAGTTCCAGAAAAATCAGATCATGATCAGAGCATCCCCCTGTCCCAATCCATTGCCTCACATAGAAAAAAGTCTCCACAATATGTTCAGATATAAGAAAGCGGTCTAGCCTTTTAGCCACTCTTTCCTGACCAGCTCTCATGTTCCGCCAGGATGGCTTCAGAGATACCGGCTCCACATCAATCCAGTTGCCATCAGAAAGCTTACGAATAAAAAAGTTAGTAAGAGGATCCACTTGAGCATGTGGCCCCCAAATCTCAGCATGCCCAAGAGAAAAATTTAGATCCCCTCCCAGAATTGTAGAGTTTCCTTTGAGCAGATCTTTATCCAACAGAGCATTCCAAAATGGTTCACGATCACAATAAGGACCATAAATGTTAACAATAGTAAAGTGTTCAGCAAAATCCAAGGACTTACAGGTCATGCCTAACACAGAGGGCATTCCCCAAAGGGTGGAGACAGACACCCTAGCTTCATTCCAGCCGATCGCCAAGCCACCAGAGCGACCCCTGGCATCCAAGCCCTCAAATCCCCAACCAGGGAACCAAACCTTAAGTCGATTAACAGCATCAATCCCAGTGCACATAGTTTCTTGTAGTAACAGAATATCAGGATGTTCCAGTTGCAGCATCCTACGCAGTACTGGTCTTTTGGAGGGACCAGCAAGACCTCGGCAGTTGAAGGACATGATCTTCATCAGGGCCCATCCAGGTGGGCATTCACCGCTCTAAGTGCCCTTTCAATAGACAGTTGTTTACCAGATTTTAGGTCCGAGCAAGCTCGGGTCTTAGCATGGGAAAGGAAGGATTTCCTTCCTCTGGGGTTGCGAGGCTTAGGATTCACCTTCCCCAGCCCCCCGGCAGGAAGTCTGGTCAGGGATCTCAGCCAGTAACCTGACTTTGAGGAGCCAGTGGGGGAAGAGGGTTCGGGAGAGGAAGATTTCGGCTCAGAGATGACAACTTGGCTAGTATCCGGAGGGCAAACAAGTAGTGGATGATCCACATCAGGGTGTGGATCTACAGGGGTAAGTGGGGTCGTGAAAGAAGACAACAACTGGGGGGAAATGTGCAGATTCTTAAAACCATCCACCCAATCCTGACCAGGAAAAGAAAAGTTTTTAAAAATAAGACAGAAGGAAGGGTTGGAAAAAGTAACAGAAGGAGCACTTGCAGCCAAGTCTGTTGTCCGAAGAAACGATAATAGTGAACCCTCCTGTGCCGGGTCCCGAGACTGTGTAATGTGCGGCTCTTCAGCAACGTCAGTGATACCTGCAACAGGGACCGAGCCATCCTCATCTTCATTTTCATCAACCTCCTCTCCCCCCGTGGGAACTTCACCATCCGGCCGACTCACCATTGGCGTTTCCAAAGAAGGAGCTGCATGACCCTGCTGACCCTCGGAATCCTCAGCCGATTCCAAACCATCCTCCTTGGCTACCACCCTGCGCTTCAGAGTATTACCAAACCGCATCCTAACAGGGACAGAGCAATCGACGGCCGGGTGCCCGTATTCATGACATCTCCTACACCTGAAAGGCACATTTTCATAGTCCAGTGTCTGGGCAAAGGTATAGGGCCCCCATTTCAGGTCCATAGTCTCAAATAGCCCATCTCTGACGTTAATGCTCACCAGAATGCGTGCAACCTTCTGCATCGCCGTTGCCACAAAGGAGAAGTCCGCATCCAGATAAGTTCCCAAAATGTTCCCAATCCTTCTGAAGTGTTCCTCGGACTAGTAGTGAAGAGGGAGTCCTGGTAGCTGAACCCAGAGTGGGATAACATCCATTCTTTCACGGCTGGCATCGAAAAGGGGGTTCCACGGCTTTAACAGGAGAGGGACTTTAAGTATAGACCAGTTAAGGCTTAAGTCCCAATGTGCATGTGCCTCCGATGAAAAATGGAAGGCATACCACCCGCCCGAGAGCCCAACGACTCGAGGAACGTAACCATAGTGTCCCAGCCATGCCCCGGAGGCCCACGAAACCACAGTCCTGTGACTAACAGATTTTCCATAAACCCTACCAACCAAAACCGACTTAACCATCCCTACAATCTGGTGCATGCCAATGTCTTCCCCCAACGCGTAGTTAGGTGCCTTCTCGGAGTTCTTAATCCATTTTCTCCGGCTCTTCCCACAAGGTTCCTTAGTTAAAGGACCAACAGGTCCCGCTTCTCGTCCACAACCCCGCTGGTCAGAGTCCTCAGATGGACTTGAAAACCCTCTTTGTTCGACAAAGTCCAAGTTGGCTGCGACAAACCCACTGGGATGAAAAGGAGAGCCAGTCCGTCGCTCCTCAAAACCCTCCACCTCGGCTCTGAGATCCTGCACATAAGAGGGAGGATTTGCACTGTCCGCAGAGATAATGAAATCCGGCAGGTCGCCGATGCCTGCACTCAATGGCTCCGGTGATGGAGAGGTGCAGAAACCCCTAACTCCCCAGATGTTCACAGCATGTGTCTCAGGTGAAAGTCGAGCAGTAGACCCCTCCCAGAACGGCGAGCTGGTTTGAAAAGGTAGTAAGGCGGTCGCCGGGGGGGACTGAGGTCCATCAGGAGGCCGTTTACCAGTAAAACCACCGAACCCTATACCACCTACCTCCTCCTGATTCCGAAAAGCGCCAGGTGGCGATCGCCAGATATCATGATGCCGTAAGTTGTCACTACTGTAGTCGACCTCATCCATTGTAACCCCAAACGGAACCCTAAACGGAACAGGAGCCGTCGCAGTGGAAGAGAAACAGAAAAGATAAAATAGCTCGGTAAAGTAAGAACCCAAACGTTTTTACCTCGGTAGAGAGCCATTTGGGGTGGTGTGCAGGCGTTCGTACAGGCTGACGACCTGCATTCGTCTGCAGGGAGCCTCCCTACGCGCGTCGCTCGCCTCCCTACGCCCTACGCTCTCCATCCTTCAGAAATAATAATTTCCATTATTTATTTTGTTATTAAATAACAAAGTTTATATAATTATTCATTTTGTTAGTAAAAATAACAAAGATTATATAATTAGTATAACTTTATATCAAGTTGTTTTAATTACAATAATTTACTTTTATATTCTTAATTAAAATTTAAGTTAACTTTTCTTGGATGGGGTGACCGAGCATGGTAGGAGGCTAAATGATGGCCCCTTCATGCATCCCATGTGACAAAAAATCGTCATGACATACTCTCCACTTATGGAGATTAATGGAGAGCATAGGGAGGTACAGTTGGCATGTCCCCTCCCAAGTGCAAGCTTGGAGATGTGTTATCGGGGGAAGGATTATGCGTGTCAGGGGTGGGTCTACAACATAGTTGGAACGAAATGTTGAGGTATAGAGGTTCAAGGTTGATTTGTGACATGATGGGAGGTATGAATAATTATGGTGAAGCTCAGCATTTCAGGAGATGGAGCTTGTTGCTTTATTATCTGCTCTGATTTTTTTATGCATGCATTCTTTATTGTTGTGGAGGGAGCTATTGGAATCTTAGTTATGTATTTGATGTTGAGGGCCTGCTAAGGAATTCTAGGTGGATACTGAAGGACTTGCGGGTGATATAAAAAATATTGGGACTCGGTTTTATTCCTACTTCAAGTTCAGCAATTGATAGCTATGGTTCGTCGTGGTTGTGGGTGAAGGATGTGCTAAATAAATGGGAGGCATGGACCAACTCGAGCTTAGTAGGAGGCTTTAGATGATGAGAATGTGTTCTACCAGGAAATCTCGCCTAGGATAAAATTTCAAGGGTCGAGAGTTGTGTGGAGGAAGAACATATGGTTATAGACCCAAAGGTGATTGAAGAGGACATGAAGTTGTGGGTGGAGAATGTTGTCAACACATGCACCAGAGATACGAAGCATTACAGGACTCTAGTGTTGCATTGGTCCAATGGCTAAATCTTTGTTTGGCAAGGTTTTGTTGGACAACAAAGGGGAGAGCAACAAACTCCTATTGCAAATGGACGAGATGAAAACCAAGTTGAATTACTTGATTAGAGAAACCACATGCAAAGACTATGTGGGAGAGGACAATAATCCAGCTCGTGAGGTGCCCCTTGTTACTATTTTTATGATGAGATGGCTTGATAATCCTTCTTGTTGTTATAGTTTCCTTTTATGCTATCAATGTTTTTTCAAGGGGTCTATAGGCCTAGGTACCACTGATAAACCATTGGTTTACTCATGGTTGGGTTTTCCATGGGGCCGATCGATTTTTCCTACTCTGTAAATTTTGATTCTCTTAATATAAAATATTAGCCTTACAAGAAAAACATTTAAATTTAACTTTTGATTAACATGGGTTATGTTTTACATAGTTTAAAAAACCACAAAAGTAAAAAAATAAATATCTTACAAACTTAATATTTTTAGTTCTTCAATATCACAAATACAACATGCTTAGTTTTCTAAACGTTAATTAGCATTCCAAGAAACATGAGAAAGTGTGGCCATATCCTAGAAGTCACAAGGCTTCTACAATTGACTTTTGACCACTTTTAAGTTTTTTAGAAATAAAAAAGGGAGTTGTCTAAACATTCTATGTTTTTAATTTTTCTAGTTATTTTTGTTGGAATCCGACAATAAAGTAATTGGTCAAATTGTCATTTTGCACTGTTCATATTTTATTTTTTATTGTGAAAATGGATTCAACACCCTCAGACACCCTTGGGGCACTTGGATTATGTAATTACAACAACACAATTCTACAATTCCAACAATTCTAGCAACAAAAATGGTCAGAAAGATGGTTGAAAGCATACAACATCTAGACTACCCTATAAAAAATAACTAAGCACGGTGAGAAGTAATATACTTTTCCTGTACAATGTGGTAAAATCTATCATAATTAAGTTATGAATCGGTAGATATGGTAGTGATAATTGATTGTTATCTAGACTATTATTTAAGAAAAATCACACTAATTAAATGATCCATTGGTGGTCCATAAGGGGTAAATTTCTACTTTTTCCAGATGCTTCTAGGTCTTGGGTCCTTACCTTATTTCCTTACATCTGAGGAAGGCAATCTTTTAGTCAATTAGAAGTAATTTTAGGTCTTACTCTAAGACCAAAAGGCAGTTTTAGCCTAGATAGTGTTTGCAAGAAATTCAATGTCCCTTGTGGTCTTCAACTACCTCTAACAGAGTCATGTATTTTTTAATAATATATATCATTAGTCCCCGTTTCTACCCTAGGATACACTATGAGTTTATGATATATGTGGTTTGCAAGCTATTTTTCTAAGAGAAAAGGGTGAAGATGTTTTGTATTAAAACTAGTTGAGGAAGATCCTAAGTAGCCCAGTCTAAATTTTCTTCCCATATGAGATCAATGCCATCAAAATTATCTTCAACCATATGGTTCCAAACTAAATTCTAAGTTTAAAAAAAAACTACTTCTATTTTTTCTAATAAACCGATTTAAAAGCACAATACATTGACAATACATATGAAAATGGCTAGAGAGTTTCCAAGCGTACATAATGTAGCCTCCCTCCACAAATTGTTTTCCTTCAGTGCTTTCTTGAACTTGAGAATATGGACCAACAAGCCTCACCAAAGTCGTCTACTGAACAATATCTCTATTCATGAAGGTTCAAGATTCGTTGGTACAAGAGTTTCTACCTTGAGTGAATTCCAAAATTAAATTGAGATGCATCACTCAATCCATTGCCAACTTTTCTAGGTTATCCCCTTGCTTCTTTGTCTTGGATTCTAAACAGTTATGCTTATGTTCCAGAAGTTCAATGTGTGTACTAAGACATTTTAAGGCCTGCTCCATGCCATCCACCTAGATCTTCATTATTCACAAAATATTCTTAATACCTACAACCTCACTCATGGCCTTGCTTGCATCTGACCCATAACTCGAGAGCTTAGCCATAGCCCCTTCTAATTTCTTAAGAATTGCGAGCTTCCCCCCACTAGAGAAAGGCATAAAGAGGCTAACATATGCCCCCCTAGACCCATCGAGACAAACAAACTAGTAGATGATTCCAAATCCCACTGAGAGACATAAGCAATTTCAACAAAAGAACATTTTCCCTAAGGGCCCGCGGGTCAAAGAGAACCAAACCTCAACTTGAGACTAGTTTCCCAATGATCCCGACACTTATTATCTATTGCGTCAAGCTCTACCTACATATATCCCCCAATTCTCTTGATTGTGCCATTCATGCAATGAAAATCAGAGTGGGGATCCATACCTCCATGTTCACGGGTGAGATTAGAGCCACACAGGGTCAAAGGCACGTGAAAGTGTGAGGTTTCACTTGCTCGAGTTTGATGGTGGTAGATTTGTATGTGTATGCATGGGCTAGAACTTTCGATTGGAAGTTGTGTTAAACAACCCCCATAATTACTATTTTTTTCAAAATATATTAATTAACTAATCCTTCCCCATGTATACCTTCATTTGTATTGCTATCCATCCCCATTAAAACCACCTTTTTTGCGATTCCTCATTTTGAACAAGCACGCCTTTGTTAAGCTTAACAATGGCATTTGCTAGATGATCCACTAGACTATTATTATGCCTTCTACTATGCAAAAAATTGACTTCTCTAACGCTTTGAAGATGACATACTATTTTAGTGTAAATTATGTTCTATATCTTGTTATTATTCTCATAGTAGGTTCGCCTATTTGATGGCATGCAAGAAATCCCCAAATATTGTAATTTGTTGAACCCTAATATTCTTAACAAATTTGGATCCTACGAACAATGCATAAACCTCTGGATGGTTGTCAGTGGTAAATCCTAATCCCTAGTAATACTTGATTACTTCTTATCCATTGGGGTCAATGAGGAACCCCCACCCACACCTGCCACCCCTTAGCTTGCAAGTTGTTGTATATCTTTGATCCCCATAATTAAAAAAAAAAACATTTGAACTTAGTCCCATACATAAAACTAGATACTATTCATTATTGCAATTTAACATGAAATTTACGTAATAGTATATAAATTTATTTTTTAAAAGTATATGTAGTATTTTTGGGGGGAATATTATTGATATTATTTCAAATTGACATGTCACTCATGGAAGCATATGTGATGCTTGAAAGTAATAAATATGGTAGGGATTTTTTCATCCCATGTTCGAATGGATGGGGACCATTGAATACTTTGGTTGTTGCACATGGTTAATGATTTTCAATAGAAGAGTGAAGTCTGGGTGATTTTTAAAACACAACAACTGAATATGCCACAAAGTCGCTAGTCCATGCTAAAGATAAAAATTGAGAAAGTAAATAAGTTATAGGTTGAATATAGAAATTAAGAAAACAACGAGTTCAAAATCGTAATAACATAACAAGTTGATTCCTTGATTCTGAAGAAATCAAGGAAAACTAACACGCATGGGAAATCCCAACAAACTTCCCCACATATCATGGATGGTAGGTCGAGCAGACTGTTAGTCGGTCATCCAAGCCAGAAGATGTCTCAATGGAATTGAACCCGGGTGGATGGAATGGAATCCATCTATCCCCACCAACGGACCAGCATATCCATGACAACAAGTTTATAGAACTTATTACATCAATTAACTATATGTCTTCATACAAACATTAAAATAACAAAAGTTGCATGCAGTATAGTCTCTGCCTTTAATAATTTGTAATTTAAATAAGTATAATACTTTAAATACTAAATAAATGTTAATACTTTGGGAAAAAAAGAAACATAAAATCATTAAAACTTTAAAAATTAAGAAAATATATTAACACATATATAAATGTGATTCACATAAAGCCTGGTGGGCTAGTTCAAGTGGTTGAGTGTTGTAAGTTGTGAGCAGAAGATCTCGGGGTCAAATCCTCAGGTGGCTATACATTACTATATAAGGACCTCACTTGATGTCCTCATATGCGTAATGTTTAGGAAATTTAAATATTGGCAGTTGTGATTGAATTAAACAAGTCATGACCTCAAACTGACCTCCACTCTTTTCCATTCCAAAGTTCTTGAACATCCATAACAACACCTAGTTGAATATGCCATGTAATGACCATGACAACTAACATCAATAAGCCACACGTATCACACCATATGGGAACTTGGAAGCAAAACCCACCCATGGTAAGATATGGTAAGATAGAAATGCATCAAGTACTAAAGTGACAATGGTTTTTTATGCTCTCATTAAAGAAATGGGTACATATTTAGGTCATAGGCGTTTCACTGTGGAGAAGTATAACTATTTATGTCAGACTAGATTCTTGGTTTATAGAGCGAATGAAATCCTGCCACGTGAATGATATCAATTGTGAAAATTTTCTCTCCGCTAACTGCTCCCTCACTGCTCCTTTACCACCCTCGATCACGACTTTCCATACCTACGACCTTCTTCCCGCAGCCTGGCTTTCCCATTCGCAGCCCTTCCTTCTCCTTCTCCTTCCCAGCTCCTTCCCTGAGCCTGCTTTCCACTACCATCCACTGCCTCCACTTTCGCGGCAGCATTGGTTTATATTCTCTCCAACCTTACTTGTTGGAAGGTAGCTACACAGTTGACAGCACTCCTCGCAGTGACTGATACACTGCCCATTTTGTCCGCACCTATTCTCGCAACCCACAGGGCAATCTGCAGGACCAGAAATATGATAAAACATTAGTCTCATAACATAACATAGCATGTCATCTACCTATGCACATCAACTCAATGCTATTCATGCGAATACAAACCAAACCTGCACCTTTTTTGAGCTCGCCCTCTGCTTGCGGCTAAAATCACAAGGAAAAACTAGATAAGTTAGCCAAGCTTTGGGATACTTGCTGTCTATTCCAGCTGATGACAATGTAAATTAAAATTAAAATTAAAACAGTGGATGTCTAAACACAACCTAACATCCATAGGAACAGTATTCTCTTACTTGACATAGAACCAGTATCAGGAGACCCGTTATGATCAGGAGCTTCTTCGCAATTTCTATTGAAATCGCCATGAAATTTAGTACAGAAAAACCCTTCTCTTATTGTTAAAGCTCCAAGCTCTGCAACCTATAATTTGAACAGATTTAATCTATTATTGCCTTTTGTATAAACTGCAGACATGCCCATTTTTATAAAAAGCCACTAGAATTTCAAGACTATAGCCTTCTACTTGATTCAGATGGCCTCGCGAAAACATTGAATGATATATTGTTGAAATGGAATAATATTCCGATTGTGACAAATATCAAAACAACGCTACAACCTATATCGTTATCACATAGCAATAAGAGATCAAGTCAGTAAATTTTAAACGGAAATAAGAAATATCTATTCTACCTGAGCCAAAAGAGAGGAAACATTGAAAGCCAGCCAAAAGTATCTATTTAATGAAATCATAGGGTCGGGTTTTTTCATCAATGGGCCAAATTCAGGGCTCTATGATATTGGATATATATTTGGGATGCAACTGAATTTCAGAACATATTACTTATGGACTAAAGATCAAAATTTTCTCTGAAGGTAAATTTGAAGTTTGAAATTTTCACAGCTTTATTGAACCTAATTATTTCTCAAGAGGAGAAATAATTAAAACATAGAGTTGCATACAAACGAAATTCTAGAGCATGTAATTTGTGCAAATACTACCAAATGGATATCCGGTTCAATTAAAATGATGATCAAGCAAAACTCAATAAGCAAATTTTCGCTAGGAATACTAAAGATGAAAGAATAGAGAAATTACGAGCTCTTTATTTGTTGTACCTATTAAAAACATAACGCTCTACGAATCAACCCCAAATGCGGACCACCATTAAGCAGATAAGCAGAGCAGTGCATTTTCTAAATATTACAAGGAATTCCAATTATATAGAGCGATAGTTCATGGCTGGGGGACTGTAGCATCTGGTCCAATATACTAGTAAGACTTCTTTGTAGAGAGAAGTAGTTACAATTGAAATTGATAGACCTGTATTAAAAAAATACCTTTTAAGGCTCCTGCATGCGTTGGAACGCTCTAGAAAGCCATTTGAAGAGGTTTTGGTAAATGTGTTCTATCCCAATATGAGGGGCCTTAGAGCTAGATAGTTGATCTGATAGTTGAGTCTAGTTGACAGTATGAGCTAGCTAGAAGGTGCAGCTAGGCAGTGCATTAAGCTCTTGTCGATGCATGAAGCTCTGGTACGCCAGGTACATGAAATGAAGCTCCAGTTGAACCTATTGTCCCGAAGTAATTGACATGATTAACTGTCTAGGATTATTGCAATGAAGCTGAATGTTTGAGTGAGCAGGACTAGAACGTACTGTCTCCAAGTAATGATCTTGGCAATTAGACACTTGGATCGTCAACTGTCACTTTTCAAAATGCATGCAAGGATCATGTGTTGAAGGATTGACATTTATTATTCTATGTTTTCAAAGTACTTTGGGTTCGTATCTGTGCCCTCTTTTCAAAGTCTTCAACCTGGCGAGCATAATCGTTTTTAGATATCCACGCCTACGTCATTTGCCCTAGGGAATAGCTTGGGATAATGTCATTAGTTTTAGCCATGCCATAGCTGCAAAGGAAACATTTAGGATTTCAAGATAATGCACTTTTACATAAGGCTCTTTAAAATCACAAAATATAATATATATGGCTATGAATGATCGACTGTGTTATAGGGAAAGTGCATTTATGATCTATTTATTGGATGAAATTTAATTAAGAAATGACATGATCTTGTGATAAAGAATTTAATCCAGGCGATTGTTTCAGTATGTTTAGGATATATTTATGCCAACGCTCTTTTTAATATTTAAGTGTGTAGTATTTACTATTGTCGTTTTTACGATTTTCTTTGTTAATTCAAGTGGACCGTTTTGTGACATCGAACCCGAACCACATGTCTAATATCAATCCAATGCATAAGCAAATTCTTATGGTTTTCAAAAAACATGTCTTCCAACGAAATTACCAAAGCTCAACAACAACAACGCACCATTCTAAGAAGATGAATCATAAGTAATGAGCTGTTGTAGTAAATAGCTTTGGTGTGACATCGAGGTTCACTCGATCCTGTATCTTCACATGTTGATGAGGCATGAGAATTTTATGGGGGCCTTTTCTCTCGTTAGGTATCTCTCCACCACACGTCTAGCCAACAAATAACAACATCCATTCGATCAACCTCAAAGCAATCCCATGCAGTGGTAGGTTGGCGTTGACACTGTTTTTTGGTTTGGTTTCCATAAGCATATGTCATGCTAAAGGCGATATATATATTGTGGATAAGATTGTATTATTATGGTAAACACCTCTTCTTACCCACATATAGAAAGCAGCATCGCCGAACCAACCTGAGCATGGAAAATACCACTTAAACGTTTGAGGGTGATGGAATGGATGTTGCAACTTGAGTCTTAGGAAGTTGCTTGACTATTATATTTTTAATGTTCGTAAGCTGAGTAGAAAAGCTACAGGAAAGAGGGAATGCAGGGGCCATTGAATCCCTCAGGGCAGACACGCTATATATTTGCGCATATATGATTTTATCAACACATCCCTATCAGTACTCTACATTGCCCGTGAATTAATGCATACCACCAAGTGCTTCATGCATCAACACATCCCTATAACACTAAATAAATGGGATACTTGGAAAGCAGAAGAGACAAGGGGGGGACCTGAGAAACAATCCTGGAGTTGGTTTGGCAACGATAGGAAGAGGCTACAGGTCCCAATCATTATCCATAGAAGGATGAAGTACTTGACAACACAAGTATGTTTCATGCCTAGCAATCCCTATCAGCCATAGGTGACCAATTCCTCCTTATAAAGCACAGAAGACGAGATTGGCAACCATGTCGATGCCCCTTCTACCTTGGGCTGCTTTGCAAGTCTCCGCAAATCGCCCACATTAAGAATTTTTCCCTTATTCAAACGCACTTCCACCATTTCGTCCAGTACCCTGAACTTCACAGCAAGGTGGTCTTCATCTTTGTTTCCTGAAGAGAAGGCAGATATCTCTGTCTAAATGGGAAGGATCTGAAGCTGCGTTGGGATTTCAACGTACCACGCCAAACGTCGGGATGAGTGTTTAAGCCATAAGCTTTAAAACTAGCGAATTGTATGTATTGAGTGAGCCTGCCTAGTGAACCAGGTAGTGTTTATTGCACACAGACTTTTTCTAACAAGAAAATTCCAATCCAATACTTAAGCTTGCACTAGGGGACAATATTGGCAACGCTCATCCAGAAGCAATTTGTTGTTCTTTGTTGTAGAGGAGATGGAAACATCTGTGGATATTTTACAAATCCGAGTAGGAGATGGCTCGACCTCCTGGAACATAGCCCGTAACCTTTCATTGAAACCCTAGTTGTATGGAGAAAACTGTAGAGCAGATAGAAATGTTTGGAGGAAGAAAATGAGCCTGAGACTGGAAAACTGGGTTTTAGAGGAAAGGTTGAACACGCAAGCTTAGGGAAGGGCTGAAGCATGTGAAACAGATAAGCGGAGGTTAGCTGTCTGTGCTTATGTTTTTGTTCCTTCTAACTTTCCTCTTTTCCTACCGACTTTCATTTTTGTCCCTCAAGGGGCAAATGCTAGTATTATGTCCGTGTATGTCCGTGTGACATAGTCCAACGGTTTTGGACCTATTAGTTCCTCCGTACTGGCCAAATTTTCAAATTTGCAATGTTTTCTATAGTTAGACTTTTGTAAAAGAACCTCCAAAACTAGAGCGGGGATTTGGATGGCCGCGTGTCCTCGAGAACGTCAGCAAAGGTGTACGAAGTACGGGGTCATGATGGCGGCATTCATTTTCCGGGAAAATGCATGAAAACAAACGGTGGAAACCTCAAATCGGACATCGCTCAAAAAAAGCATTTAAGTTTTTAGCCTGGTAAAAATATTTAAAATTTAAATGACCAGTGAGACTAGTAGACTTTACTGAAGATTTTTCGTGATAATTTTTTTACTTCCATATTTTATTGAATTGAAAATTAATTTAAGGGACAGAACGTTTACTTATTGTCTCCACGTGGCGAAAATTAAATGACGATCAAATCAATAACAATCTTCATGATCTATGGAAGTTTGGAACAATGCATTACACGAAAATCAATAACGATCATCATTTGTTTTTTACGAAAATCAATAACGATCATCATGTGAAAAGGATCTTACCATGGAATGTCATATAAAAGTGAATTTTGATTGTTCTTAGATTTTATATGTAAATAATAAAAAGTAATATTAATATATTATTTATAATTTTCAATTTATATTAAAACAAGTTAGTCGTATGTGTGATACATCCCATGTAGGAACATTAATATCAAAATACTTATATATAAAAATTGCATTTTAACTAACTACAATTTTTTTTATCTTTTAAGTTTTTAAGTTTATATTAATTAATTAAATTTATAATAGTTTAAACAAGAGCTGTAAATAGCAATGTCGTGTGATAGCGGCAAACGAGGACTGTGAATAATGTTGTTGCATAAGGAGGACCGTTTTGATCATCAAGTCTATGAACTGATGTTATTCCAAAAATATTGTTAGCAGTAATCTATTGATAATATGGTGTTAATCATAATATGAGGTATGCTAAACACGTCATAGATGCATGAGGAAGATCTTTGCGATATGGTGGCATAAGCTGAGCACAATTTGTGAAAAAACAAGTAGCCTCAAAACCTGCAGTCTCTCATTCACTGGTGCCCATCTAGATAGTAGCAAACAACCAACGTGTGACAAACAAGAGATGGGGGAATCAAATGTGGGGTGGTATGAATACTTATTTCTAATAACCATCGTCTGTTATACCTCAACGACATGAAGATGTGACGATCAAGACGATCCTCCTTATGCACCGTCGTCCTTTGTTGCTATCACATGGACATTTTGCTGCTAACACAGACATTGCTGCTTGCAGCCCTTGTATTTTCATTCAAAACTAGATTATCACAAGAAACATGGTAATTATCCGTGTTAGCATCCATCTTATCTTTTCACTCAATGATAAGACCGCTTAATAGTTTTTCATGTTTTCCTTTGGTTTTTATTGTGAACTTGTTGGTTATTTTCTAACAACATATATTAAGTCTTTTAGAACTAAAGTGGTTCTTTTGATTGACCAATAACTTACCCTTTATAAAACATAATGCCTCTCTAATTTGTTGTAGGGTGTGTTTCTTTCTTTGTGATAAATCCTTTTAGTTTATTTGGCTGCTCTTTATTTTATCAATATAGAGTGCAAATGACGTTTAGTTAATGTTTTGATTCAAACCCTACCTTTCCTAGTAACAATTGACCAAATATTTTGCACATTAAAAACAAATTGGTTGCATGGCAACTACTACTCTTTAAGCATACATAATTACAAGATCTATTTGCCTGCATTAGTAAAGTGTCATATTAGACAATATGTTAATTGTGTCCATAGATGCATAGGGATTCATAGAAAGCATACAAAGGCTTAAAAAGGTTTTCAAAAGTCATAACTAAGGGTGGCATGCCCCAAAGAACTGCATTTTATTAAAAGCATAGAAGTTACTAATAGATGGCAACTTGCACAAAATTTGGAAACCTTTTGCTTTTCCAACTCAAACAATCACTCTCTTGAGCCTCTAAAACAAAACCTCTTCCATCCTTAAGAAAGAACTGTATGAAAGAAAAGGAAGGTCAAACAACACCACACCAAACTATTAATGACAATGATTATTATACTTGACTAGACACCATGAGTTTCAATGATCTGACTTCTTTGTGATTATCAAGAGAAAATCCTTTGAATTATGTCTACTAGAAACATGATCGTTGCATCGATATGTCTTCACAAGGAGGCTCGTACTTTTTGAAAGTAATCACAACACTTACAAAAAGTCACAAGTTAAATAAGAGTGGGATAACTGCTTCAAAACATTACAAAATGTAGAAAACAATCATATATGGAACAAAGCAAAATATCTTTCATATTTTAGGACTAATAAGTGTATGGGGGAGTAACAACATGTGGATTCCCATCTAGATGAAATAGTGTCCTCATTGCAATTTTTTTAAGGTAAAGACAACAATGTTGCTCTAAACTCCCCCAGAGTTGGAACCTTACCAAAGACAAATGCTTACACATGCTTTGTAACCATTATAGATGCCTCACCACCACCATTGCAAACTCCAACAATTCCATGATTTCCCATTCCTTTTCCTCTATACTTGTCAAGATATTTCTCAATCAACCTATAATAGAAAAGGCCATAACAATGCACATGATGTTGGGCATTCTCATAGTAGAAAAACAAGCAAAAATAGAAAAGTAGTTCATAAACCATCTTTGAACACCCAAATTGTTTATGCTTCCTCATAAACAATGTACTAACATTCCAATTCTTAACACATTTATGTAAAAAACCAACTCCTAAAAGTGTGACAATTATGCGAGCACCATTGCACCCAAGTGGATTCCCCAAAGACACAACTCCTCCATGTACATTTATAGTTTCCTGTAAATGTTATAAAAAAGGTGTCATGTTACAATTAGGCACGAAGTTATATTATTTATAGTCATAACATCAACTATGTAAATTGTTCAAAGTAGATGGATTGAATAGCTAAAAACTCGAAAACATTTGGCATGAAAACTTAAGTAAACATCTACATGATTATTTTCCTACAGATTTCATGAATGCGATGTACACAAATAAATTGAAAGAAAATACAAGTAGTTCTAACAATAGGGTACATGGTTTAGATCAACTATCTTTTGGTTTGCGAGAGCCACAACCTACAAGCAATCAATTACATTAGATTAGAGCTTCATTCCTTTCTAATCTGCAATATGAATTGTGCTCTTTTTTGTAGTGCAATTTCAACACTGTGTAGCAATGATGCAAGATAAAATAGAATACATTTCAAATCCAAGCTTCTATTTCTAGTCCTAATTAGTAGACTGATTGTGTAAGATGACTGAAACAACATGTGTATTCCCTCTATCAAATCATACTCTAAAGTGACACATTCACATAGATCCATCTTACCTCAATGTATTGAGTTTTGAGGATGCAATAACATTGAAGTTTGAACCTTGAGCCTTTGATTCCTATTATCTCTTAATAGATCTAGTGTTAATATGTATATATGCTAGTTTTTAATAACGACATTGCTCTTTTATTAAGATTTATCTATCTTAGTTAATAATTGTGGTTTAATGTTACTAACATAATAATACATATAAACACATGTTCACTTCGTGGTCAGTCAATGCCTATAAAAGTATATCGTCATGAGAGCATTGTAATCAATCATTCATTCATTTTATCAAATATACTTTTATACATTCAATCTCTATTGCAGATTTGCCGTTTATACAATGCTTCCGCTACATTGATATCAAAGCCAAATCCTTGGCTACCTCAAGCAGCCAACCAATTCAGGTTTAAAATAGCTCAACATCCATTTGTACACAACTCAATTGTTGTTCTCTACTATTGTACCGTACAATATATTCCAACCAATTCAATTGTACAAGTATAAACACATCTCCTCATTGTATGTACAATAAATTCACACAACAACTAATGACCATCAATCCATACAAACCGCTGCAAAAGAATCCATATGAGCCAATCGTTTCAAAATCTGTCAATCACTATACAAATTTGCAATCGTAAGTTCCACCTGCATGTTTTGTTGAAGCTCGCTTCCATACATTTGTATGCTTTTCGCTTAGGCATCAAAATTTTTAGGGTATCCACCATTCTTGTACAGTACCATCCACACATGTGGGTACAACCATTGTTTTAATTTCACTTATGACTAATCTGTACGGGTCTGTCCATAAGTCGCGATCCCTTTGTGTTTTACTTTGGTTGTTTAATTAAGTCAACTTTATAAAAAACAAGTAAAAATAGCAGCAAAGCTGCTTATACTTGCCTTTTAAGAAGAAAATACAATAATAATAAAACTAATTTAGAAATAAATAAATAAATTGTTGCTCATTAGTTTATTTTTTAATTTTTTTTCACAGAAAAATATAACTTACTATTAATATACGAAATAGTAAATAACACCAGCTGTCAGAATCATACATGTCTGCTCACAAATCCAGTAAAGTGGACTTGCCAGACATAGCCAGATGAGTCACCCATAATAACAGTAAAGTCCAGAAATAGCACCATATGTCCACAATAATAGTCAAGAATCCCTCCGGGTGGAGAAACGGATCCCGAGATCACACCATAAACAATAAGTCCATAAACATGTACTAATATCAAAAAAGTCTACAGCAACAGCTGTCAGAGGCCCAGAGTGTCAAATATATAACATAATAGTAATGCCAAAAAACAGCCATATCAACGGTCATATCTGCCGCAAAAATATAGTGTGAGCATAGATGTCCAACCAGTAATTGGATCCAGGGTCTAAGATGTATCTGCACATATAGCAAACCGGAAAGTAAGATAAATATCCGCAAAAAATAGAGCATAATAAACAAAAAAACAGTCAGACATAAATAGCATCATAACAATCAAGGCCAATGAAGATGATAGGAACCCTGTGAAGAAAGAGAATCAGCCAGCCATTCTTGCCACATGATGACCCCCGCCTGAGAATGAAGAGCACGTTTTGAAAGCATATCGGCTTCCATATTAGCCTCCCGATAGACATGCTGAAAGTGGAGATGATCAAAATCTCGGATAAGGTTTTTGGTCGCATCCATCCAGTGTTTGAGTAGCAGAACATTGAGTGATGTCTTGCCACTAGCCCAAGAGATAATAGATAGAGAGTCACCAAAGATAACAAGTGAGGTGATCAATTTCAGTCGCGCCCAGAATAGAACGAGCCACAGGGCACATAGCTCACTCCGAGTATTGGAACCATTTCCCAGGTTAAGCCAGATATGTATGGATAAATCCATGTTCAGGTGTAGTATGGCGCCAGCTCCCCCACCCCCACAACGACCCTCCGCAGCCCCATCAAAAAAAGCACAAGGGAAAACAAGTACAGGAGGAGCAAGTCTACAGGAAATTGCAAGTGTATCTCTCCCACAGCTGGTATCATGAGCAGAAATGAATTCCTTGTGTGCAGCAGTTGTTTTATAGCAGATACCATCCCTAGAAGGGATTTTGCCTTCAAAAATACACAAGTTTCTAGCCTTCCAAACCTCCCAGATCATAAAAAAAGGAAGTTCAGGGCATCCCCCATCAAAACGAGACCAATGCTCCAGATTTTCATTCAGAGTGCCCTGATTCCAAAGATAATGTATGCCTGCTTTAGTAGCAATCATATTCCAGATATCCCTAATGAAACAACAGGATGAAAATAGATGGTCCACGGATTCACCCTCTGTGCAACAGAATATGCACCACCCCGGGCTGCAGAAACCACGGCGACACAAATTATCCCATGTTAAGATCTTATTGCACAGCGTAAGCCAGGCAAAACATTTTATTTTTAGGGGTAAAGTGAGTTTCCAAATATATTTATCCCACCATCTCACCGAATAGCAGGAATCAGCAAACATAGATTCATATGCCAATTTAGCTGTGACAATCCCTCCAGCCACATCCCACGACCAAATTAGTCTGTCGGCTTCGTCAGATAATCTGATATTTGATAGATACATCGATCGGGTGTATTCCTCCCATTCATTCCCCAGAGAGCCCGATAAACCCAGCTGCTCAGTCGTAACCCATTGAGTATGCCCATCCACATACCGACAGGCCACGTGAGCCAGAGTGTAATAGCCAAATGCTCGGAGATGAGTCCTCAAGTTTAAAGATAGTGTATGTTTCGAAGGACCACCCATGAATGGGTCCGTTCCCAACTTAATATTGCGACCATTGCCCGGCATCCATGCAATCCATTGTGTAATAACCCTGAAAGCACTGACAAGACCATTCCAAATGTTTGAGATTCCCAGAGTAGCAGGACAGGCCAACCTTAACCAATTTGATACCGGGATGTTTTTCAAATATTTGGCACGAACGATCCTTCCCCATATTGATTCATTGAATAGAACACGCCACAGACTCTTAGCGTGTAGGGCCATTACAAAGTATTCCAGATCCTTGATGTTCCAGCCCCCCAGATTCCATGGACGTGCCAAAACATTCCACTTCGCAAGATGGTATTTCTCCTGTGTATCATTCCCCGTCCACAAAAAACTGAAGACCTTCCGTCTAATAAGACTTAAGATGGTACGTGGGATTTTACAGAGTGAGAACCAATAAACTCCTAAGTTCTGTAATACAGATTTTACCAACGTTAGCCTTCCACCCAGAGTTAGAAGACGGAAGCTCCAGTGGTTAATGCGCGCATCAAAGCGTCTGACAAGCCATGTCTAGTCATAGATCTTATAATTTGAAGGTTTGATGAAGAAGCCCAGATATTTAGTGCCAGCCTCCAGTTCAGTAAATTTTAGAGGCAGGATGTTGTAGATCGCCTCTTCCGTATCTTCGTCCAGCAAATGCTTCAGGAAGAACGATTTAGTATAGCTGATAATCATACCAGTCACCAGGCAGAAAAGATCAAGTATTAGCTTATATTGTATCCATTCAGCAATTAAACCCATTCCAAAAAGCATAACATCGTCCACAAATAAAGAATGTGTTACAGAGATCTCCCTGGATACTTTTATGCCAGTGATCCGACCTTCCCGGCGCGCCTTGTGAATGGATAGGCTCAGTCTTTCAATAACCAGTAAGAATAATAGAGGAGATAGTGGGCATCCCTGCCGAAGACCCCGTGTAGCCTTAAAGAAATCCGTGGGATGTCCATTGATCAAAATAGCATAATTAACAGAGTTTATGCATGCCATTACCCATTTCATCACCCTCCAAGGTAGCCCAATCTGGATGAGTATTAATCTCATAAAATTCCAATCCACCTTATCATAAGCTTTTACTAGATCCAGTTGTAGTGTAAGTGCTTCAATTTTCCTCAGTTTGATAGAATGAAAGATTTCCTGAGTCACACCTACAGCATCATGAATTTGTCTCCCACATAGAAACCCATACTGTTCCATAGAGATGTGTTGTGAAAGAAGAGGTTTGATTCTATCAGCAATAATCTTGGCAATAATCTTGTAGACCAAATTACATAGAGCAATCGGTCTGTATTCATCATAGCCATTCGGATGTGACGTCTTCGGGATAAGTGCCAGGTAAGTAGTATTAAGAGCCCCCGAGACAATGCCCAATTTCCGAGATTCATCCACGGCCATCCGCAGGTCCTCCCCCATAATATCAAAGAAATGGATGAATAGCTCCACCGTCCACCCATCAGGTCCAGGAGATTTATCCTTTGCAAATCCATTCAGAGTGTTTTCCACATCTCCCAGAGTGATCTCCAGGAAAATGTTATCACCCTCCTCTTCCTGGAACATCCGTGGATACTCCTTAATAAGCCTAAATTGTTCTGCCAGGGTGGTATTTTTTGGATCACAATAATATTCCCGGAAGTGTCTAACAGCTTCATTCATCAAATTCTCCTCCCCCCGAATCCTCCGGCCTTGATGGTCATTCAGGTCCCAGATAGAGTTATGCATACGTCGAGAGTCTGCATAACGGTGGAAGAATTTTGTATTCAGATCTCCCGCCCGGAGCCAAGTAGCCCGACTTTTCAGTCTCCAGGATTCTTCCTGAACCAGAAGAATTTTCATCTTCCTGCACTCCAAAGTGGAGAGACTAGAAAGTTCCATAGTATTCAATTCAGTCTCAACCCCTCTATTCATCAGATATTCCACTTCCATCTCAATCTCAGTAAGTTCTTTACGCATCAAGGCTTTTTTAGTTTTTTCCCACTTGATAGTATAGTCTTTTAGCAACTTAAGTTTCACCGCCAGTTTGTCCATAGCAGATCTCTCCCCAGAGACATCCATCTGCTGCCATAAATTCCTTACACCCGTAGTGTATTCCACATCCGCAAGCCAGGTGGAATTGAATTTGAAAGGAAAGGTTTTCTGGAAAGGTTCATCATCAAATTGGAGAATGATAGGCAGATGATCGCTAATTTTAATTTGGTGCATCCAGGAACGATAGTTCTGAAATTTGGTTAGCAGTGTTTCTGATATTAGGAAACGATCAATACGTTTCTAGATCTGTTCAGCCCCTTTCCTACCATTCGACCAGGTTGGTGCCAACGGTCTCGGGGCAACATCAATCAGAGAATACTTCCTGAATAAATCTTGGAAAAAAGGACCCAAGGGATCACGTCTAGCCGTAGTCCCCCAAAATTCCCCATCCCCCCACGTGAAATTAAGATCCCCAGCAATTATTAAGTTCTCCATGGCCAGCAGATGTTCAGAAGCCGCCAGGTTCCAGAAAGCCTCACGATCACAGTACGGTCCATAGCAATTTATGATGTTTAAGATCTGCTCCGAACCCCTCATGTTTCCAGTCAGCAAAATACCCATTGATATATGTGCTGGTGATAATCTCAACACCGAAGGGTTCCATGCCGCCAAAAGACCTCCAGAGAGCCCAGCCGCGTCCACAGAACAATACATCCATCCCGGCTTGACTTTATTAAAAAATATACGTGCTTTTTCCCTGCAAACCATAGTTTCCTGTAAGAGCACTAGATCAGGTTTAACAATTTCTAATATTCGTTTGAGGGCCAGTTGCTTGGGCAGGCCCCCCACCCCCCCTGATATTTAGAGAGAGAAAGATCATTTCCGAACCCTTGCGAGGGCTTTCATTCCTCTAAGAGCCCGGGATTCAGTAGATTTGGGGGAAATAGTCTTATCAAGGTCCACCTCTGTCCCCCCAAGAGTGGCCTTCTTGTTTTTTCTGGCACTTCTAGTTTTTATAGGCGAAAAGTCTTGTGCAAGGCCACCCCTATGGGCCCCCCTTAAAACGCTTATGTCACCAGTAGCCTCAGGTATATTCCCAGTAGGGTTTTTACAAGCCCCCTCCGTCGGAGTGGAATCCTTCAATGCCAATGGGTCCCCACCAACCCCAGTATTGTCATCAGGGTCCACAATCCTATTCTTAAAGTATGTATGGATAGGGATTTTCTTCACCATATCGGAATATGTTGGAATGTGTATGGCATTCCCACCCGCTTCAGGAATGATTTTTGGTTCATCACCGGGCCTATCAGTCACCAAGACGTCCCCGCCAGCCATAATCACCGGGTTCAAATCATCAGTCCCCAACCCCCCAACCATGTTGGCATTTGGGTTTTTAACAGTATCTTTCTCCACATCCCCACAGCCCAACACCGCGACCTCATTATTGCATGTACTGTCCAATTCCAGTGAGTTGGGAACCGGCAGAGTTGCCAAGGGAGGATTCTCAGCAGTAACCAAGGTAACCTGAATAGGGTCACCAGGACTAAGGTTTTGTAACCTATCCATCAATTCAGACTCAATAATCGGGTCATCATATACAGAATTGTCATTTGAAGTGCTATCAGTACCGGTGGAAACATAACCCTTGTTTTGACCACGACCCACATAATTACCATTATTGCCATGGTTCATATCTAAATTATTTATGAAGGAAATATCCATTTCATTTAACGAATGGAAAAAATGAGGGTCCTGTAGTTCCAACTTACGGAATAATGCCGAGCCAGGTGCGAGAGGGTTGAGAACTCGGTTTGAAAAACCATCAAGTGCGCCTGTCGCATCCATCTCCAAATCACTGCCATCGTCGGACGACCAGAGTGGATCCCCCTCCCTGAGACGGCCGGAAGAAGCAGGAGCCCTACATTGTCTCCAAAGATGTCCCACCGCTTTGCAATTCGAACAACGGAAGGGTATGCCCCAGTAATCTATAACTTGAGCCAACTGACGACCACGCCAACTGATGTGCAGAACATCAATCAAACCAAGGGAAACATCAACCTCGACCAGCATCCTACCCATTCGCCTGTCAAAACCATTCAGGTGTTCCTCCTCCACATGTAAAAAACGACCCAGCCGGTTTCCAATGGCCTCATAAGCCCCACGGTTCCACAATGCCAGTGGAAGACCAGGAAATAGTACCCATAAATGTCTAAGACGAACAGTTGCCGAGTCCGGGTTGAAATCCGTATGCCATTTTTGCAGCATAAGACTCCCGGTTCCATAGAGCCATAACCCCGCTAGAATTCGAGTACTGTGTGCTTCCTCATGAAATTTAAATCCATACCAACCACATGACAGAGCAAATACCTGAGGAGTGTATTCCAGAATGGGGTTCCATGTCTCTTCAACCCATTTGACGATGTTATGCCTATTCATGGCATGGTATGAAAACTTGCCCACAAGAACAGTCATGTTGCATTCCACAGCTTCCTCCAAACCAATATCTCGACCAACCGTGAGATGTGACTCCCCAGGTCTGTTAAAATATTTACCTGCCAGTTTATTTTTTAATTTATTAACTGTAATACTACATCAATTAATTTCAGTAATGCTATTTAATTAATATTTTTATTTTATAATTAGTTTAGGCCGTACACAGCGTCTCGGATGCACAATAATTGTTGTGTGAAATAAAAGATGGAGAGATGTTTTTCTTATTATGGATGGTCCACTTTTAAAAATAAAACCATCAATGTTTAAAAATTAAAACAATAAGGAACTATGTGAAATAGAAAAAAATGAAAAAAAGAATAATAATAAACAAGAGCTGCAAGCAGCGATGTCTATGACATTAGCTTGAAGCATAGATGCATGGGCATGCATACACATGCAAATGAAAATTGCAGATGTCAATGGATGCATGCAGTGTAGCAAGGACACCAAGCCAAATTCTTGTATAACATCATATGGAATATATGATTTTCCATTAAACACTAGCAGAGTTGATTTGCAAAGCTCTTTGCTCTTCCAATTGCAAGGCTGCAAGCACGCCTTTGAAAATACATACGACAACATTAACATGGGATAAGCATTACTTGGAACACTCTCTTCCTGATACTCACTCATTATGCTACCAAATCGTGGTAAATCCGATCTTGAAAATGACAATAATTAAAATTTAATGTTTTAATCATCATTAGGTATAATTATATCGATAGACATTTATATTTTAGAATTTGAGGTGGAGTATTAAGTATGTTTGCTAGATTACAGGAGGATGATAATAGCTAACTAGAAGAAGGTTGGTGATAATAGCTAAGACATAAACAAATGGTGATTACAACTAATGATGGAAAACAAGTAACATATAACTTGTTTATAGCACTTGCGGTAAGTGGCAATAGAAGTGGTTATGCTAATTTAAAGAATAGCAAAAATTTAAAATAATTGAAATCACAATTTATCTCAACAGGGTTCAAAGACATTATTAAATCCACTGACATCATATGGAGGCCTTTACATGCGAACGAGGTGTTATCTAGTCCTTATTGCTTCTCTTACATGTAGTGCACTGAACGGACATGTCGCTCGACGTGGCCTCTTCTTGGTATTTCTGAGAATTTATTACGGCTGAGTTGTTCTATGGAAATAAAATCTAGTTGAGGTGGCCTAAAGACCATTCGATTTGGCGACATGCAAAAGATGTTTGTGAAGGTAGGGTTGAGGAAACTAGTAGAGCTACTATGATGGTGTTGTCATCATCTTTATTGCATGCTTTAACGTTTGGGAGGCGCGTGTTCAAATATGTGGGTAAGGAGACAGCTGGAGTAGTGATATGGTGGATAGGTGGCAACGTCCATGACACGTGATACTAGGAAACAAAGGGTAGAAAAATCCAGAAAGCAGAACATGTACAAATTTGTGTTTAGTACTTGAAAGATACATGGTTAGCAGTGGTACTTTGTTTCTCTAATGATGCTAAATGACAAGAATTGTCTAAAGAATTTTGATATCTTGTCATTTTTCTTGTGCTAACACCTCACTACAGACACAATGCTTTATGTCTATTGGTGTAACACCAACAACATAGAACTAGTGTGGTTTCTAATGTCCTCGCATTTGCATAAATTGAATTTTTTTATTATAAGGAAATGAGACAAAACCAATGTCCAACAAGCAATAAGAAATAGTTCCATAAGAGTATTACCAATTTGACAAATATCAAATGATAAGTAAACATTGATTAGAACCAAGTATTGCCAATAATACTCCTATCCATATAATGGTCTCTGAATCACAAGGAAGAGGAGAGTATATAGTCTCATGGGTTACTCTTGACCTATGTGCTAGCAACCATTGGAATATCCCAATGTTACCTTGGGAACCAAATGCATATAATCAAAAGAGACTTGAGCAAATAAAGATCGACTTAAAGTTATATAAATATGGTAGTGACTTTTATCACATCATCTAACATGCCCCATCACCCAGGCCTAATGTTTCTTAGTTAGCACCATAGACATAATCATAATCATTGCCACTGCATGACAAATATTAGATTCATATTCACCATCTTTATTGTAAGGGCTCCCAACTACACTCGTTCACTGAATTTATTGCTATGTGACATGGTTGTTGAAAATTTCAAACCATACTCAAGTAACATTGTAGAAAACAAAGGAAGGCTAAAACAAAATATTGTTGTCTCTAAGGTTGCATTATTTCCATCTCCATTCTACAAATATTTCATAATCATACTTTTTGAATATACAATCCATGTTCTTATTTTTATTCTTTGAAATTGTTGAATGTAAATTTTAGTTACATATTTTTTATATTTAAATTTGGTATAGAATATTGATTAGATTAAATCAACCTTTTAAATTATTACAAAATGTCTATAGAATATCAATTTTATTATTATAATGATTGACTCTTTTTAAATCAAAATTACTAGATCTTTAAAAATTAACTTAAAACTAATTTTATATCATGTTTGTAAATTAACTTAATTATATACAAAATCCTTTTTACTTTTAAAATAATGAAATTAGTATTTTTTATTATTTAAATTATAAAAATAAAATAAATTACACACACATTCTAATTTTTTTTGTTTTCTAAATAACAAATTAAAGTACATTGTTTCAACAATTTAAGCAAAAAAAAACAATAACCTGGCCAATGTCCATTCTTTTGCTTTATAAGAAATTGAAAAGCCAAAGGGAACCAAACGCTTTTGAAATGAATGAAAAGTCCATGCTAACAGCAAACACTTTTTCTCTCGCTAAAAACATTGGAGCCGTTTGACAGTGCTGTTCGAAGCTCCTCCATTTGTTGGTTCGTTGTTTGCGTGGATATTTTTTTTTGTTGCAGCACAAGACTTGGTTGCATTGAGGCCACGTAGCATGCAAAAAGTACGAAATTATTAATGTCGAGTTTCAGTTTTTGGGTCGACGAGCACCATATCTGTTACCCATCTTCCTTCTCTCGCTTGCCTGAGACTTCCCTCGCTTCAATTCTTTCCCTTATCTCGATCCGAGGTATTGAGGATTTCATTTCCCGTTCTTGAATAGTGTTCATTATATTCTTGCCTGCAGGTGGTGCTTTTGTTTGAAAGATATGTGATGGATTGAATTGAATTTGATAGGAACGCTGGTCGAGGATTATTAATGGCTGCCGATTCAACGAGTTAGACGGGAACAACTTGGTCTTTTAGCAGGCAGTTCCACAAGGATGTCAGATTATGATTTTCAGGCAGATTTTATGCAGTACAAAAGACAGATTTTTATGCAGTACAAAAGACGAGTGGCATTTTAACAATTTTTTAAAATATTTAAAATATTTAATTAATTTTGTTTTTTTGACAATTTCACATCCCACCAGGGATAAATTGTTAATTCATGAGTTTCAGTCAATAATAAAACAAGAATTTTAATTTCAAATATTAAAAAAAAAAAATTTTAATTTCAAAATATTAAATTTAATATAAAATTATTTCAAAACATTTAAAAACATTTGAAAACAATTTAGGTTTTTTTGCTATTAATACAAAAATAGCAACCAACCGACCTGCCTTGGCAGGTATAATAAAACAAATTCAATTTAAAAAAAATTAAAACAAAATTATATATATATATATATATATATATCTTTTTCAAATAAAATAAAATAAAAAGAAGTGTGGGTTCCACAAGAAAAAAAAAACCATTACCAAATGGGTTTTACGAAGAATAAGGAAAAAATTAAAATAGGCGATTACTATGAAGAAGTGAACAAAGATGTTTATCATTACTAAGACGAAGCCAATAACAACTCGCTAATTATGGATAACATTGTGAAGTCTCAAAAAGAGTTAGCGGAAGTCCAAAACGAGTTAGGCAACAAAATCGACAAATAGATAACTAACATGCATAAATTATTCACAAGCAGAGTTAACAAGGTAATCGAAGATTCTGAAGAACATTGGACAAAAAGGAAGTCACAATGGCATACAACTCAGATGCTAATTATGATGAAGCACCAAAAAAGGTATCACTAGCATCAATTTCATGCTCATTACCAAATAAGGGTGAAGATGATGTATTGCGAAGAGAAACGATTACTCAAAAAATCCAAACAAAAGAAGTAACCACAAAGTATGTTCCACCTCATTGTAGGAAGAGTGAGAAGAACAAGGTTCTAAGAAAACAAGAAGCCAAACTTACAACTCCACCTATACCCATGAAAGATAAGTTAGAACATTATACATTCTATGGTGTTGAAGATCGTGCTATCAAGAATGTGAATTACAACTAAGGAACAAAGCATCCAAAGCCCAAAGAATTGTGCAACAATAGAGATGATGTAGGTTTGCACCCAAAAAGTGTCGAGGCTTTACGTTACATGACCAAATCAAAAGACTTCAGGCTATGATGCACAACTTACATGAGAATCTTGTAGATACTCAAATTCCTAACCAAGTAAAGTTCTTAAGATGATACAAGGATAAAGATGTCGCCAGAAAAAATATGCTTAGTCACAGAAAATCCAATTTATTATGCTTTGAGGACAACACATTCCTTAAGGAAGTGGCAATGTTATAAACATAATAATACATAAATATATAATAGAAGTAACTAATAATTAATAAAAAATATTAGTATTTAATGAAGAGTCAAATGACACACATCTTCACTTCGTGGCCCGTCAATGCCTATAAAGGTATATCGTCACGAGAAAATAGTAATCAATCCTTCATTCATTTGATCAAACACACTTTTATACATTCAATCTCTATTGCATATTTTCTATGTATATAGCACTTCTGCTACATTTAATACATTAAGAGAAATATAGAGGTCAACATATTTAATCTTAGCAATTAGGTAAGTAAGAGTAATAAGAGAATCTACTTCAGAGAGAGAGAGAGAGAGAGCATCACCTGTGCAAATTCAACATATCCTATGATATTTTCTATAACCTATAATTTTAGTTCCAAAGCCTTCTCTCCACTCAATAACACTAGAATAGCTACTCCATCACTACAAGAAAAAGGAGAACATAAAATTAAGTAATCATCAAACTAATCAATTAGCAAACCCACTAGTAATCATTGTAGTTCAACTATTAACCTCTAATGTTCAAATCATGCTGAATCCGAAGTCAAACCACCCACCCAAAGTGCACAGCTCACATAATGGATATGTACTCTAGAATATATGAACTTTTCACTTGAATTTGACTTTGGGAGTACCACTCCAAAAGCAAAAGACATAAGATGGTAAAACTTGGTAAAACCACAAACCCAAGAATTATATTTCCTATGATAAGATGGAAGATCTTTGGTATCAAGTTTCATGCATAAGATGCAATATATTTGATTAAGCATCAAGTTCTAAATGGTCGAGTGTTCAAGATTGTGATTGCCCTACTAAGTGTAGGCATCGCTTGATTGCTTAATTTGAAGTATTTATTAGATTGTCTTACAATAACAATTTAATGTTTTGGTTATTCCTCTAATAGAAAATTAGATGGTTTACTCGAATTATTTTTGAGTGTAGACTTTAACATCATCAGATATTTACCATTAGACTTGATGTGTTACAAAACTGCACTCTACCATCAATGCCTCCACTTATACCAACCATTCTCTTTTGGTACGACCTGGCCATACTATCAACCTATATATGTCATTCTCTACAGGTATGCTTTTCACATACTATCAACTTATATGCCATCGAGAATTTGATATGCAAGAAGCTACTAAAAAACCATAAAGTGATAGAGCAAATTGAAACATATAGTACCGTTAACTTGTTAAGATTATGAGGGAAGCTCACTAACCTTTATTGACTTTTGCTTGAATCTAAGTAAAAATCCTTTTAAGTAACACAATAGTTGTTGAAATTTTGATTAGAAATCTCAATGCATGTTGGTGAATTCATGTGTGTGAGAGAGATACCTAATAGTTGAAACATTACATGCAATGCCACTTCTTCCTTCTTTAAATGCTAGTCTAAGTTTCTTTAATTTTGCAGCATCAAATTAATATCAAACAAGTTAAGAATATAAGAAAAAAATGTCTAGTTCACTCATTCATATCTAGTTCACTCATTCATATTTGCTTAATTAATATATTTTATTCTTGATAAAACAGATACCATATTAAAATATGAATGAGAAGACCATAACATTAATTCAACAACATGTCTCTTTGCTAACAAGAATGGCCTCCACCCATAGATAGTATTAATAAGTAAAAATGGAAGATTATATTTATACATATAGCAGTTGACTTCAATGTCTATGCATGTGTAGGAACCTAACCTTCCCCAAGGCTTCATCTTTGTCAACAATTGTGGAAGGCTTTCCTCTACCTCCAGAAACCTCAACTTGCATATATGATTCAAGAAGGAAAACTTATTGAATATAATTTGAAAACAAACACACACTACTGTTAGCAAAATTGAGAGCATAGTAATAAGGTATTTCATGCACAAATCCATATTCATACCGACACTATTTCCCATGCAAAATAATCACTGTTTTGGGCATTAGTTCCATGTTCAAAACTTTGAACCACATGGTTGTCCCAAGGCCAACATTAGGGGGTTATCTCAAGTTCCATTATTTATTTAGTCAACCATTTGTGTTATACAACCCCACACAAAACCATAAACAATTATGAGAGTTGGGTTTAGAAGTTAGACATGTTGCACTAATTTGTGTTATACAACCACACAAAACCTCAAAGAGTTATAAGAGTTAGGTCTATAATCTAGATGGGTTGTGCTAATATCCATATTTGATTGGCTTAATGTGTCATCACAATTACACATCTTTAATTATTTGACATGTCATAGAAATTTTTAAGGGTGAAATTTCGCCAATTGGCTATTTTTTGGGCTTTTTTTCTTCAAAAAATAAATTCGCTATTTGGTCATTTTTAGTCTATAATATTGCTTGTATTTACATAAAATATGTTTTTTTATCGTAATATTCACTAAAATTTACAATTTTTAGTGGTAAATTGTATGTTTCATATTTAATATTCACCTACATATCTATATATGTGTTTTTTTCATTCCAAAACAATCACCTAGAATACTATACTAAGTATGTTATTATAATCCTTAAAAAATACCCTATCACCCACTTACAAGTATTGGTGGGGACTGGATAACACTAGAGCATAACCAAGTATTTTCACTATCCACCACCTACAACACTGAAACGACACATAAAACAAGTGCATGAATTTGACCCTTGACCTTCTTGAGTTGCAAAACTTCAAGAAGAGGCCTGTACTCACAAGTACAAAGAGTTACGGATTACCCCTATCCCCATCCTGGCTATAGAAGAATCCATATTTTTCACCTTACAAACAATGCACCTGTAATTGTCTTCAATTAACCATAAATCCTTACATAAGAGGTTTTGAAATTCCAAAATAATGGTTAATTGAAGTCCGTAGGAGTCAAATCATTTATGACACAATCACAAAGTTACACAAACAATTTCACGAACTACAAGCACATGATTGGAATATTAAAACAATTTAACGAACGATTCTTTACCATAACCTCCCTATAAATGTAACTAAAGCAATACATTTTGGTAAAATAAAATTTTGGCAACATGATAAGGTTTTATTGAACTTGCAAGGTAACAAAAAGAAATTAAGCATAATTGGAACGGATGTGATGAATGTCCAAGACCACCAATAATTTATGCCATATAACAAAAATTATTGCAGAATTCCATAAAGAGAATAAAGAGACTTATAAATACAGAAATGCACATATATACCATGTAAAGTTCATTGATTTTTTCATATATGAAATGAGTGGCAATGTTGGTCTAATAATGACGTTCTTTCCCACACATTGGTCTTCCAAGAAAAATAAGTCTATACTATCTCAGAGGCGAGACATAAAAGGTAAGTCTCACCATCCTCCTGCTTCAAGAAAGCCTTGCAGGAAGGAGCCTATGCTTCTGCCTATGCCTTGGTGCTACCTCTTTGTAGCTAGATTTGCAAATATATTCCTTAGGTGTAGTGACCAGGTGGTAGGAAGACATGCCCAAACCGTCAGATAATGAATATATTTGATTAATTGTAGCAAACATTTATGTGAATAAGGAACGACTTATTTTCATTTTATTTTTTTATATTCTTCTAATTGTGTTGATGATAAGATGGTTTTATCATAGCTTCTGGTTTAATAATATTTGAACAACTATAAAATAATTTTAATAAAAATTAACTTTAAACATTTATTTAACTTTTATTTAATTTGTATATATTGAATAGAATTACAATAAATAATAGTTAATAACGGAACTTATATTGAATAAAATTACAATAAATAATAGTTAATAATGGAACATAAAACATAGAGTAAAAATATATAAAATTGGTCACATCAAAATCAAAACATTATACAAAAGTGAGAACAATTTTTATTTTGTTTTTTAGTATACAAAAGTATGTTAAAAAGTTGCCACATAGTACTCTTAAAAAATTCTTTAATGAATGTTTTTATTTTTATTTTTATTTTTTGTGTTTAAAAAGTTAAGTCACACTCTCATTGACTTATATTCCATTGATAACTTTTTGGCTAACAAAAATTAAAATAATATTATAATAAATTTTATTTTATAAACATTAAAAAATTAAATATTTATTTATTTATTTAACCTTTATCAAACTTTTATATATTGAATAAAATCACAATAAATAATAGTTAACAATAGAACATATAATCTTTGTCATAAGCATAGAGTAAAAATATATAAAATTAGCCACATTTATAAGAGGACGAAGACTCCTTAGTTTGGGGGTATAATTATCAGCGTGGATCAGTCACGACACGTCTTGTGTATCATCTTCAGTTGCACCAGCATTTGGAAGTTTGCCCTCTTGGGTGGTTAAGGCGCTTTTGGTCACGGAGAACACCATTGAAAGTTAAATGTTTTACTTGGCTTGCCTATTATGATAAAATTCTGACTTGGACTAATTTGTAGAAGAGAGGTTTTGAGGGACCCCGTATGTGTTGTTTATGTAAAGAAGCCGAGGAATCAACTTCTCATTTATTTGGTTCCTGTTATTTTTTTCTCTGCATCTGGTCCTCTCTGGAATGTTTTTTGGGGATCAGTTTTCAATGGGAAAAGCAGAGTTTCAGTTTAAACTTTCAGAAGTGGATGTCACTGCATTTTGAGGTGGAGTCCTTGGTATCCTATGTTATCTGGGGGGTATGGAAGGCACGTAACGATGTCTTATTTGAACAACTATGCCCTTCCATCGAGTTGATGACGTCGCGAAGCATTGCTCTCTTCCTGGAACACAAAATGAGTATTGTAACTAAGGAAAAAAGGCAGATCTGTTTTACTGAGGAACTCTACAATTATCCCTTGGGTTATTTTGATGGGGCTTGCAATGGGAAGCTATGTGGTGTTGGTTGTATCTCGAAACTCAACTCCAAACATATCTTTCACTTGTTTTTTAAGGCGGGCTTAGGAACGAATACTAGAGCTGAACTACTTGCATCGTGGGGCCTACTACATTTTGCTATTCGCAGTGGGGTAACAACCTTACTGGTCTTTGGAGACTCTAAATGCAATGTGGACTGGACTATGGGTATCACTACTCTTCATTCTCTTAGACTGAAGTCGTGGATGGCCAAGGTCCATACCATGTTAACTTATTTTGAACAATTTACTATTAATCATATCTTCAGAGAGGCTAATTCATCTGCTGACACTCTCTCTAAGCGTGAATTGGGCGACATGGATGGTAAACTGCATGTGGAGGAATACCTGGATTGTTCTCTTGTGGGTTCACACTCTTTGGACCTTATGTGAGACTTTATTGGTCTCATGAAGCATTTGTAAAGAGAGACACTAGGGAAGGAGTTTACTGAACCTACTGTTTTAGGAAGGATGCTTTGTATTGTCTGCAGTTTTTGGAGGACTTACTTTCTCACTCTAGATAGATTTTGTTGTTGTGAAGAGAAGTTCCTCACTTCTCTTTTGATGATATGTACTTGAGGATACAACTTTTATTTAATAGAAAGTTAGTTTTTTAAATGTGAAAAAAAATGAAATCGTTATATACAAAGTCACAACAATTTTTATTTTGTTTTTTAGTATACAAAAACAAAAATATGTAATGGCATCTAAAATTTTACCACTAACACTCTTAAAAAATTATTTAATAGATGTTTTTAATTTTTAATTTTTATGTTAAAAAAGTTAAGTCACACCCTCACTGAATTATATTTCATTGACAAATAAAAAATTAAAATAAATAAAATAAATAAAATTAAAATAATATTTTAATAAATTATATTTTATAACATTAAAAATCTTTATAACATAAAATAAAAAATACTTAAAAAAATCAAAATAGTTTGACTCATGACCGATTGCTATATACCTGCCTAATGCAATATAATAAAAAATCTAATCCTAAAATACCTGTTCCTTTCCCATTCAAAATTGAATGCACCCAGCTTTTGGTATGGACTAATAAATAAATATACACTGTTCCTTTCGCATTCAAAATTGAATGCACTCAATTTTTTTCCACAAGTCCCAGTACCCATTTTATTCCACGCAATCCCAGAGCCGAATGCACCCATTTTCTTCCACACATTCCCAGCACCCATTTTCTTCCACAAAATCCCAGTCAATTTTGTTTGGTAAGAGCCTGGTTGTAAGCGTAAAAACAAAAACATGGTCAACGTCTTCCATCAACTTGCTTCACCAAATCACCCTTACACGGTAATGAGAAGGCCAGTTCTTTGCAAACTTGGAAACCTGAACTATTGTGTATCTACAACAACCATAACAACCATAGAGAAATAACAGAATATGCTACTGTAGACTACATCTCTGTTCGAAGCAGAGAAGGTGATTCAATGAAGAACAGAACGACATCCCTGGCTATTCTTGTTTGGATCATCCTCTGTTATTATTGCTCCTTCTTATTTGCTGCAGCACAAAGTACAGATCCTCTTGAAGGTAATTTCTTCATGTATTCACCTCAGTTATCGTCTATCTTAAGGTATCAGTTTCTGAGAAGGACTGGGTCTTCAGTTTGCCACAAATGATTTTTTTGTTGTTGTAATTTAACAAATCGGTCATATCAATATTTATTTGCTTGGCTGCAGTATATGTCCTTCAAAAAATTAAGGGCCGTCTTGGAGATCCATATGGAAACCTGAGGAACTGGAGGAAGAGTGATCCATGTAAGGTACCTTGGACAGGAGTGATATGCTACAAGGGAACTGGTCCAGATGGTCACTTTCATTTAGAACGCCTGTATGTTCGTTACATGCTTTTTCACATCTGATGCATTTAGATGGTCTATGCTTCTCGAATTTCAAATTTTTGACGTTTGTGTATGCATTTAACTAAAATATGTTAAGAATTTGCTTATAGGTGGATTACATATGTTGGCATAAGTTCCCGAGTCTTCTTAAGCTAAGTTGCCGGAAACCCAAAGCTATACCATTGGTCTTTTGTTGAATTTCAGCAAGCCAGTCCGAAGTTTTGAAGAAATGTACAGGAAATCTGGAAAGTATGTATAAATCACTAGGAAGTTATAGGTTTTCATGAATCCACAAGCGAGAAAAATTCAAATTACTGTAAAGCCCTTATTCTGGCCATGGAGACGCAGGTCTCTTAAACACGGAGTTACATTTGAGCTCTGAACTTCGCCAACTCTGATTTTTGATGTTAAATGTGTGGTATTGATCATCATGTCCAATTTCAAAAGCCAATACGACACTGCCCTGTCATGCTAAAACATGTTAGGCCTAAGGGCTGACATCCTAAATTAGTTTAGAACCCAAATATGTCCAAAAATACATCTAACCTGATCTGCCTTGTGGAAGGCTTTAAACAAGTGCAAATAATGCTCTGTATCAATAAATAGTCCGTGGTAAGTTGGCATGGGGTAAGACAAGCATTTCCTCCCTGAATTGCTTTATAACACCAATGGCTACATCACTCAATTGAGTTTCCACGGGTCATGTTCGAGTGTGAAAATAAGCGTGCATGTGTTCACCGTGGTTCGTTCTTACGTCATCCTTTAATAATTTTTGATTAATTAATTCTTCTTATGCTTATTTTGGGTTGCTTTTATGCATCCTTTCATGAAACACGGTCACCTAGAAGTTTTCCTTAGCTATCTTGAAACATTTCAAACCACCTTCAAGCTTTTCTTGAGCATAAATGTGGGATACCTTTTGTTCCCGCTCATATTGTATGATGATTGTTCCAGGTTGAAGACCCTTCCCACGTGGATTGCGTTTGGAGAATTTTGGCATTGGAGCCAAGATGTTGGCACGTTGATAGATATTGGCTTATTGATTATCACCTTTTGTTGAGAATTTGCATTTTTCACTTGTGGAAGTTTTGGTGCCTTGGTGGGGTTTTGCTTAGCATTGATAGGGAAAGTCATCAAATAAGGGTTTTCCATCAATATTATGGTTAATTATTTGATTTAATTGATCAATGGGGTGATTTAGCTTATCGTGGGTTCTTGCATATGTTAGAAAGAAACTCTCGTGAACTTAGAGTTTCCTAAGTGTTATGTCTCAGAGTGCCTGAAGCATTCCTTCCAGATATACCAGAGTGAGGGGTTTCTTTTTTTATTGTAAAGGCCAAAGTTTTGGGGCTATATTATGTAGAGTCTTGATTTTGGGGCTAAATACCCCTGATTAGGTCATGGCAGGTCCCCTTGGTTTTCATTCCAGGAAGTGTTGGCTTAGTGGCATTGTTGATTGCCTCTTGATGGGTGGAAGTCCCCCATCTTGTGGGGCCATTTAAGCCTTAGGTTGGTGTCTGGTGCTTCTTGGGATGGGTCCATTAGGACACATGACCACACTTATTTTTTGCTTTGTAGAGGTGATTGCGCGTGTAAGGGTTGTCCTACCCGGTTTAGCACACCTCATTTTGCCCACTTGGACCTATTGTTTTGATAGGAAACCCATCCTCCTGGTCTCTAGACCCATGATGTCATTCCTTAAAAAAGAAGCCTACATTGTTAAAAAAGGAGGGTGTTGAGGGACAAGCATTTGTTGGGGTTAGTTGGGGCATGATGCCCTCTTTTTGGCCCGCTTTGCACTTTTTGGAGCGTAATTGCACATCTTATTCTTATTTTATGTCATTGTATGGTTTAGTCCCCAAGTTTGTGGGTGAACTAACCTAAAATTTTATATTTTGTCATTAACTTGTAGGCTCAAATTTGTAAAAGGTTGATGGCTAAGTAGCATGGGTACCCGTATCCGAGGGTCAGGGATGTGTACCAGTATCGGGTACCCGTACCGCCATACCCGATACGGGAGTGGGTACTCCTGGAAGTACCCAAGAGGTACCTGGTACCTTGCCCAAGTACCCGATACTTTCCACTGTCCAGTCGGGTACTAGTACTCCAAAAAAGGCAAAGTACCCTAATTTTGGGTACTTCGAGGGTACTTCCGGCCCAAAAATCTTAGCTTGCGGACTTCAAAATCGATTTTTTTTTTAAATTTTGAAGTGAAGAGGGGGTAGCATATGGTGGGGGCCCTCTCCCAAAGATGTCCAAGTCTGCAACCATTTGCTCCAACGACTTCCACAACACAAATAAACACATTATCTTAGTATGCTGTTACACAATTTCTGAACAACAATAGACATACTTATGCAGCTGTGTTGTTATAAAATAATAAACATGTAATTTCAAGTTAGTGCAATAAGTTTCTTACACCAACCAAACTACTCTTCTTACAAATAACTTTCAATCTTTGAGGCATATCAAGGCATATGTATCATGATTCATGTCTCACAGTTCTTACATTATATATTCAAATCAGATATATACAGTGATGTTGCAGATGCTATTGACCTAACATAGATGACTTGAGGAAGCCAAATCAGCTATGATGTTTAGTATTATAGTATTTTCTCTTTTGTATTTTATGTTCGGAAATGTGGCAAATGCCAATTGTCAAATTTTGGATGTAGTATGACAATGGACATATATCATGATGATGATTCATATCAATATCAATATGCAATTTGAATTGCAAGCAATGTGCAATGCCGACGTGTGTTGTAGTTTAGTGTTTACTTATTGAACAATGATTGGGCCTTGGAATTCTCTATTTGCCCTAATTAGGATTTCGCTACCTAACCCTAGAGGTTGCTAGCCTTACCCTAGTTGTAAGTAGTGGAAACCATCTTAAGAGGTGGGACCTTCGCCTTGTTCTCTCATAGTCCTAGGGTTTGAGACAAGAATCTAATACCTTATCCTTCAACTCTCTTCTTTTTCATCAAATTTTACATGTTTTATTTTATTTTATGCATAGAAATATTTTGCCATTAGAAAAAACCTAAAAACCTAAATAAATTCAAAAACCCAAAATGTAACTGTGAATTTGTTTTTCTAGTCCACCCTAAAATTTCGCCATAGGGTTTTGTTGTCCACTAAGTTGCACTTAGGTGGACTACTTGTGAACCGCCAAAGACTTGAACAACTTACATTGTTCATTGCCAGAGTTCAGAGGTTCATCAGGCCAATTTTTGGCCTTTTGTAAAATTTGCATGTCCAGATCCCCACGGGGGAATTGTAATAAGTTGGTCTAAGCATGATACTTTTGTAAAAGGCTTGGTCTACCTTAGGGTTTACTATCAAGGGGATACTCTAGAGTGTTTTTTTCTTAGGAATTATGCGTTATTCTTCAATGGTGTATAATTCCTGAGTTTTTCACTCATACCTCCAAAGCTGGAGTATTTTCCATGGTGGTCGATCTTAGGGAGGTTATTAAAGCCTATGTGTCTATGTCTTTTGAACATGCTAGCCATCAATAATGAGTCATATGGACATGCACTAGGTCCCCTAGGATTTTCAAGTCATTCGGAGAAAAATATTTTTTCCCGTTTAACGGGATTTTTTAATATTTTAATTAAAAAATAAAAAAAGTGATAAAAGTGTGGTTAGGAGGTGAAATTTGGCATGGGGATGCTTGTTTTCTAACCCAGTGCACCCATAAAACCCCTAAACCCACTTTTCCTAAGTTCTAAGTGATTATTTTTCACTTAAATAAAAATTCTCTCAAAAATATTTTTGAGGAATTATTTAATTAAAAAATAATAAATATGAGAGAAAATCAAATTCCTAAATCAATGGAATTTGTCTATGTGAAGGCCCAGTTGAGTTGGCATAGGAATTAAATGAATATTCCAATCAATTTTGGGGAGATTCAATCAAAGATAAGGCTTGGATGATGCCCAAAAACACTTTAAGAGTGTCTTTGGAACACTTCCTAAAAAAACCCAAAAAATTCTAAGTGTTAAAACTAGTTAAAAGTGCAAAAATTAACCAAGTAAGACAAGTAATGGGGCTTGTTTACTTGGGATCTTTGCAAGCCTTAAGAGCTGCAAATCCTATGCTCTTGGACGGCCAAATGACACTTTAAAATCAGACCTAACACTACTCCTGAAAACTTTGGAATTTTTTGACGATTTTAACAAGTTTTGAAAAGGTGAAGTGCAAGGTAAACAAGAAAGTCTAGTCTATGAAAGATGGATAATCTGTAAATAAAATAAATTAAACTTCTTGCAAGCAACTTCTGATCTATTTAGAATATGATTATCAATACATAAATCAGAAAATACTTTTCTTATGTAACCAGTAACCAGAGAAAACTTTTTTAAAATAAGAGGGAGAGAGAGATGGAGCAATTTTTTGTTGAATAAAACCGAAACTTTGGAGATTCTTTCCGGTAGTGAGCTGAGGGACTGTATCTGCATAAAAGATTAGATATGTAGAAGATACAAACAAGTTCTCCAACCTATCCACCTGAGACAACCTGTAAAAACACCACAACTTGCAACAAAAAGATCAAATGTAGATAAAATACATAGTAGAAATTTAAAGAAAATATTCATAAACAAATGATATATTTAAATCTGATCTCTACTAATGCGTAAAATGAAAGACTAAGCAATAAACAAATTACTTATCTTTCCTCATAAACCAATACTGATATTTCCCAAAGCTATATTTGATCTTAGAGAAACAAAAAGCATCAATACAAGTTACCTCATGTTGAAACCATACATTCATCCACTCACAAAGCCCAACACCATAAGTGACCTCCAAAGCCTTTTATTAATCAAAATGACAAAAATATTACAATGATAAGTTCCTTGCTCTCCAACTCCAACTCCCTCCAAATGAGAGAGTGAGCACCAATATATAGAAAAACTCCAAGAGAGGGAAGGGCACACTTGCCAAAGGAGAGTGGGGAAGTGGTGGCACAAATGAGAGAGTGAATGGGGCTGCCATTCCCCATCTTATAAGCTGCCAAAAATCAGCACAAACAGTGCCCACGAATCAGCACTAAACAAGCTGCCAATTCCTTGAAGTACGGGGACCCCACTCCCTTGGGAAATGCACCCAACATGAGGAAATGCGCCCTCCTTTAAGTGGGGAATCACTCCCACTAAAAGGGCTGCCCATATGTCATAGAATTCAGCCCAAACATCTCCCCAAATGGTGCTGATATGAATCAAACCTTAAATCACTCAAAAAAAAAATTAATTTTTTAAGTCATTTTTTCACTTTTTTTATTTTTTTATGACTTTTCTCACTTTTTTGGGTTTTTTGAGCATAAGTGAAAAATTAAACACCCAAACATTATAAAAAATGGGTTTAGGGGTAAGGGGGGTGCTCTTCGTTAGAAAACAAGCACCCCTAAGGCAAAAAAGACCCCTATATGACATTTTTATGCCATTTACAATATTTTTTAATGAAACCAATAAAAAATGTTCATTTACGGAAATTTTTTTTTTCACCGAAAAATAAAAAACAACCTAGGGGGACTTAGCACATGTCCATATGACTCAAAAATAATGTCTAGCATGTTCATATACATTGACCCATGGAATTTAATAATCCCCTAAGGCCCGTTAACCTCACCAAGCATTCCAGCTTTGGAGGAGCAGGAGAAAAACCCAAAAATTATGTTATGCACTAATGCAAGACATAATTGATAGGTGAAAAAACTCCTTGGAATACCTGACTTAGTCAAAAAGTCCTAGGGAACCAAGTCCTTTACAAAACACCATGCTAGTACATTTATTACAAACCCCGCAGGGCCATGGACATGTGGTAAACAAATAAAAAAAGGGCCCTCAAAAAGGCCTGATGGTCATCATATCATCGAAAATGAACATTGACATGTTCAACTTTACCCGCTCACTTGATAGTCCATCTAAGTACAACTTAGTTGGCAACATCTGGCTCCAACTGTAGGACGTGTGCTCGTTCTGGTCTTCAGGCAAGGAGAGCATACGAGAATACCAGAATCTCAGGTTTCTATGACCTGTAAAAACATCTTAACTTGACAAGAAACCTTTCAGCAGCACAAGTTTTTATAAGAGGCAAATGAACCATAAGTTGCTTTATTCAAAAACAAAATTAACTAAAAAATTCTAAGTACAGAAAATGAAAGTACTGAAAAAGAAATGCTGAAAGTAAACGCTCACTTGATGAGCTTATTTTCCTACTCTAAGCATATAATAAAATGCTAAGTAAAATGATAAATCCAATGCAACCATCTTAACATTTTATCAATATAAAAAATTTTCAACTTGTGTTTGGTTACCATCCAAAACAAGTATACCTTATTTAGAAAATGCAAGCCTGCATGATAATTCTGGATTGGAGGATTGGATTGGTGATCATAGGCATATGATAGATCTTTGAAGTGTTTCCCCCAATGGTAAGTCCTCATGCAGGCCTCTTCTACCCATGACTGGATAGGGCTGACAAAAAACTCGGAATGATAAGGCAGACCAACTACCTCATCATATTGATCTGAAGGGCCCTTTTGAAAGTAAACTTCTGTGAAAGTATATGCCCCAAGCTGCTCCAAATCATAAGGAACCTCTGAATGTGTTGATGAATGCTGAAACTGACATTCCACTGATTGCATCATATCCGACTCTTCATTATATTACTGATCCAAGTCTTCATTACTGATACTCATTAATGGCTCTGATTGATCACGAGAAGTATCTGCAGGCTCCTCTTCCATGTCAAGATTCCCTAAGGTCTAAAAATCAACACTCCCTTCTCTTGATATATCAAAGATGGGTTTTTCTAAATCCGTCCAATAATCATCATACCCATCCCTGTAAATGAAAGGGGAATTTTTGTCTATTGCATCACAACTCTGGCCATACCCATCTTCATGTTCATAATACTCATCCTCACAAAACTTGGTTTGAAAGATATTACAAGGTATAAAGCTGTCCAAGAATTCAACAGTGTGTGGAGAAAATGGAGGAGTGTCATCATAAATCATACAAATTTCAACACAAGTTTCTTTAGAGGCTTTTGCAGTGGTTGCTTCCTGAGGTGAATCTGAAGTACGAACGTCACCATTTTCACTGAAGTAATCCTGAAATCCCAAATCTTCAATGGCAAATTGAGGAAGCTCTTCTGAAACATCTTCAATTGAAGACCCTTCATGAATTTCTTTGTTAACTTCTATAATGGTTTCCTCTTTAGGCAAATCTGAAACACACATGTGATCATCATCGTAGATTTGAGAACACTCCATATTTTCAATGTTTTCATCTATGGTGACAAGAGGATGGTTTTCAACAAAATCTTCAGCTAAGGTGCTTCATGGAACTCTTCGATAGGGTCATGTTGAATCTCTTCTTTAAAGCCATACTGGTGCTATAGGGAGATTAACACGATTGATATAACTTAGAGGCACCTCCCAATATTTATCATTATCTGTCATGATGATACGAGGAAAGTTGTGGTCTTCCTTATGATACTCAATCCAAGGTATGAAAAGGAGAAAATACCTTCTAAGGATCCTGTCGAAGTCTTCCATGTTAATTTTTTAGTGCAGCTGCGAGACCCATTCTCAGAGAGAATGGTACCCTAGTCAGTTAACTAGGGTTCCTGGTCAAGTTAACCAGGTAGAGTAATGAGTAAGACCCTGGAAGGTACCCTAGGGCCCCTAGCTGTCTCCTGGGGTTCCTGGTTGAGGACCAAGCAGATTGATGCCATGGCAAAGTCCCTAGCATTTGGCTAGGGCCCCTATTTGTCTCTAGGGTATTCTGGTCTGGGACCAGATAGTTTCTTGGTCACGAGGACCAAGCAGATCCTGTAGGTTGAGACAGAGACATCCTAAGTCCTGCAGATGGTTGATCAACATTTAGTCCAGGACTAAATGCTCAACTTGAGGCTGAGGACCATTCTCTGGGAGAATGGAGAACCTGGTCATGGACCAGATGGTTGATCAACATGTCCCAGTCTAGGACTGAGGCTTAGCCTTGGGCGGAGAAGCCATTCCTTGAGAATGGAGGCACTTGGTTAGTTACCAAGATTATGATGTGTGATGTCCTCTTCTCCTAGGTCTTCGAGATGGATGAGTTAGTTGGTCTTCTCAAGGGACTGGCCATCCCTTGTGGAAGCTACTAACATTTGACCTAAGGAGCAGTTGAGAGGACCACATGATCACATCATCTGTGTGAACCCTTCCTTATACAGTGATGATGAACTTTCAGGTTATATGGAACATTTGTACATTTGAGAGAGAGATGATTGGTTGCACCTTCTCCACCCTGGTTGATTTACTTTTGGTCCTTACACCTTATTGTTCTTGGTCTTGTGGTACTTTGTGTTGTTTACCCACTTTGAGTTGTTTTGATGTTTCTGGGTATTAGGGTTGTGTGCCCACCTTTGTAGTACACCCCTTGGTACTAGGGTTTTGGGTCATGTACCCATCCTTGTTGTATGGTGTGACTTGTACCATCTCATTGGTCTTTGTACCCTAGTACCCACCTAACTTACTCACTTTTATATTTTATGGGTTGACAACAACATGAGACACTTTAATAATATTTTATGTTTTTTTATTTTATATATATTTTATTTTATTTTTATTTTTATATTTTTTATATTTTATATTTTTATGTTTTATTCTTTTTTTCTTTTGACATTGTTATCACATATATAGTAGCCGGGCTACCATACATTATTTTTGTGATGCCAGTACACTATTCATGCCAGTTCCCTTACATTTGAGATGCTGAGATGAGCATCTATATTGGATCACTATCAGATTTTGGACAGTAGTTGTATTCCCCATGCCATGACTGAGTCTCAGGAAACTCAGAGAGATGACCGATGTAGCCATTATACCATTTGTACAGAGCAGTTAGTAGTGCCCAGAGTTACAGCAGCAGTTTTAGAGGACAGATGATGGTACAAGTTGATGAGCATTCAGGTATATGACTCAGCAGGTATATCATTGTGTTATGGTTATATTACTTTTATACTTATTCTTATAGCATGTCTTAGCACTTAGTGTCATGATCTGGCGATCATATAGATATGTGGACCTGGTTGATCTTATTATATATACTATATTGTCCCTACTCAGACTTAGAAGTTCACTATTCATACTCATTGGTCTTACCCTCCTTAGGGAGAATAGAGGTGATCATTCCACCATACCTTGGCTTGCTAGTGTTGGCTCCATTATTCATTGTCTTCATCCATCCATTGCCTACCTTTTAGGTTATCACCCTGACTTACTACTTGACTAGTGGCATGGAGGACTTTTTCCCACTGTAGCCTCTGTATTGGATGAGCTTCCCTGTTTACTGTGTCTCGGCTCTGAGTTGGTGACAAAACTTACCTTTGGTGAGTTGGATTGTAGGCCTAAATCATTCTGGTCGGTTGTCCCGATGTTTGGCATTGGCTCGAACTCCCCCTAGTCACTTGAGATGTTGTTGGCTAAAACTGAAAGCTCATGTACTATTTATGGAAACTGATAAATTCGCCCATGTAGACTAAAAAGGGCAAGAGCGATGAACTGCTGAAAAATACTCCTCGAAGAGTATAAGAAAGGTCCAAAAAGCAATGATTCTTAAAAGTTATGTCTAAACAATTGCTGACCTTATACATGTATAAAAAACATGCCCTGGATGCAAGCTGCAACTAGTTGTGCTTATCAGCACACATGAGATCCGAAGGGTTATGTAGGCCAAAAAGGCCATGAAATGAAATTGAATGATCCTAATGAATCTGGATCAACTTGATGTAGACATGATGTCTAAGTTGAATAAGCACTCTCTAAATAACTTATCCATTTGTGAGACACCGCCATTCCCTGTGTTGTTGCTCATTCAGTATATACTATGGTGTGTATCCCCTTTCCCTTTGCCGAAGTGTCACAAAGTTAAGTCAGTCAAGTCATCCTTTAGCCTAGCCAGTTATTTTAGCCTTCACCCTTCACTAGCAAATTGATCACAGCTATGAAGTGAGTATGATCTTGAAAGTCTAGTCTGAGTAATAATAATAATTAATGACATTATATATTTGGATTTAGATTGCCAGTAATGATTACTTTGTGTTATAATTGTTATTTGAATAAGTTGTAGAGCATGCATTAACCTTTGACACTTTGCAGCAGCTTCCGATGATGGTCTGAGTTATATTTGGTCATGTTGACTTGGTCAAACCATAGGACACGAGATGGTTGGACCTTGTGATGATATGAATAGATGATATATGGTCTATGTACATGTATATGATGATTCTATGCAGCAGCTACAGGGTTATGATAATGATTCATGGTTTACAGCAGTATTTGATCATTTACAGATTATTATTATTTGACCTGTTCCGGTATATTGGATATATATTTTGATCATGCAGAGACTCATATGGTGTATGAGTACACATCTTGGATGGATTTGGACCTTTTGAGTCCAATGAGACAGTTTGTTTTTAGTTCCGGGCACTTACGGTGATGATTGAGCCTCAGTAGGCTATCCCAGTGCAGTTTTGGTCTGTCGGAGACCTTGTCAGAACATATGTGATTTTTATCCGGTTGACCTAGGGCACTGTGCTTGGAGGGGGTGGTCCAGCCACTTGTTTTTACCATATTACCCCCCTCCCGGACACACTGGTGCCTTCACCTTGATAGCGCAGGCACTCCAGGAGGCAGTTTGGGGCAGTTTCACGCTTCCTGAGGCATTTCAGGATTGGTAGAAATGGCTATTGAGGAATTCGATTTGGGATACTTAGGCAATGTTTTGGCATGGGATGATCAGTGATGATGGATTGATATCTTCCACACCTCCTCCAGCAGTTTCAGCTTCATCGGGGCCCGCATCCATCACTTATGGGGCTTTCTGATGATTTTTGAGGTCTTTTGAGGCCTACGATTTGACCATGGAGGCACGATTTGGTATATTGATGACTATTTTATTATTATTGTGCTATGGGGATTGACCAAGGGTGGCTAAAATTACCCCTTGGACCCACCATAAGCTTCCTATTATATTTTGTCATCATGATTTGGTGGGATTCCCCTCTTCTAGGGCGATTTTGTTCACTTATATTATATTTTATTAGTGATCCATGTATTTTATTGTTGAGCTCATCTCAACCATTGATTAGACATTTGTATCTTTTAATCTTAGCCACTCATTCAAAAAGTGGTTAGGATTTTGATGCCTCTCCTTCCTATTTAAAGGAGAGAGCTTCTCATTGTAAGGGGTATTTGGCTCTTGGATTATTGGTATAGAAAAACTTTCTTGTGGTCTCCTTTGCATCTGGTGTTCTTAGATGATGATTGGAAAGTCTATTACATCCTAGCATTTGGAATTTGTGGTAAGATCTATCTTTTTTGGAAATCATTGTCTTGTCTACAGGAGGGCGACTTCAACAAGGGCGATTTTGCAAGGCTTCTTCAAATCGACTTTCTTGGCATTTGCTTGTATCAGGGGGTTATCATTAGTATCATTGTGATCTATGCTATCTTTCTGTTACTTCTCTTGTGGCATTAGTCTTATCTCTTGATTGCATCAAATCTGATATTGTTGACGTTTGTTGTGCAGGAGAGAGGGCGCATTGGCTTCTTGGACTAAATCGACTTCATAGAAAACTACCACAAAGCTTCTCAAATTGATCAGGTTTGCATAGATCATCATCATCAAGGCATCTACAAGGTTACCCATGTAAGATCCACAGGTTTGTTTCTCTTATCTTGATCCAATCCATTGACATAACTCATAAATTGTTAAAACCCTTATTTCTTCAAACCCCCATTGTTACATTTTCTCAGATCTACTTAGATCTAGTGGGTTCTTGGGTAAGATATTTAAAACCCACCTCTATAGTATCCACGGCATCCCGGATCTATAGTTTGGTGAGGATTGGCCTCCATTTGACCTTCTTCCCAAGGCATTTAGCCTCTCCAAGCAAGGGCGCACTTCCTAGTTTGGTGGGTTGACCTAGATCTAGGACGTGGGTAGTTGAGATCTCGCTTGTTTCATGATCTACACATCCAATAACCTACCCCCAAATTGTCACTTTTCTGATTTCTACCTTGTGGGCCCTATTCCACATTTTAAGGGATTTAATCCCCATTTTGACCACTTGGTATCTTTAAACTCAGATCTAGTAAGATCTAGCCATTGGATTGCCATGAAATTGTAGATCCATACTCTCACTTGCTTAAACTACTTGGATCTAAAGTTTGGATGCCATTGGACTTGTCTTGAGTCATTTATCCCACTTTTTAGCCTCCTTGGGTAAAGTCGCACCACCTTGGAGAAGTGAGTTGGTCCACTTCTAGGACATGGGTATATGAGATTTTTGTGGATTTGGAACGGGCATAATTCAAAACCTAGGTCTAGTAGGTCACCTTGTCAAATCTTGCCTTGGGGATAACATTCCTTGTTTTAAGGGATTATGGTCCATTTAGGTCAAAACATTAAATCTCTAGATCTAGACCTATTCATCCATCAAGTCTTTAATTGCCCACTTGTCTCATGCAATAGGAGTCCTTAACCACAAGTTAACCTTACTTTGACTCCATTATCCCAATTCCCAAGGCACTGGTCTCTCTCCAAGTCAATTCGACTTTCCTAGATTGTTGGATTAACTTGTGGTTTGACCCTTGTATGGTGAACTAAACCCTTTGATGTCATCATGTATCATGATCAAGCTTGTCAATTGTACTAGTTAGCCCCAATTCAACCCTTAAACTACCCTGCATTGGACACGGTTCCCAAGGCAGTGGATTTTCTCACATTGAACTAGTACTTTAATCCTGGATCCTATTCCACAAATCATAAGTCACTCTCACATCAATAATGAACCAAAGCTATACTCATTGAACCCCTCACTTATCTTGTGACTTCATCCTAAGGTCTAGGATAAACCATACACCTTACTTCACTTAGAATTAACCTGATTTGGTGTCTTGGTTTTGATCTCTCCTGTTGGGAGTAGATCGGGTCTCCCCCTTTGTTGTCTGGGCTAGATAACATAAAGTGAAGGTTGCCTCGACTGGCGTGACAACCATATATTGGAGGTCGAGGTGATCGTGGTTGCACCTTTTGAGTTGCCCTTCCCTATTTCCATCCATGAGTGGATACATCCATAGGGGTAACTACAGTTTAGGTGATAACAGACATCTTTCCTAAATCTATGGAATCCTAATTTAAAGGATTAATTTAATGATCTCTTTAGAAGATCAAAATCCTATTTATAGAGATCTATTGTTTTTCATTTGATTCATACACAATATAACATCTCAGCTCTGTTTTATTATCTTGCTTGACGTCAAGGGTTATTGGTTTATCTACTGCTGCTCGTTCACTTGCTTTGAGGTCATCCAACTGCTGAAACTCATCTTTTATTTCAGATCTGTTTTGTGGACTTTTTATTTAGGGCTGATCTTACTGCTGCTATCTTCGATCTGCCTGTTGTAACCCCTATTGAGGTCCGATCTGTTATCCATCTGACTGTTGAGGTGCTGTTGGGTTTTGATCTGCCTCATGCATACTTATTGGAGAGGCTGTGACTTTGTGTTGAGTTTTCTAGATCTGGCCGTTAACCTTCTTGAACCCCGATTTGCCTGCTGAGAGTCCTTTGGTGGAGGTCGTAAGTCACTTAAGGTCTGATCTGTCCGCTGGTGCATTTTTTTGTGGAGGCCGTGAGGCCTGGAAGTCAGATCTAGCCTGCCTTGTGGAGGCCGTGAGGCCTGAGGGTCAGATCTGCTTGCTATTGGTTGATTTAAGGAGACCGTGACCCTTATTCCACTTGCTAGGTCTGCTGTTCTGTGACCGCACCCTTTTTGCTGACTGTGTTATCTTAGATCTATGACTTATGGGGTGCCCTAGATCTTATCTTTACTATTGAGACCTGATCTATTGCTGAGACTTGTTGAGACTTGTTTTTTTAATGTTGAGATCTGCTGATACTTGCTGAGACTTACCCTGGACCAGATATCTATTTGATCTTTATGCTGAGAACTAATTAGGCTCTATCTTTGATTTAAAGGTTATTTGTGTTCAGATTTCCTGTGTTACTTATCTGAAGCTTTAAGTTTTTGCTTGGTGTTCATACCTATGGTATTGAAGTCTCATAGTATGGTTTGATTGTATTTGACCATCCCTGTTTGACTGTACTACACCTGTCATCTCTCTCTCTGGTTTGTACTACCCTCTTGTAGGGTCATCTAGTTTCCAGAATTTGACTGGCCTCTCTGAGGCATAGTGTTCTACTGAAAGTAACTCTTTTGAGTATTCTTATAGGAAGGGTTTCACACCCAGGTAAGCATCTTCATCTATATCTCTTACTGTTAACAAGTTTATTATTTTATATTACATGTTACTGAAAATTAACTTAATACAGTGACCTAACTGGTAGTGTTAAAGATTACTTAACACAGTGACCTAACTGGTAGTATTAAAGGTGTGAAGTTGAAAGATATGAAAATTATGTTAGAAGTTACTGCTGTACTATTTCATATTTAATTTCAGTATTTGTTTATCTACTTTGTGCATTAAAGTATATTGAATTCTATTTTTACTGCACAAAACCCTGATTTTACCAAAATTTAACATGGTATCAGAGCTTAGGGCTTGTAGCTAACTCTGTTTTGCAGGCTTTCAGAGTCTACATAGATCCTAAGATAGGGTTTTGAATTCTAACCAACTTGACTTCAAAAGGTTTCATCAAGTTGGCAAGAAGGGTTTGAATATTAGAAATCAGAAAATCAGAATTGAATGAACACATAGAAGTATTATTGGCTGGAAATGAAGTTGTGGTAGTAAAGCTGCTATGACAGCAGAAAATAAATGATGAGTTTAGCAAGCTGTGAACTTGCTTCTTTAAAAGAAGTATGTCAAGTATCACTAGCATTACTAGAAGGTTTATCTCAGGTATGTATCTCTGAGGTGAGTAAGGAGCCAGCCTAAATCTTTATATGACCCGATCTTTAGTAATCAAGGGCTTACATGAACATGGTACTTTCTAAGAATCTTTTGATTCATTGTGATGTGAATATGCAAGTGTAAAGAAGTTTGGTATCCATACATGCTTGAAATTATCATGATCTAACTTCTTATATCTAGGATTGTGTTTTAACCTAGTTTGTGCTAATGAATGATATTGTGATGCCATTACACACTTGAGAAGTACATGTTCAATATGATAACAAGATCAAAGATGCACACTGTGAATTTTGCATAAGGGCAGATATAAAGAGGGTAGAATTTTCTATCCCAACTAGTTTTGATTCTTTAAATTGTCATGATGAAACATATGACATGTTATATGATCTTGATTGATTCTAGATAGGTATCCAATATATGAATGGATGCTAATTTGATATTGATTATTGCTGACTATGAAGTTGAATATTGATGTGACTTGCTCTAATAATAAAGTTTACAGATCCTGCTTATGTACAAAGTTAAGTGCACAGCTACAAAGGGAGCTAAGTGCTCAGGTACAGAGGGAGTAAGAGACTCCACAAAATGCAGGATCAAATATTTATTCTCCCATGTGTTAGCAAAAGAGAATCTAACATGTAGTTGTTTGTGAAACAACTGGGAAGATCAGAGATCAAGAGGGAGCCAACTGTGCTCCTCAATCCCCAACAGAGTGGGATTGCAGAAAAGAGGTAAGAGATGTGACCTCTTAGTGGTATAGATATGAAAGTGCAAGAATCACCAGTCTATGAGACATCCCGTTTAGAGAAACAGAGGGAGAAGGCCAAGAAGCCTTCAATTGATCTCATTAAAAAGCCTATTGAGAGGCTTCAAGGGTGCTCTAGTAAGAGCCATGTCACTGATTCAGGATCATCCACTTATGTGAAGGTAGCCAAACATCAAGTTTGGAAAGATGCTATGATAAAAGACATCCTGTTGACATTAGATAATGATGTGTGGAAAGTGATTCTTAGACAGCAAGGGAAGTCAATTGTAACTTCCAAATAGATCTATAAAGATCAAGGTATTTACTGACATTTAGAGCTACTTGAAGCTCTCAGAAAATCCTGTATTCTATGACAGGTTGTTTTACCATGACAAGGACATGGTACAGTTGTCAGATGTGTTGACTAAGCCTCTATATTCGACAAGCTTAGTATTGCTGAGAATGCCTCTCTTGCTGAGAGGGAGTGTTAATTTTTTAGTGCAGCTGCGAGACCCATTCTCAGAGAGAATGGTACCCTAGTCAGTTAACTATGGTTCCTGGTCAAGTTAACCAGACAGAGTAATGAGTAAGACCCTAGAAGGTGCCCTAGGGCCCCCAACTGTCTCCTGGGGTTCTTGGTTGAGGACCAAGCAGATTGATGCCATGGCAAAGTCCCTAGCATGTGGCTAGGGCCCGTATTTGTCTCTAGGGTATTCTGGTCTGGGACCAGACACTTTCTTGGTCACGAGGACCAAGCAGATCCTGTAGATTGAGACAGAGACATCCTAAGTCCTGCAAATGGTTGATCAACATTCAGTCTAGGACTGAATGCTTAGCTTGAGGCTGAGGACCATTCTCTGGGAGAATGGAGAACCTGGTCATGGACCAGATGGTTGATAAACATGTCCCAGTCTAGGACTGAGGCTCAGCCTTGGGTAGAGAAGCCATTCCTTGAGAATGGAGGCACTTGGTTAGTTACCAAGATTATGATGTGTGATGTCCTCTTCTCCTAGGTCTTCGAGATGGATGAGTTAGTTGGTCTTCTCAAGGGATTGACCACCCCTTGTGGAAACTACTAACATTTGACCTAAGGAGCAGTTGAGAGGACCACATGATCACATCATCTGTGTGAACCCTTCCTTATACTTTGATGATGAACTTTCAGGTTATATGGAACTGTTATCACCTAAACTGTAGTTACCCCTATGGAAGGATCCAGTCATGGATGGCAATAGGGAAGGGCAACTTGAAAGGTGCAACCACGATCACCTCGACCTCCAATATGTATGGTTGTCACGCCAGTCGAGGCAACCTTCGCTTTATGTTATCTAGCCCAGACAACAAAGGGGGAGACCCGATCTACTCCCGACAGGAGAGATCAAAACCAAGACACCAAATCAGGGTATTTTTTAGTTGAAGTTAGGTGTATGGTTTATCCTAGACCTAAGGATGAAGTCACAAGTCAAGTGAGGGGTTTAACAGGTATAGCTTTGGTTCATAGTTGAAGTGAAAGTGACTTGCAATGTTTAAAGTGAGATCTAGGGTTAGTGTACTAGGTCAATGTCAAAAGATTCACTGCCTTGGGAACCGTGTCCAATGCAGGATAGTTAAAGGTTGTATTGGGGCTAACTAGTACATGAGACAAGATTGACCATGGTTCATGATGTCTTCAAAGGTATAGTTCACCATGCAAAAGTCAAACCCCAAGTCAATCCAACAATCTAGGAGAGTGGGTTGTCTTGGGAATAAACCAGTGCCTTGGGAATTGGGAAGTGGAGTCAAAGTAGGGTTGACTTTATGGTTTAAGACTCCTACAACATAAGATAAGTGGACAGTATAGGCCTTGATGGTTAAATGTGTCTAGATCTAGGTTTGACCTAAGTGGACCACAATCCCTTAAAACAAGGAATGCAGTCCCCAAGGCAAGATTTGGCAAAGTGACAGTCTAGACCTAGGTTTTGAATTATTCTGATTCCGGATCTGCAAAAATCTCAAGTACCCAGTTCCTCGAAGTGAGTGAACTCACTTCTCCAAGGTGGTGCGACTTTCCCTAAGGAGGCTTCAATTTGGGTTTAGGTGGGTCAAATCATGTCGGATGGCATCCAAACTTTAGATCCAGGTAGATCAGTCAAGTAAGGATATGGATCTATAATTTCGTGGCAATCCACCGGTTAGATCTTTGCAGATCTGAGTTTAAGTGTTCCAAGTGGTCCAAAATGGGGATTAAATCCCTTAAAATGTGGAATGGGGCCCACAAGGTGAATTTCAAGAAAGGGACAACCTGGGTGTATGTTATTTGATGTGTAGATGTCAAATCAAGTGGAATCTCAAACACCCATCGCTTAGATCTAGGTCAACCTGCTCAAATGGTGGAGTGCGCCTTCCTTGGGAGAAGCTAGGTTGGCTTGGGAGAGGGGTCAAATGGAAGCCAATCCACACCAAACTATAGATCCGGGAAGCCGTGGATGCTATAGAGGTGGGTTTTCAATATCATGCCCAACAACCCACTAGATCTAAGTAGATCTGACAAAATGTAAAATGGGGTTTTGAAGTATTTAGGGTTTTAACAATTTATGAATTATGTCAATGGATTGGATAAAGGAAAGAGAAACAAACCTGTGGATCTTACCTGGATAACCTTGTAGATGCCTTGATGATGATGATCTATGCAATCCCGATCAATTTGGAAGCTTTGAGGTAGTTTCTATGCAAATCGATTTAGCCCAAGAAGCCAATGCGCCCTCTCTCCTGCACAACAAACGTCAACCATATCAGATTTGATGCATCAAGAGATAAGACTAATGCCACAAAAGAAGTAACAGAAAGATAGCATAGATCACAATGATACTAATGATAACCCCCTGATACAAGCGAATGCCAAGAAAGTCGATTTGAAGAAGCCTTGCAAAATCGCCCTTGTTGAAGTCGCCCTCCTGTAGACAAACAATGATTTCCAAACAAAGATAGATCTTACCACAATTTCCAAATGCTAGGTTGCAATAGACTTTCCAATCACCATCTAAGAACACCAGATGCAAAGGAGACCACAAGAATTTCCACAAGAATATTTTTCTATACCAATAATCCAAGAGCCAAAGACCCTTTACAATGAGAGGCTCTCTCCTTTAAATAGGAAGGAGAGGCACCAAAACCCTAACCACTTTTTGAATGAGTGGCTAAGATTAAAAGATACAAATGTCTAATCAATGGTTGAGATGAGCTCAACAACATAATACATGGATCACACATAAAATATAACATAAGTGGACAAAGTCGCCCTAGGAGAGGGGAGTCCCACCAAATCATGATGACAAAATATCATAAGAGGCTCATGGTGGGTCCAAGGGGTAATTTTATCCCTCCTTGGTCAATCCCCATGGCACAATAACCGATAAATAATCATGAAAGTACCAAATCGTGCCTCCAAGGTGAAGTCGTGGTCCTCAAAAGACCTCAAAAATCCACAGAAAGTGCCATAAGTGATGGATGCGGGCCCCGATGAAGCTGAAACTGCAGGAGGAGGTGTGGAAGGTCCCGATCTATCATCACTGATCATCCCATGCCATAACTTTGCCTCAGTAGCCCAAATCGATTTCCTCAATAGCCATTTCTACCAATCCTGAAATGCCTCGGGAAACGTGAAACTGCCCAAACTGCCTCCTGGAGTGATGGCGCTGTCAAGGTGAGGGCACTAATGTGTCCGGGAAGGGGGTAATATGGTAAAAACAAGTGGCTGGACCACCCCCTCCATCATCAGCGCCCTAGGTCAACCGGATAAAAGTCATCTCTGCTCCGACAGGGCCTCCAACAGACCAAAACTGCACTAGGACAGCCTACTGAGGCTAAATCATCACTGTAAGTGCCCGGAACTGAAAACAAACTGTCCCATTGGACTCAGAAGGTCCAAATCCATCCAAGATGTGTACTCATACATCATATGAATCTCTGCATGATCAAAATAAATATCCAATGTACCGGAACAAGGCCAATAATAATGATCTGTAAATGACCAAACACTGCTGTATCCCAAGAATCATCATCATAACCCTGTAGCTGCTGCATAGAATCATCCAGTATGTGTACATAGACCATATATCATCTATCCATATCATCATAAGGTCTAACATCTCATGTCTCATGGTCCTCCATGGTCAAACTAGGTCTAACCAAGACCAAATACAACTCAGACTATCATCCATAGCTGCTGCAAGGTGTCAAGGTTAATACATGCTTTACAATTTATTCAAATAGCTACTAAAACACGAAGTAATCATGACTGGCGATCTAAATCCAAATATATAGTGTCGTTAGTTATTATTATTACTCAGACTAGACTTTCAGGACCATACTCACTTCATAGTTGTGATCAATTTGCTAGTGAAGGGTGAAGGCTGAAATAACTGGCTAGGCTAAGGGATGACTTGACTGACTTGACTTTGTGACACTTTGGCAAGGGAAAGGGAATGTACACCGTAGTATATACTGAATGAGCAATAACACAGGGAATGGCGGTGTCTCACAAATGGATGAGTTGTTTAAAGAGGGTTTATTCACCTTCACAGATGCGCACAATCCATAATACAAGCAAGGCCAGCAATTGTTTAGATATAACATTTAAGTTCCATTGCTTTTTGGGCCTGAGGTTTCCATAGCCTTGATCTATGTGTGTTTACAAACACATTGCATAGATTTACATTTATTTTTAGGCTTTCTGCTGCAGGTGTGTTTTTAAGGCACTTGTTTACCTGAGCACTTCTAGGTGTGTCATGGACAACTTGTTTACCTAGGTATTTATTTTTCCAAAAGATATAACATTTTATTTTTCATGGCCATTTTCATTTGGCATTTCTTTCATATACAAGATATAGCATTTGATTTTTCCAGATTTTGTATTGATGGCAGCACTAAAAGTTTCAGGTTTAGCCAACACAACTTTAGTGACTAGGGGGAATTCTCAAGGAACTCCAACTCACCATAGGTAAGTTTTGTCACCAACTCAGAGCCGAGACACAATAAACAGGGAAGCTCATCCAATACAGAGGCTACAGTGGGGAAAGATCCTCCATGTCACTAGTCAAGTAGCAAATCAGGGTGATAATCTAAAAAGGTAGGCCATGGATGGATGAAGACAATGAAAAGATGAAGCCAACACTAGCAAGCCAAGGTATGGTTGAATGATCACCTCTATTCTCCCTAAGGAGGGTATATACCAATGAGTATGAGTAGTGAACTTCTAAGTCTGAGTAGGGACAGTAATATAATATAGGTCAACCAGGTCCAACTATCTATATGATCACCAGATCATGACACTAAGTGCTAAGACATGCTATAAGAATAAGTATAAAAGCAATCTAACCATAACACAATAATATACCTGCTGAGTCATATACCTGAAAGCTCATCAACCTGTACCATCGTCTGTCCTCTGAGACTGCTGCTGTAACTCTGGGCGCTACTGTCTGCTCTGTACCAATGGCATAATGGCTATATCGGGCATCTCTCTGAGTGTCCTGAAACTCAGTCATGGCATGGGGAATATAACTGCTGTCCACAATCTGGTAGTGATCCAATCTAGATGCTCATCTCGGCATCTCAAATGCAAGGGAACTGGCTCAATAGTGTACTGGAATGAGAAAAATAATGTATGGTAGCCCGGCTACTATATATGTGATAACAAGAACATTTGTACATTTGAGAGAGAGATGATTGGTTGCACCTTCTCCACCCTGGTTGATTTATTTTTGGTCCTTACACCTTATTGTACTTGGTCTTGTGGTACTTTGTGTTGTTTACCCACTTTGAGTTGTTTTGATGTTTCTGGGTATTAGGGTTGTGTGCCCACCTTTGTTGTACACCCCTTGGTACTAGGGTTTTGGGTCATGTACCCATCCTTGTTGTATGGTGTGACTTGTACCATCTCATTGGTCTTTGTACCCTAGTACCCACCTAAGTTACCCACTTTTATATTTTATGGGTTGAAAACCACATAAGACACTTGAATTATATTTTATGTTTTTTTATTTTATTTATATTTTATTTTTATCTTTTATTTTATTTATATTTATATTTTTATATTTTATATTTTTATGTTTTATTCTTTTTTTCTTTTGACATCTTTCCGAAATCTATGGAATCCTAATTTAAAGGATTAATTTAATGATTTCTTTAGAAGATCAAAATTCTATTTATAGAGATCTATTGTTTCTCATTTGATTCATACACAATACAACATCTCAGCTCTGTTTTATTATCCTGCTTGACGTCAAGGGTTATTGGTTTATCTGCTGCTGCTCGTTCACTTGCTTTGAGGTCATCCATCCTTCCCTCGTGAATATCATCAACCCAATGTGCATCCTGCAAGTGGAATGCGTGAGCTAGCATGAGGGATGCGTGAGCTAGCATGGGGGACCAAGTATTAGTTGTAGTAAATGCTAACTCGTGTACAATAGAGAGCCAAGCTCATGAGGTGGCCAAGGCGCCTACCATAGCATTTATTGCAACCCCAACAATCCATTAAACCTCTGACACATCACCAAATCGTGAATTCCATGAAGGAGGGCGAATTTGCTATTTGGAGATCTCTTGCAGTGACTGGATAGTGAACTGAATGCTTCTGGAGTTGATTGGAATCTTCATAAATGCTGATTGCCATGTCATTTAGCCTGTTTGTTTATTCAATTTGAATTATTTTGGAGAGATTTGGATTATCTCCAAAATATTCATTTTTTTATTATTTTAATTAATATTTCTCTTTTATTGACTTTTTTGAGAAAATATTCATTAATAGGCTGAATGACTTTCCGAAACTTAAGCTAAGTGGGTTTGGGGTTCAAATAAGATTTTTGGCTTAGGAATTAAGCCTCCAATCTCTGAAATCCACCCCCAAACGACTGACATATTACAAATTTGATTTTTCCAATTAAATATTTGGAAAAATAATAAAAAATAAAACTCATCCAACGCGTCCGGTAAAAAATTTTCGGACATTGTTTTTAATGGATGAGGGACCTAGGAAATGACCATCTAAGACATACATGGTGTCTAGTAGGTTCATATACATTAGTTGGACTCTAATAACCCCCCAAGGATCCGACTTTCAAAATCGGGCATTCCAGCTTTGGAGGAAGCGGGAGAAAACCTCATCGATTATTACTCGGCTATAGGCAAAGCATAATTGACAAGGGCAAAAAACTCCCTGGAATGCCTTAGTTGATAGTCAAGTCATGGGGAACCGAGTCACTCAAAACCCTACTAGCACACTTATTACAAACCCCATGGGGCCATGGTCATTTTAGCAGAAAAATAAAACTGGCTAGCCAAAATTGGCTAGTCACCACAATCTGAACCCCTGATACTCTGGAAGAGAACACTGATGATGTTCCAACACTGGCGGCTCAATGGAGGTTCAACTATTGTACAAAATAGCTGGTAACAAGTTTTATAACTCCAACCTGCTAAGAACATAAATGATAAAACAGACCAACGAGCTAAAGTTGATTAGAAATGATAATCAGAAGACTTTAAGAGTGTTCTGACAATGCTACAAAATGCAAAAATGAAAACTAATGCAATTAGTGTATAAAAACTTGTCTTTCGAGCAATTTTTTGAGTCTTTAACTGACTTTAAATTAATATTCTGATGTGCAGAACCAAAAAACCAGTGAGCTCTTTTTGTCATGTAATGGCCAAAAACACCCAGAAAGTGATTTGGCCACACTTGCAAAATACGCCCAAAACAAAACTATGAAAACTAATAACGAAAAGCAAATAAAAATGAACCAAGAACACGAAGTAGAAAATTCGTTTCTTGGGAACTTGGCTTGCTCTTTTGGGGCAGCCAATAACAAGCTCTTAAATTAGCCAAATATACTTTTCAACCAAACAAACTTTTCCTATCAAGAACTCTAGATTTTACGATTAAAACAAGCTTGAAAAGGAAAACTTGTAAACTTAGATCTACTTTCAGATTTGCTTGATAAAATGTAAATCTTAAGACAAGTAACCAGTAACCAAAGATAATAGAAGAAGTTTGGATCAGAAGAATGGAACCTGTTATCACCAAAATTGTAGTTGCCCCTAGAGATGAATCCAAGATGGATGGCAGAAGGGATGGGCAACAAAAGAGGTGCGACCAAGATAGCCTCGACTCCCAATGGATAGTTGTCACGCCAATCGAGGCAATCTTCACTTTATGTTATCTAGCCCAAGACAACAAAGGGGGAGACCCAGATCTACTCCCGATAAGAGAGATCAAACCAAAACACCGGATCAAATCAAGAATGGGTGAAGTATGTAAGGTGTATGGTGAATCCTAGATCTATGGATGAAGTCACAAGATGAGTAATCGGTTGGATCAAGGGGTTTAGATAATGTAGCTTTGGTCCATTGTGTATGTGAGAGTGACTTATGATATTTGATATAAGATCCAGGATTAGGGTACTAGTCAATTATGAGAAAATCCGTTGCCTTGGGAACCATGTCCAATGCAGGGTAGTTAGGGACCAAATTGGAGCTAACTACTACCAAAGGTGAGCTCGATGGATGGATATGACAGTGTCAAGGTACTCAAGCAACCAAAACAGGGACCAAACCACAAGCAAACTCAATAGTCCAAGAAAGTCGAATTGGCTTGGAGAAAGATTAGTGCCTTGGGAAATGGGGCAAATGGAGTCGGATGTCCACCAAATTGTAGATCAGGAATGTTGAGGTGTTGAGGTAGGTGGATCTTGAAAATTAGGGTCATCTAATGGCTAGATCTCAGTAGATCTGAGATTGAAATTTATCACCAAGTGATCCAAGTGGGGCTCAACCCTCAAAATGAGGAATGGGGCCCACAAGGTGAAAATCATTGAAGTGACACAGTAGGGGTAGGTTATCAATTATGGAGATGAAGAATCAAGTGGGATCTCACCTACCCAGGTGCTAGATCTTCGCAAACTCACCCCTCCTAGGAAGCGCGACCTCCCTTGGAGAAGCTTCTTTGCCTTGGGAAATGGGTCAAATGAGGGCCAATCCTCACCAAACTATAGATCCGGATCGCCGTGGATGCTATAGAGGTGGGTTTTAAATTTTATACCCAAAAGCCAAGTGGATCTTGCTAGATCTGAGAAATTGTAAAATGAGGGTTTGAAATATAAGGGTTTTATCAATGAAGTAGTTGTGCCAATGGGTTGGAGCCAAGACAAGAAGAACAAACCGGTGGATCTTACCTGGATAACCTTGTAGATGCCTTGATGATGATGATCTATGCAAACTCGATCAACTTGAAGCGATTTGAGGTAGTTTTCTATGAAGTCGATTTGCCCAAGGAAGCCAATGCGCCCTCTCTCCTGCACAATAAACGTCAACAATATTAGATTTACTGCGAACAAGAGATAAGACTAATGCTACAAGAGAAATAACAGAAAGATAGCATGGATCACAATGATACTAATGATAACCTGCTGATACAAGCGAATGCCAAGTGGAGCGAGTTGAAGAAGCCTTGCAGAAACGCCCAAGTGAAGTCGCCCTCCTGTAGACAAGACAAAAGTTTCCAAAAAGATAGATCTTACCACAAATACTCAAATGCTAGGATGCAATAGACTTTACAATCACCATCGAAGAACACCAGAGTCAAAGGAGACCACAAGAATTTCCATAGAAAAGTTTTTCTATATCAAGATTCCAAGAGCCAAAGACCCCTTTACAATGAGAAGCTCTCTCCTTTAACTAGAATGGAGAGAGGCCACAATCCTAACCACTTTTTGAATGAGTGGCTAATATTAAAAGATCAAGAGATCTAATCAATGGTTGAGATGAGCTCAACATTACAATACATGGATCAATAATAAAATATAACAATAAGTGGACAAACTCACCCTAGGAGAGGGGATCCCACCAAATCATAATGATAAAACATAAGAAATAGCACATGGTGGGTCCAAGGGGTAATTTATAACACCCTTGGTCAATCCCCATGGCACAATATCCAAAAATAATCATGCTAGACACCAAATTGTGCCTCTCTGGGAAAGTCGTGAGCCTTAGGAGGCTCCATAAATCATCAAAAAATGCCATAAGTGATGGATGTGGGTCCCGATGAAGTTGAAACTGCCGAAGAAGGTGTGGAAGACATCCCACTCATCATCACTGATCATCCCATGCCATAACCTTGCCTCAGTAGCCTAAATCGAATTACTCTGTAACCATTTTTACCATTTCAGGACTGCCTCGGGAAGTGTGAAACTGCCCAAACTGCCTCCTGGATTGACTACGCTGTCAAGGTAAGCTCACCAATGATTCTGGGAGGGGGGTAATATGGTAATAACAAGTGGTTGACCACCCCCTCCATGCACAATGCCCTAGGTGAACCAATAAAATCTCATCACTGCTCTGATAGGGCCAATGACAGGCCAAAACTGCACTAGGATAGCCAACTGAGGCTAAAAATCACTGTAACTGCCCGGAATTGAAAACATACTGTCTCATTGGACTCAGAAGGTCCAAATCCATCTAAGGGGTGTACTCATACACCATATAGTCCTCTGCATGGTCCAAAATAAATACTCATCATATCCGGCAAACCGAATAATAATAATCTGTAAAAGTGCTGAAAAGCACAAATCATCATCATAAGCCTGAAACCACTGCATAAGCCCACCATGGTGACCTATACTAGACCATATATCATCTATCTGTAACATCTGAGGTCTGCCACCTCATGTCCTGTGGTTGACTTTTGGTCAAATTGGGTTTGACCAAGTCAACATGACCAAAATATAACTCAAACTGTCATCAAGTTGCTACAAGGTGTCAAAGGTTAAAACATGCTTTACAATCCATTCACATAGCAATTATAACAAATAGAAATCATTACTGGCGATCTAAATCCAAATATAATATGTCATTAATTATTATTTATTACTCAGACAAGACTTTCAAGGTCATACTCACTTCATAGTTGTGATCAATTTGCTAGTGAAAGGTGAAGGCTAAGAAATAAGTGGTTGGGTCAAAAGATGACTTACTGACTCAACACTGTGACACTTTGGAAATGGAAAAGGGAATACACACCATAGCATATAGTGGACAAGCAACAACACAGGGAATGGCGGTGTCTCACAAATGGATAAGTTGTTCAAAGAGTGTTTATTCACCTTACACAGATGTGCACGATCCATAATACAAATGAGACCAACAATCTTTTTGATATAGAGTTTAAGTTCCATTGCTTTTTGGGCCTAGAGTTTCCATAGCCTTTGATCTATGTGTGTTTTATAAACACATTGCATAGATTTACATTTCATGAGGCTTCTTGCTGCAAGTGTGTTTTTAAGGCACTTGTTTACCTGATCACTTCTAGGTGTGTCATAGATAGCTTGTTTACCTAGGTATTTACATTTCACAATAGATATAAAATTTGATATTTCATAGCCATTTTCATTTGTCTTGCCTTTCATTCATGTGTGTTGAGAAACACATTTGCATGAATGGGCTTTTTATACAAGATACAACATTTTATTTCCATACTTTGTATTCATGGCAGCACTAAAAGTTTCAGGTTTAGCCAACAACATCTATAGTGACTAGGGGGAATTCACAAGGAAAACCAACTCACCATAGGCAAGTTTTGTCACCAACTCAGAGCCGAGACACAATAAACAAGGAAGCTTATCCAATATAGAGGCTATAGTGGGGGAAGGTCCTCCATGCCACTAGTCAAGTAGTAAGTCAAGGTAATGAACAAACTGGGTAAGTCATGGATGGATGAAGACAATGAATAATGAAACCAACACTAGCAAGCCAAAGTATGGCGGGGATGATCACCTCCATTCTCCCTAGGGAGGGTAAAACCAATGAGTATAGGCCAAGAACTTCTAAGTCTGAGTAGGGACACATAAGATATATATATATATATATATATATAAGTACAACCAGGTCCACATATCTATATGATTGCCAGATCATGATACTAAATGCTAAGAAAATGGAAATAAAAGCAATATAACCACAACACCATAATATACCTTCTGAGTCATATACCTGAAAGATCATCATCTGAACCGTCAAATTGTCCTCTGAAACTGCTGCTGTAACTCTGGGCACTAGTGACTGCTCTGTACAAATGGCTAAATAGCTACATCGGTCATCTCTCTGAGTGTCCTGAGACTTGGTCATAGCATGGGGAATAAAAGTGCTGTCCAAAATATGATAGTGATCCATAATAGATGCTCATCTCAGCATCTCAATGCAAGGGAACTGGCTGAATAGTGTACTTGAATCTGACAAAAAATGTATGGTAACCCGGCTACTATATATGTGATAACATCTGGCTCCGGTGTTAAAATAATGTAACTGCAGAAGATATTCTATTTATATTATTGTATTCCTCCTACGAGAGTTGATGGTCATGTAATTAATAATGTAAAGGTCATTGAAAGAATCAATGTAAACCCTAGGACATGTGTCGGCCTAGAAAAGCCCCGAAAAGATTATTATATTATGTAATTGACCATTCAATTAGACAAGTCGGCCCTGTTGGGGAATTAGTCATCTCAACGGAAGAATATAAATAGGTGTGCTCTCTCTCATTCGTATTATCTCATTCACTCAAGCAAGCTCACATTAGTGGAGAAGAGAATGGGGCACAACCAAGGGAGTAGCTGTTTTGTCTTGGGGTTATCTTGTACTTTGTGATTTCTATATTGAGGAAGGCTTTGCTGGGTTTTCTACCCCAAGAGGGTTTCCCAGGATAAATTGTGTCTCTTGACTTTAATGTTGTGCTTGTTTATCTTTCAGTAATTGTTTATATGCTATATGTTGCTCAAATAATAAGTAAAAACTAACATCCGGCTGGAACAAGTGCTCTGCTGAAAAGAGCGCTTGAGAAACTCAGAATCTCTGGTCCTCGAACTCTGCTACTCAAATCCTCGATCCAACACTTCTACCTTTTTGCTTTCAGCTTTCTTCCTCTTTTTTTTTTTATTATGCACCTGTATCTGCGTTTCACAAACAAAATACCTCATGCAGCAAGTATGGGAAAAATATAAAATCAAAATGAAATAAAATCTATGCTATATCAATTTAAAATGCGTAAAAGAAAATTAATCTTACTAACATAACTTGTAGAGTTTGAAATTTTATTGTGCAAGAAAAGAAAAATGACAGGTACTCAATTTAAACTAAGAGCTTCAAAAGGAGCTTAGGGACATACAAACAAAAAGCGTCAGACTCAATGGATGAAAAGACTAACTACTGCCCAAGCAGGCTTATTCGGTTCCTACCTACGCTAAACTAACCAGTTAGCACAAATGCTAGGTAAAATCATAGATCCAGTGCAACCATTTATCAAACAAGCTAATGACCTTTCCTCGATTTTTGTTTATAAAACAAGCCAAGATTGGGTTAAAGATTAAAGAATTTGAAATCAACGTGTTCCTGACTTGTTCGAAATTTGAGAAAGCATTGGAATAGTGCAGAATGAAAACATGCAAAGGGGGAGCTTGATTAATGTAAACATCCTCCATTAGAATATTAATCGGATCATAAAAATTATGCAAGTTATTATTCAACATGTATGGAGGGAAAAGATGTGCTAACAAATTCAACTCCCCTTGTTTCAAATTACTTTCCTCATCTACCTGACCGGGACACTCAATTCTGACAACTCCAGGAATGATGCACAAAACAAGTAGGGATAAATTGTGAAATAAAATTAAGATCGAGATTAGCCCCTTTTGTTGTTTACGGATGGAGAAGCGATGAAATTGATCTTTATATATACCCCTTCCAGCCACCAAGAAGATTCAAAAATGTTATTTATCAAAGATGACTGAAAGGGAAAATGAAACACTTTATCTCCATTTATGCGACAATATTTAGATTCTTGATTGAAAATCTCAACAGTCAAAGATTGATCAGACCACAAACCTACAGAAGATTCGAAAAGCTGGGATGGGAGGGTGGATTGAAGATTTATTGACCTTGAATTTTGCCAAAAAGGAAAGAACTTATTGCGAGCACCCAACCCCAAAGATTGAAGTAAGCAATCCTGATAAAAAATTGAATTGGAAAAATTATAAAATTGGATGAGTTAAGTGAAGGATTATTTCCGAGCTTCCCATAAACATTAAGATATTGGTTTGAGGATTTCATTAAGGAAAACTCTTGATTAGCTTGATTCACAAACCCATCCTCATCATGAGATTTCTCATTAATTGATTTGTCACTAAATTCATATGATGATAATTTATCAGGAATTGCATTGACAAATTGATTAACAACCATTTGATCATTTTCATAAAATTTATCTCTAAAAACGGGATGATCATTGGTTTCTAAAGAAACTTGGTTGTTGTCCCTACTTTCTTCTTTCTCAATGTCATGATCAGATAAATCGTTAATTACACAAGGATCAAAAGTATTTTCAAAAGACTCACTAATGGAAGACTCAACCATGGATGCTTCCTGATGGAAATCATTGGAATCATCCTCTTCATCTGAGACTTCTTCAGGTAATGAGGACAAGACCTCATGAGGCTCAATTAGCTCAGGAAAAGAGGAATCACTTTCATAAGGACAGTCATTAGTTAATTCATTATCGGTATCTTGATCATCTTCATCAAGTTGATTTTCATTAAGACACTCATTTTCTGATTGTTCTTCCATAGCTTCATTAATGTTTTCTCCCCACTCACTTATTAACAAATCCATGAACATGTCATACCCAGTGATGGATCCTGGGGTTAAATGATCAAACCATATTCGGGCATCCCCTTCTAGGGAAGCACCAAGGGCTCGCATATAGATATCCTCACCATTAGCACCCGTAAATTCCATATGGTCCCAGAGGGCATCCAAATGACTTTCAATAGATGTTCCATTACTTCCATCAAAACGAGGCAACCCCCTGATGTATCCATTTGGCATAAGATGAGGTGCCCCATATATTTCTGAAAAATCAAAAGGAGATGGCTTGGGTTTCCTAAAAGTTCTAGTTGCTTGAGCTGGGCGAGGATCATTTACCAAAAGCGAGGATCATTTACCAAAAGCCTCGGCTGAGTTTGATATTTTCTAATTGGTTCACTTGGAATATTTTGGGAGAAATTATTAGATGGATGAGGTGAATGATGGGTATCATAAGAATCTTGATATCCAGGTTCATACCCATAATTATTTTGATAACTATCCTCATACATAAATTTCAAGTTTCTATCATTAATCTTTGTTATAATTTTTAATTGTTCTTTAAGATCTTGAAGAAGATCCTGGTCCATTGTGAATTATTAGGATTCTTAGTGGATTATATACATGGCTTTGCTTCCCAGTAAAGTCGCGGGGTGGAGTCGCCAGGTGAACCACACAAGTAATTCACCGAAATGAAAAGTATTGTAAGGATGCAAATGAGCTCGCTCCTCAGCGCAGTCATGATTCGGAGTCGCCAGCTAGACTTTAAAACTCTTCTACCAAGATGTATGTCGTTTAAAATGCAGGGAGAGAATATGTCGAACCTGGGTAGGCTTTTGCCCTCCCCGACAACGACACCAAAATGTTATCACCAAAATTGTAGTTGCCCCTAGAGATGAATCCAAGATGGATAGCAGAAGGGATGGGCAACTAAAGAGGTGCAATCAAGATAGGCTCGACTCCCAATGGATGGTTGTCACGCCAATCGAGGCAATCTTCACTTTATGTTATCTAGCCCAAGACAACAAAGGGGGAGACCTAGATCTACTCCCGATAAGAGAGATCAAACCAAAACACCAGATCAAATCAAGAATGGGTGAAGTACGTAAGGTGTATGGTGAATCCTAGATCTATGGATGAAGTCACAAGATGAGTAATCGATTGGATCAAGGGGTTTAGACAGTGTAGCTTTGGTCCACTGTGTATGTGAGAGTGACTTGTGATATTTGATATAATATCCAGGATTAGGGTACTAGTCAATTATGAGAAAATCTGATGCCTTGGGAACCGTGTCCAATGCAGGGTAGTTAGGGACCAAATTGGGGCTAACTAGTACCAAAGGTGAGCTTGATGGATGGATATGACAGTGTCAAGGTACTCAAGCAACCAAAACAGGGACCAAACCACAAGCAAACTGAACAGTCCAAGAAAGTCGAATTGGCTTGGAGAAAGATCAGTGCCTTGGGAAATGGGACAAATGGAGTTGGATGTCCACCAAATTGTAGATTAGGGTCATCCAATGGCTAGATCTTAGTAGATATGAGATTGAAATGTATCACCAAGTGACCCAAGTGGGGCTCAACCCTCAAAATGAGGAATGGGGCCCACAAGGTGAGAATCACTGAAGTGACATAGTATGGGTAGGTTATCAATTATGGAGATGAAGGATCAAGTGGGATCTCACCTACCTAGGTGCTAGATCCTTGCAAACTCACACCTCCTAGGAAGTGCGATCTCCCTTGGAGAAGCTTCTTTGCCTTGGGAAATGGGTCAAATGAGGGCCAATCCTCACCAACCTATAGATCCGGATCGCCGTGGATGATATAGAGGTGGGTTTTAAATTTTATACCCAAAAGCCAAGTGGATCTTGCTAGATCTGAGAAATTGTAAAATGAGGGTTTGAAATATAAGGGTTTTATTAATGAAGTAGTTGTGCCAATGGATTGGAACCAAGACAAGAAGAACAAACTTGTGGATCTTACCTGGATAACCTTGTAGATGCCTTGATGATGATGATCTATGCAAACCCGATCAACTTGAAGCGATTTGAGGTAGTTTTCTATGAAGTCGATTTGCCCAAGGAAGCCAATGCGCCCTCTCTCCTGCACAATAAACGTCAACAATATTAGATTTACTGCGAACAAGAGATAAGACTAATGCCACAAGAGAAATAACAAAAAGATAGCATAGATCACAATGATACTAATGATAACCTGCTGATACAAGCGAATGCCAAGTGGAGTGAGTTGAAGAAGCCTTGCAGAAACGCCCAAGTGAAGTCGCCCTCCTGTAGACAAGACAAAAGTTTCCAAAAAGATAGATCTTACCACAAATACTCAAATGCTAGGATGCAATAGACTTTACAATATCCATCGAAGAACACCAGATTCAAAGGAGACCACAAGAATTTTCACAGAAAAGTTTTTCTATATCAAGATTCCAAGAGCCAAAGACCCCTTTACAATGAGAAGCTCTCTCCTTTAAATAGAATGGAGAGAGGCCACAATCCTAACCACTTTTTGAATGAGTGGATAAGATTAAAAGATCAAGAGATCTAATCAATGGTTGAGATGAGCTCAACAATACAATACATGGATCAATAATAAAATATAACAATAAGTGGACAAACTCACCCTAGGAGAGGGTATCCCACCAAATCATAATGATAAAACATAAGAAATAGCACATGGTGGGTCCAAGGGGTAATTTCTAACACCCTTGGTCAATCCCCATGGCACAATATCTAAAAATAATCATGCTAGACACCAAATTGTGCCTCTTTGGGAAAGTCGTGAGCCTTAGGAGGCTCCAGAAATCATCAAAAAATGCCATAAGTGATGGATGTGGGTCCCGATGAAGCTGAAACTGCTGGAGAAGGTGTGGAAGACATCCCACTGATCATCACTGATCATCACATGCCATAATCTTGCCTCAGTAGCCCAAATCGAATTCCTCTGTAGCCATTTTTACCATTTCTGAACTGCCTCAGGAAGTGTGAAACTGCCCAAACTGCCTCCTGGATTGACTGCACTGTCAAGGTAAGCTCACCAATGATTATGGGAGGGGGGTAATATGGTAATAACAAGTGGCTGGACCACCCCCTCCATGCACAGCTCCCTAGGTGAACCAATAAAATCTCATCACTGCTCTGACAGGGCCTCTGACAGGACAAAATTGCACTAGGATAGCCAACTGAGGCTAAAAATCACTATAACTTCCCGGAACTGAAAACAAACTGTCTCATTAGACTCAGAAGGTCCAAATCCATCTAAGGTGTGTACTCATACACCATATAGTCCTTTGCATGGTCCAAAATAAATACTCATCATATCCGGTAGACCAAATAATAATAATCTTTAAAAGTGCTGAAAAGCACAAATCATCATCATAAGCCCGAAACCACTGCATAAGCCCACCATGGTGATCTGTATCAGACCATATATCATCTATCTGTAACATCTGAGGTCTGCCACCTCATGTCCTGTGGTTGACTTTTGGTCAAACTGGGTTTGACCAAGTCAACATGACCAAAATATAACTCAAACTGCCATCAAGCTGCTGCAAGGTGTCAAAGGTTAAAACACGTTTTACAATCCATTCACATAGCAATTATAACAAATAGCAATCATTGCTGGCGATCTAAATCCAAATATAATATGTCATTAATTATTATTTATTATTCAGACAAGACTTTCAAGGTCATACTCACTTCATAGTTGTGATCAATTTGCTAGTGAAGGGTGAAGGCTAAGAAATAAGTGGCTAGGTCAAAAGATGACTTACTGACTTAACATTGTGACACTTTGGAAATGGAAAAGGGAATACACACCATAGCATATAGTGGACAAGCAACAACACAGGGAATGGCGGTGTCTCACAAATGGATAAGTTGTTCAAAGAGTGTTTATTCACCTTACACAGATGCGCACAATCCATAATAGAAATGAGGCCAGCAATATTTTTGATAAAGAGTTTAAGTTCCATTGCTTTTTGGGCCTAGAGTTTCCATAGCCTTTGATCTATGTGTGTTTTATAAACACATTGCATAGATTTACATTTCATGAGGCTTCTTGCTGCGGGTATGTTTTTAAGGCACTTGTTTACTTGAGCACTTCTAGGTGTGTCATAGACAACTTGTTTACCTAGGTATTTACATTTCACAATAGATATAACATTTGATATTTCATAGCCATTTTCGTTTGGCTTGCATTTCATTCATGTGTGTTGAGAAACACATTGCATGAATGGGCTTTTTATACAAGATACAACATTTTATTTCCATACTTTGTATTCATGGCAACACTAAAAGTTTCAGGTTTAGCCAACAACATCTTTAGTGACTAGGGGGAATTCACAAGGAAAACCAACTCACCATAGGCAAGTTTTGTCACCTACTCAGAGTCGAGACACAATAAACAGGGAAGCTTATCCAATATAGAGGCTATAGTGGGGGAAGGTCCTCCATGCTACTAGTCAAGTAGTAAGTCAAGGTAATGAACAAACTGGGTAAGTCATGGATAGATGAAGACAATGAATAATGAAACCAACACTAGCAAGCCAAAGTATGGCAGGAATGATCACCTCTATTCTCCCTAGCTAGGGTAAAACCAATGAGTATAGGCCAAGAACTTCTAAGTCTGAGTAGGGACACACAAGATATATATATATATAAATATATATATATATATATATATATATATATAAGTACAACTAGGTCCACATATCTATATGATCACCAGATCATGATACTAAATGCTAAGATATGCTAAGAAAATGGAAATAAAAGCAATATAACCACAGCACCATAATATACCTGCTGAGTCATATACCTGAAAGATCATCATCTGAACCATCAAACTATCCTTTGAAACTGCTGCTGTAACTCTGGGCACTAGTGACTGCTCTGTACAAATGGCTAAATAGCTACATCGGTCATCTCTCTGAGTGTCCTGAGATTCAGTCATAGCATGGGGAATAAAACTGTTTTCCAAAAGATGATAGTGATCCATAATAGATGCTCATCTCAATGCAAGGGAACTGGCTGAATAGTGTACTAGAATCTGACAAAAAATTTATGGTAGCCCGGCTACTATATATGTGATAACAGAACCCTTGGGGGGATGAGCATTTAAATGGGCTATGGATTCTGCTTGTTAATGTACCAATAGTATTGGCTTCCTTGTTTTGAATCTACTGAGTGTGAGGAAGAGTTAACATGCTCATCCGCTCCTTCAGCTTGAGTTACCTACAAAATGGATCAACAACTAGCAAAGGGAATTAAACATATTTGTGTAAACCATTGAAAGAAATGAAAGGAATAACATAATCGAATAAGAAATATTATTGCCTCTAGCATTCTGATATCAATTTACAATAGCAAGTATTCTATAAAGCAATGCTTACTATCCTTGTGAAAAATAATTTTCCTACAAAGACAAATATCCCAACATATACTAGTATGAACCAAGATACAAATTATCTCACTGTTGATCAAAGAACATGACAACACACCGCAGACAACACCAGGGTAGCCTCCAATGCCTTTTATTACTCAATAATAAAAAAAATATTACAATACACGAGCATAGGTTCCACCTTTAGATCAATAATAATGGACTAATGCTCTCAATTTATAGCACAAGGCAAGTAGCCTGGTGTGCCAAAACCCTAAGGACCTTGATTGTAGAGCAAGGCAAGCTCTCAACCAATGGAGAGGCACCTCCTCTTTGGCAAAAAACCACTCAGAAATGCAACTGCCAAATTGATGAAAGCAACACACGCGTGAAGAGGGAGGGCGAGTGATGTTTTCCAGCTGCATTGGAAGGTGAGTTCGACTGGCTGCTTTACTTAGAAACAACTCACGTAGACTATTCCACCTCCCTTGGTAAGTGCCCCCACCAAATAACTTACTAAACACAAAATCCGTACAGCCGAGTTTGTGGAGCAAAGCTGGCCCACGTGAGAGTTGAAGTGCGTACCATGGCAATAGAACATTAACTCAAACTTTAAACTCGACCTCTACCATATGCTTTGTCTCTTTAATAGATTCGCCTATCCGTATAAATGACTTACACCAACCAACTCGCTCATGGCTGGCCCACGTGAAGGTAGAGACCGTACGGTTTTTAAAATACAAATGCTCAACCTTTAAAATTTTTAGCATATGACTTTGAAATATATGCTTTGGTCTTTTAGAACATTCGCCCATCCAAAATTAACTTATCCTCCATCAAAATGAAAACGACCATGGAGAAGAGAGCTGGCCCACGTGAAGGTGAAGGCTCTCTTACGTAGCACTACTTTGAAATATTCACATTTTGACATTTAATTCAACCTTTAAACATATGCTTTCATCTTTCACTTAGTCGCATACCTTAAGTGAATTAATGCCATGTCATTTGGCATGTGCAAAATTCAATTTTTTAATTATTTTAACTTTTGGCTTATGGTGCATTTTGATGCTCTTTTAGCATTAAAGTGCCATTCTGTAGCTTTGATAGGCAAAACTGCTCCACGGGGCGTCTTGGTTGCCCAAAACATAGGAAAACCGAGTTCTAGGGTAAAGAAGATGCTCGGAGCTTGAAAATAAGCATCCCTGCGCCAGATTCCGACTCTGGATCACACTTTTATCACCATTTGAATTTTTTCATTTAAACCATTAAAAAATGGCTTAAAAATGCGAAAAAATATTTTTCTCGAAATTGATTGAAACTTCAGGGGGATCTAGTACATGACCAAATGATAAAAATCTAACGTCTAACATGTTTATAAATGTTACAAAATGGACTCTAACAACCCTCTAAGGCCTAACCACCACTCCAGCTTTGGCATTGCAGGAGAAAAACTCATCGATTATACTCGGCTAAAGGCAAAGCATAATCGACAAGGGAAGAAAATCCTTGGAATACCTTCTTTGGTTGTCAAGTCCTAGGGAACCAAGTCACTCAGAAACCACCATGCTAGCACACTTTATTACAAACCCCGTGGGGCCCTGTCATGTACTACAAAACATTAAAAAAAGGGGCCCTGAACAGGCCAAACTTGGAACTTCTGAACTCTGAAAGAGCACAAGTAATTGTGCAATACTGGCGGCTCACTGAAGTCCAACTAAAGTGCAACTTTAGGTGGTAACAACCACCAAGGTGAATACTCCAGCTTTGTAGGTGTGAGTGAAAAACTCAGGAATTATATGTCATTGAAGCGCAACGCTTAATTTCTAAGGAAAAAAACACTCTAGAGTATTCCCTTGATAGATAAACCTAAGGCAAGCCAAGCCTATTACAATTCTCCATGGGGGTATGGACATGCAAATTTTAGAAGAAAGGGCCAAAATATGGCTTGATGGACTTCAGTATCGATGAAAAAGAACATGCAACATGTTCATCTTTGACATGCTCGCTTGAAAGTCCAACTGAGTGCAACTTAGGTGGTAACAGTTAGCATTTTGGGGATTATAAAGAATCACCAAGGTTTCTAATCTTACGTCAAAGATATAGTTCCTTGAAATTTTCCCTGATTCATCCTGTCTAAAATGGCATATTTTTTAACCTAGTAGATGCAATTCACAAGGCATTATATGTGGTAAAGAATGCCATTTCCTGGTCTTTTAAATAGAAATTTCCATGTTGAATTTGAAACTTTAAATCTCTTTATGTCTGAAACATCTAAGTAAATAAGACGTCATGTTTAATAGAGATAATAAGTTCTTTCTGATCAATTGTGAGAAAACTTTTGGTTGGGTATTTGTGATATGGATAGTGATGCATGCAGAATTTCAATTTTTTTTTATTAGATATTGGAAAAAGCAATTAGTAATTTCCTCATTCAGCCATATTATTGGAAGCTCTTTTAGGATGTACACCATGAGGAGAAGAAACAGTAAAGGTCTCTGCTGAAAACAAATGAATTAGACATAAAGCTTTAAATCACGTTGAGCAGTCACTTAATTGCCAAACTGATGGTAAGTTGTGTTTTGCAGGGAAATGTTTAACATGAACCTTACAGGAAATATAGCTCCAGAAATTGGAATTTTACAGAATCTTAAAATTTTGTAAGTTGAATCAATGTGGTATTCAATGTCAAGGTTGTTATATTGGTGCACATGGATACCCTTGCAAATGACCTCCTCCTCAAAAAGATGGCACGGAATCCCATCATGCAGTTTTCATATTCATTTTAGAGATTACTTCATTCATATAAAATTCATGCCTTTGCTCTTTCCAGATTAGATTTATGTATTGGTACTTACTAAATGTAATGTGCCATTGTGCAGTGCTAAGCTGTTATTCTGCTTTTGTCATAATTTAATATGCAGAGTTCTCCTTCAAGATTCTTACACCTGTTTTTAATATCTTTTGAAAGGGATTTCATGTGGAACAACATAAGTGGCAGTATTCCTAAGGAGATTGGAAACATGACAAATCTTGAACTTCTGTGAGTTTCTTAAAGGCACTAAAGCTTTATTGTAAATGCCCTTGGATCTTGTGTGCGTGTGTGTTTGCAATGTTGTCTTGAATGGTGGAAACATATAGATTATTCTCTCTACCAAAGATCAGATGCTGTTTCAGTGAAAAGTTCAAAACTTGTCATATGAAAAGTACAACCAATATGGCTATTGTACAGAACCAAAAATTTGAGTTAAGAGGTGGAAGAAAAATTATTTCATTGAGAAAACAATTGAAAACATGTGTATTAATTTATCCTCCATCAAAGGCAGAATCTTGGTTTTCAGATTTTTTAACTACCGAGTCCTGAAAAACATTGTTTGAGGCTGTCATAATTGCTGTAGATTAGAACCAAGTTCAACCAACATGAAAGTCACAAAATATACCCAAAATTCTCAACACTGATTGATGTTTTCATTGTCTTATGTCTGCCTCTTCTGCTTTTCAAATTCTATTAGCAACTCTTAACACTATTGTTGCACTCATTGTATAACAAGGAGGTTGAATGGAAGCAAGCATAGAGTACAAAAGCAGAATTCTCCACTAGAAGAATTAATAAAATATTACAAGGGAATCCCCAAGAGAGGGGTGCGCTAATAAAATAGGCCCCTTTTACCAAGTCAAATCTTCAAGAAACAATAAAATATGTCCTCCTTGTGCGCTTTTCAAGATGCTTTGAAATGGTATAATAAAATAATGTTTTTTTCAAGAAAGCACCTCCATGTGTTGAGTCAACCAATATTAAAATATTGAGGTGGCTATAACATCCCACATGTTTGCCCGTCAAGAAGAATGAGATCTAATCAACCTTCAACTGTTTCACTTAAAGTGAAAAGTGTGAACAAGACCCATTCAAAGATGCAAGTGGACCAAGTGGACCTCCAAGGGGCGTGCACCACCTAACGCTTATAGAGGTGTTGTACCACCATTTGTATGTGGTGTTACTCCTCATTTTTGCCAGAGCAGGCCAGAGTTTTGATCGGTCCTTTACATTTGAGCACAGATATTTATATGTGTATTTGATGGTTGAGATCATTCAATGAGCAGAACATCCAGTGCTGGAACATTTAGTTTGTTGGCCTGAGCCTCATAGTAGTTTCCCATGTTATGAACATAAAATAATATTAAATAAACAATAAACAATAAATGATAAATAATAAAACATGATTAATTAGTTAATAAAGTAATAGACGTGAACATACAATCGAAAAGGCACAATGACATGTATAAAAAGGCCGCATATGTAAATGTAATCAGTTTTTCATTATCAATTCATATTTAATATTATTTATTTTATTATTTCCAAATGAAGTTATTTTCTATTAGTTAATCATTCACTTGAATAATCCTTTGAAAATATCCAGATACGGATATCACATTGGTATCAGAGCGAGTTATCTGATCCAGATCTTAGCCATCACTTCAAAGCTTCTCTGATCTTAGGTCATTGACCTTAAAGGCTTTTGGCCATTTAAAATTTTCCGACGCACTTATCCCACATCTCTCTCATGCCCATTCTCCCCCATTCCACTCATCCTCCATCCGATCCTCCACTTGCTCACCGCAACCACCCACTACTCTGATCTGCTCTCCAACGTCGTTGCTCCAACATCCCCATTGCCTCTCCTTCCCATCGCTTCAACCCCCGTTGCCTCTTCTCGCCCTATCCTCGTGCCTTCACTCCTGTAGACCTTGTGCCCCCCTAGCGCGCCGTGCCAAGTCTCCTCTCCCTCGCGTTCACATCTCGAAGTCTCCCCTCCTCTACATAGCTCCCCCATTAGCCTTCCTCCTGCTTTCCCCCCCACTCTGTGCTACCTCCTTCCACTCTGGGCTACCTCCTTGTCACCCCCGCGCTGTCTATCCGCAACCATCCCTCTCCTTACCTTCAACGGTTCAACCACCCCCGGCTGCTCCACGCACCTTCACTCCCTCCTCTCCACGCTCGCGCTACCTTTAGCGTCACTTCCTCCTGCTCCACGCACCTTCAGTCCCTCCTCTCCGCGCTCTTGTGGTATCTTTGTGTTCTCGTAAGCTTCCATCTGATCTCTTACGAAATGGAGACTCCCTCACAGTGGCGGCTATCTGCATTGGTGGCTCCTTCAATCATCAATCATGTTTGTGTTGTGATCACGGTCTCAGACAATACGACGACTAAAGTAAAGGTGGCCATGGAACCTCACCCTAGGAATTTCCTCCAGTTCTGACACAGTTTGAAAATCGACCGACTGATGCATCTTATACACAATTTTTAGTTATTGGCATCATGTATGTGGCTTTAATCATCTCTGAAAAAAAGATACTGGTCTCTAACGGAAATGAGTTCCATAATTCATCCTTATCACTCTCGTTGATGCATTACAATGTACCATATTGGTCCAATTCAAAAATCTAGACAAAATACTAACTACAGTTTTATATATAGTCTAGCTATCGTAAGATATCCTAAACCGCTACAAGGTGAAGATACTATGTTTCATTAACAGATTTTGATTTATCATCTTTTGTAAGATTCAATCCTGCCTCCATTGGTGCCCTGTTGGGATCACAATCTTCCATTATGAACTTTTTCAGCAACTCTGATGCATACTTTGATTGTGAAATAAGATATTCTATCTTTCTGTTGCCAAACTTTGATTCTGAAATAATATTCTATACTTTTAGATCAATGAGCAGTTTTAATATTAGGTAGGTACTTTACCAGTTAATGCACGCAGTCTGTTTAAAACAAGGTAGTTCTGAATTCAGAGAAGGAATGTACAAATGATTTTTTCCTTGCTATATTTTATAATCTTTTTTGAATGATCTGAGATGTGACCACTCCTTGTGGTATGTAATAGGCTTCTGAATGGCAATCAGTTATCAGGTCCATTGCCCAAAGAGCTTGGTTACCTTCACAAGCTGATCCGATTACAAATTGATCTGAACAACGTGTCGGGGTCTATACCAAAGTCCTTTGCAAATCTGAATAAAGCGTTGCACATGTGAGTCCGTTGTGATTATGATCGAGTTTTCCATACAGAAATATATTATGGCAGAAATATGGGAAATATGAATTTCTTTGACTTGCAGAATAACCAGCTTTTAATGACAGGTTAACATGATGGGAATTAAAGACTATGTACTAGTTGAAAATGTTCTAATTCCTTAATTTTGCTGTTATATATTTTGTATGCAGTCATATGAATAATAATTCATTGAGTGGTCAAATACCAAAAGAGATTTCCAAACTTCCAGTGTTGATTCATCTGTAAGTTCTGGGCTTTGCTTAGAATTATACCGATGTACAATGTGCAAAGTATTAGTCTGAAATTGGGGAATTCTAATTTTGTAGAGAGACGTTAAATGCTCTAAATCATATTTCCAACTATTTGTGTTTATTTTGAATGGTAACTTGCATGCAATAATGTTGTTACTCTTTGGTTCAAATTGCAATCTTTTCTTTTTTGCAGCCTGTTGGATAATAACAACTTGACAGGTGAACTTCCTCCTGAATTAGCAAATATGCCAAAATTGGAAATATTGTAAGTTTCTTTCCTTCATGTGAGTTCTCGTAGAATATTTCATACTTTTTAATGAGATCAAGCTCCCATAACACCTTTGAGAAGATCAAATTTCCAGCATTTGTATTCACCCATTAGCATACAATATCATAAACCTAAATTTCCAACAAGCTACAAAAATGTCTCAAGCAATAGTCTAGAGTGCCTCCACAGACTTTCAACAAAACATTACAAGTGGGAGGATCCTCTATTATATAGAGTTCTAGGCTCAGACCTCCTCAATAAAATAATAATAATTGTCAAAACCATAGATCTAATCTAGAAAGTCATAAACAAGTATTATTCCTCAAGTAACTTGAATGGACAAGTCAAACTATGAATAAAAATATGGGTGGCCATGCTACATGTACAAATTTCCAAGCAAGATGAGTTTCAAAAGGTAGACGCATCCTCAAACTAAGTGAAAGACCAAGTAAAACCTCCTTAAAATGATACTTGTGTCTCCTCCAGGATGGCACATGTGGGTGGTTAGGTGAAACATCCCATCATGTGTGAAAGATGTGCAATAAATGCTCCATAAGCTATATTCCCTGTCCTTAAAGTGGGGAATGGATCATGTCAAACCATAAAGTGGGGAATGGACCATGTCAAACCTTCTCAAAATAGTACATGTGTGGCTTCTCCAAGGTGGATGCACCATAACTAACTTGTCCATGTTGTTTCCAAGGTGTAACCACCTACAAAAAATAGCCTCAGTCCAAGGACGTGCCCAAAATGAACTCCTCAACAAGTGTGCAAACTGTTATATTCCAAGAATAAGGAGTCAACAAGGTAAGAGGTGGCATCAATCCATTTGCATAGTCAACAAAGCTCAACCAACGCCAAGGAAGAAGGGGACGACCCCATCATCCAACTATAAAATAATGATATGTGAGATGATGCCTCAACATGTGTGCACAAGGGAGGTGAGCGCTCCATCTAGAACCCTAATCCACATCACAACAAACCACTCAAATTGTGAACAAAACCAATATGAACTAGGTCTCTCATGCAATTGTTGAAAATTTTCTCAAAATCGACAATTTAATGCAATTCAGAAATTTCACCTTCAACCTTGAAAGTTTCTCGGATCTTGGCCCTAGAATTTCAAGCCTTGGGATTGCTGTAAAGTAAAGTACAAAAAAAAAAATGTACGATATTTCACTTCATAACAACCCCAAACTTTTCAGCAATTCAAGGAGAAAAGATACCAAACAAAATGATAAGTTTCAGCCTTTGTAGGGCAACTGATTAGCCAATAACCAGATCTGAAAATGTAATTCACAGCACTAATAACAGAAGTACAACAATAGTAAAATCAGCCCCTTATCCTTCCATTGGATGTCAAATCACTTAAGAATTTGTCCTTACCACTTATGTCAAATCAGCAAGACATATAATTATAAATAGCAGTGAATGAAGGACATATATAGATGGAGTTCAAAACTGTAAATTGCACAACTATAGGACATCTGGAAACTTCATTAATATGTTCAAGATGAAATACATGTACATACCATGGCCTCTCTCAAGGCTAGTACAAATCCTCTCAACTTCCAAAAGCACTAGTTAGGGGAAATCCACAAAAGCGTAGCAACTATGGAGATCCAATATATAAGAATTACTCCAACACATCTTTGAGGGCAAGACGTCCTTTCACTTATGTCAAATCATATATAGTCTTCTCTCAAGGCTAGTACAAATCCACTAGCACTACAAAACCCTAGCTAAGGAAAATGTGAAAACCCTAGCTCAACCAACGAGCTCCAATATGCAAGAGTTGCTCCAACACTTTCTCTAAGGCAAGATGTACTCTCCTCTTCTTGTTCTTTAACAAATGTATACTAGGGTTTCATCACAAAATCCTAATCTTCAATCCCCAGGAGACAAACCCTAATCTAGACCTCCAAGATGCTCCAAGAATCCCAAGAAATCTTAGTGGCTCAACTGAGACAAAGATTAAGTGCTAAATAAGACATTAGAGAGAGAGAAAGGTAGTGCACTCTAGGTCACATCACAATAGTGATATCAGATATAACACTAAGATGATTTAATGAACATATGTGGTCATCATCTCTAGCATCTATATTGTCACATCATTTGACGATCTTGGGTTTGCAAGGAATAAATAATCGTCAGACCGGTGGAACCTTGGGACACTGCCCCAAAGTGTCACATAGGAAGGGTCCCCTCTCTTTAGGTTTCCTCGGTCCACTAAAGTAGACTTAGACTAACCACGGGGGATGTCCCTAGTCAAGCTTTCCCGGGTACTTGCCGGAATAACCAGCTTTCCCACAGTAGCACAAGACCGATTTGTGAGGGAAAAGGTGCCTTGAAGACTTAACAAATTGCAAAAGGGGCACCCTTGAGGAAAATGATCAAGGGAAGCTTAAGGTTAATGAGTGAAATGAGATAGCCCCTAAACCTAAAAGCAAGCAACCAAATAGATGGAAGATCAAATGCACAAGTTTCTCTCGAAACAAAAGGCACCTAAATATATCTAGACTCAATTAATGATGGCTTCCCTGATGATTACTTATTATGAAGAAAGAGAACAACTGAATATGGAGCCCAGAGTTTAGAATATAATGGTGCCTATAGGATTTAGGTGTTAGGAGAAGAAAATATACCACCACTTTGTATTTATTTATCATTTAATGTCTTAAAAGTGAAGTGCAAGGGTTAGATCTTGTTATTAGTTGTAATTTAAGTGCATTCCTAACACAAACAACTTGTTGGTTAGCTTAGATCAGAGATTAAAATGCATGTAACAGCAAGAGAAATGACATATACTAAGCCCAAATAACCCCAAATTGTTGAAAATGAGAAGTGTTACCAACTATTTTGTACCATAGTTGGATTTCTTGGGAGCCGCCAGTTTTATGAACATGTCAAGTGTTCATCATCAGTGTTAAGAAGTTCATAAGACTTTTTTAGGGCTTCTTTTGGCCTCTTTTGTAATAATTGCATGTCTAGACCCGTATGGGGGAATTGTAATAAGTTGATCCAAGCATGGTCATTTTGTAAAAGGCTTGGCCTGCCTTAGGTTTGGATATCAAGGGGATACTCTAGAGTGTTTTTTCCTTAGGAATTACGCATTGCGCTTCAGTAACGTATAATTCCTAAGTTTTTCACTCACTCCTCCAAAGCCGGAGTATTTACCATGGTGGTCGAACCTAGGAAGGTTATTAAAGCCTAAGTGTCTATGTATTTTTACATGCTAGCCAACAATAATAAGCTGTATGGACATGCGCTAGGTCCCTTAGGAGTTTGAGTCAATTCCGAGAAAAATAAATTTTTTTTTTCCATAAAATTAGACCATTTTTTAATGGTTTAAATGGAAAATTTCAAAGTGTAATAAAAACATGGTTTGGAGGCGAAATTTTGTGCGGGGATGCTTGTTTTCATGTTCAGAGCGTCCTCTTTAACCTAGGACCCACTTTTCCTAGGTTTCGGGTGATTAAATTGTCACTTGTGACATTTTTTCTTAAAGACGCGACAAACCGATATTTAAATGCCAAGTGTGCTACTAATTGCACAAAAATACAAAGTTAGAAAATCCAAAAATATGTTTAAAAACATTGGGAAAAGGTGGCATGTTAATTTCTTATGATGTGCGACCTCTTAAGGATGATAAAGCACATGTCTTAAAGGCCAAAGTTAGGATAGCGAATGAAACCAAAATTTGAAGTGGGCCATCCTCTTTTGGACTCACGTGTGGGCGAATTCTCTTAGCGTGGTGCATTGTTACACATTGGGAGAATTTTCCAATGTAGAGGTCGGCGCCCCTCACATGAGGTGGCAGCCACCTCACCCTCAATCACAACAACCAAGTGATAGTTAACTTATGTTCAACGCATGGATCTCTCACCCTAGCTTATGCTCCCTCCCTCCTCTTGGTTTTATTATTTAAGCATGGCAATCCTTCTCCATACGGATGGATGGTGGAACCTCTGCCCATTGTAACACTGTTGTATCTGATGAATAATATTGAAAGACTTTGGAGGTCCATGTTGTGCCATTTGATGAATGCTATTTTATTCAGGTGATGTTGTACCATTGGTTTTCTCTTGCTTCAATACTGGTGATAGATCTAGCTTAGAAGGCTGTTTATAATCCAATAGAATAAGCATTTACAGTTGTTAAGTTGTTTATTTGTGCTTTGTTTTCAAGAGACACGGGAGTAGCCAACTATATTCAGTTGTATTGAGGCTCTCTTGATCTCTTTTTTGCATGCAGACTAGATTTAATCCATTATTGACAAGTGTTTCTTATAGTAGTGCAGGTTACGGATCTGAAGGAGGAGCGGAGCTCAGTTGCATCTTCTCTCCTCTTCGGCACTTTCGAGATAATATTTTGTTTGCAGGCATTCTAGAGTCTTCGATAAAGATCAAGCTTGAGGCTTGAAGTCCTCCTTCCATCCCTTTAAAAAACTCTAAACTCTTCTTTTCTCGGTTATCGTTCTCGTACAAGTAAATTAGAGCTAAGAAAGTTTCATCATTAGTTATTTACTTGTTTACATGTTAGATCTAAAAAATGCTTTAAATTTGTTATCTCATGCTTAGATCTAGTCATGAATCTTTAGTACTTGAACTAGTAAATTATTTTCTATCATTTACAAGTACTAAATATTGTATTTTATTGTGATTTTAGCTAATCCCTTAACATTTTAATAAATTTGTTGTTTGCTGGTTTTTTATCTTTTTGTCATAGGAAAGCGAAGGACTTGAGCGAATTTGGGAAGTTTGAACCTTGAATAGGACATATTTCAACCCCTTGCATTTACTTAGTCTTTTTTAAAGTCTCTTGAATCTCGTTTTTACGGATCAAGAGCACTCTCTGTCGGAGAGTTAAGATTTGTAATAAATTAATAAAGAGCAGGTGGGATTTAAGGCTCCCACACCCTCTTCCCCCATTTTGGGGAAGCTTGTACTTGTCCCCTTTACTTTCTGCTTTAGATTAGTTTTGCTTGCTAGATTAGTTATTTCAATTATTGCAACTAGATCTAGACTTTTCTTCCAAGTTTTACTTTACTTTATATTTTCATGCTAAATGAACTACTAATCCCCTTGCTTTCCCGAGTACGGTCTTTGGACCTGAAAGAGACTCTTGGGTAGTAATTAGAAAATTTGTGACTTTCTGCTTTAGTACTTTATATCTTTTTTTTGTTAGTTAAAGTGTTGCTCTTCTAAATCTCTTGAATCTCGTTTTAAGCGGATCAAGAGTGCTCTTTGTCGGAGAGTTTTATTTTTATTTTTTAAATCTCTTGAATCTCGCTTTAAGCGGATCAAGAGTGCTCTCTGTCGGAGAGTTTAACAAAATTTGAATGAATATTTCTCCCACTTCGTGTATGCTCTCCCCATCGTAGGCTAGTCTGAGTTTTGGGATATCAAAAGCGGTAGTGTTGCAATTACTAATTTTTTCACATTAAGCTAATTCATTCACATTAATAAAATCAAGTCCCTTTTTAACCAACGAAAATCCGGCGTTGCCTCAATAGTGATCAAAAGTGGAGACATTTTGACTAAGGAAGCGTGAACAACTGGTAGGCGACCTCAGAGCATAGTTAGGCTACACCCTTGTTGGTGTAGTGTTGAACACCGCTCTCGAGTCTCCATTCCAGCCCACATGTCCTTGTACAAAGGCACTTAGATCACATTCCAGACATATTCCCAGTACCGCAAGGTATATCGGGAATCCCCATTCCCCCCCTAATCATTTTCACCCTAATAATCTAAAATTGACCAAGAGCATTGCACATCGGTTTTCTTTACAACAAGCACCATTTTATTTTGACTCCACGGCACTAGTATTTTTATTCACTATATTTTTCTCTATCTTATGTCGTGAATGTATTCATATTTATGTTGTTGATTCAATTTAAAGTTGCAATATCTTGTGTTGATTATTAGTCATCATTATAAAACTCCTAAAAACAACTTACTTTCATCCGTAACAACCAAATAAATTTAAGATCCTTAGAAACTCTTTATTAGGGTCTACCCCCCTTGGCTTCGTTAGGAGTTTGCCTAAACAAAAGAGTTAGGATCAGATGACAACACTTGGCTCGAGACTTGCCCTCAAGGACGCACCTAGTAACTGTTATCACACAATCTCTAGTTGTTTGTGGTGGATATCCCAATAGGGACGGTAGAGGATACAACTAGGAGGGTGTAACCGGCAATAGCCAGGTCCTCCGCTCAAATGAACGGAAGTCACGCCGGACAAGGCTACTGTCACTTTAGACGAGGCACTTGGCCAAGTCAAGGGGGAGACCTTGCTCAACCAATGATGGTTGAGAGACAACAAATACACCCAAACACAGAAAGATGAGAGATGAAAGCAAGGGATGAGTGTAGATGAGCTCCTATGATTGATTTCAGCCAATGAGTGGACACAAGCAGTAAAATAAGCGTGATGAGATGAGTGACCAACAATTAGAAATAGTTAGACACTGTGATTATAACAAAAGATTATATGGCTGAAATGATTAGGGAGCTGAAATGAACTAGAAGTGATGCTATGATGAGCTACCTAGGAAAATGGTTAAGTAATGAGTCAAATGGACCTAGGGCAGCAAGAAAATGACGTTTATGATCACTTCTAGATGACGACACTTGATTTCCTAAAGGTAAAATGACAATAGAAATCCAAATTAGAAGTATCCAAAACCCCAAATCAACCCAATCAAGCAGCAAGAGAAAAACGCCCAAGTGGGGCGTTTTTGCCAGGTGGACCAGTGCTAAAATTACGGGCAAATGGAGTCTAAAAACTTTGAAACTTGATTCCTTAAGGTAAAATAACGTTCTAAGCTGAAATCAAGACTACCCACAACCCAAAAGTTAACCCAATAGTGAAATTGGCTGAAATGCCCAAGGAGGGCGAATTCAACAGGTGACCAACTCCTAGTTCTAAGGGTAAACGGGGTCGGATTCGAATGAAACTCAGGATATAGGCTTTTAGGCATAAATCATTACTGGGTTTTAAATAAAAAAGATTCTAACGGTGGAAAGTTAATTTTTTATAATTTTAGGGTTTATTTTATGGTTGCAGCTTAGCAAAACAGTGAAAATGACAAAGAAGAGACAAGGAAATGAAGAGCACTTGGTAAAATGGTGAAGTGAAGAGCTTTTGAGTGAAGACTAGCCCAAAAGATCAAGTGTGGAGCAGCCTGCGTGTTTCCTTGAGCATGAGGAGCGACTGGATGCCAATGGCGACCTGGGTACCTGCCACAATCAAGAAATAATCAGTAACTGCAGCAAATAAACAGGTATAACAGCAAATAAATGGCTGAAAGATGAGAGAATTGAAATAGCAATAAGCAAACTACAACTCCCTTGTGAGTAACTTCGAAGAAAACTGCTAGAGTGGGGCTCCCACTCCAAGTATAGCGCCCTTCTTTAAATGGCCACCAATGCTGCAAATAAAAACCAGCCAACAAATATGGAAAGATAACACAAGATATCTCCACAATGCATCCAACACTAGCTATCAATCACCACAAGATTAACTCCACAACACCAAGTATCAAGCTGAAAATGGAATGTCTCTCTCTCTATCAAGTGCAAGTAAAAAATGCCAAGAAGAAGTACAATGGAGGTAAGTCCATTCTCTTATAGAGATGGCTCACTCTCTAGCTAGGTTTCCCCCCAAAATGGAGGGTTGAGATCATCTCCCCATCCACAAAATCGAATGGTGGAGATGAATCCCAAGTGGGGGGTGCGAATTGCCCCAAGGAGAGCGCACTATGGAGGAGAGGGGGAGCATGTGGGGTCCATACAATACATGAAATGGTGTTGGGGGGAGTCTATAGTATGTTTTACCCCCCCAACATAATACATCAAGGCACAATACAATGAAACATACACAAAGTCGAATTCCCCTAGAGGAGAAAAACGCCCCCCTATGGGCAAACTCGTCCTCCATGGTGAGCTGGGCAAGTGAGGGCCCCACAAACAAGAAATGCAATGTCAAAACATACCAAAATTACCTTATGATTTACCTTTACCCATGCCAGCCATTGATTTTGCCATTTCACTATAGTTGCCTTAGTCAAAATTCTGATTTCCATGTATTTTATGCTGGTTTATATGGCTGAAGATGAAAATTGGGCTTTTGACCCACTTTTATTGCCCGGATTGCCGAACCGACTGCTGCAATGTGATCGTGGACCCCAAAAGTAGTAGGGATGACCACTCGAACGATTCTGATCCATTACTTTGGCAATATTTGCCCCAAATCCATGATTTTTAATTAAAACATGTCAAAGTTGACCAATAATAATTAAAAATATCTCAAATGGCTCAATGTTTTGCAATTCCGTCAGTTGCATGCTTATATGGAACCCCTGTAGATAATAAATGATCGAAATCGAAATTCCGATCGCAACATTTTTTCGGGCCCATTTTTGGCCTAGTCAACCCAATTTGACTAAGTCAAATCTGGTCAACTATAGTGCTAGCTGAACCCTGTATGCAAGCATGAAGTGATAAGGCTCAATTAAACAAGTTAGTACATTACTAAGCAATAAATGATATCATGGTGATCAAAAATATATTAAATCCCGAAATAGTAAAGGCCCTGGTGAAGTGGGCCCACCACCTCCAAAAGACTAGGATGCTATACACCTCCATAGAATTGACCACCTTGCTGACTCTAGGTGATGTGGACAACATGGTAAAAGATATGGGAAGACGAGGATAAGGATCATGTGACCACTAAGACAACTCGGGAAAGCGGGGTCCACTGAGGTAAGTATGCCATGACAAAACACGGGGAAGGGCGGTGCCTCACAAATGGGTATAGTGCAGGGAAACCACCACTAGTCATTTAACAAGTATCCCACAACTTACATCCATATCCGAAGACTCCGTGAGGTTCTTTTCTAGAGTCGCCAAACTGGGTGTCCGACAAATCGTAACTTGAAACTCTAGGGGGCAATCTTGAGCTTGTCCCTTGCTCCTTCTCACCTCCTTGTCCCGCGGGACTAGGTGAGGAATAACCACTACAAATGCTGACATGTATAGTTGACCAGAATCCATGTGTGTTGATAAACACATTGCATGGATTTTACAATGAGTTTCATACTTAGCCCTTTTTTGGCTAGATTTTACAATTTACAATACAATGGCCTTTTTAGCTTGATTTACATTTCATTTCTTCATTTCTTCATGGTCCTCTTGGGCTACATACATATCTCAAAAGATATAAACATGGCGCTCATACTGCAAAAGTAATGGGGGTGGGTAATACAAGCTTCGACAACAAGTGGGGAGCACCCGGTGAGGCTACACAATCCTAACTGCATTGCAACATCGAGGGCAACCGACAGGAGCAAATCCCAGGTCTAACCGTGTATCTCACACACTAAAGAGCCGAGGCACAATAAACAGGGAGTCATGGCAAACTCAGAGATCAGTGGGGTAAGGGGGTCCTCATGATCACAAATCAGAATCCAAGTCGGGGAAGAAGTGTCATGGATGAGTCGGATGAGTGGAGGAAGTGAAGATGGTGCTAAAGTCAGCTACCGAGGGGCTAAGTGATCAAGTCTAAGCTAAGTATACAGGGCATGACTCAGCGTGCATATACATAAGTCTAACTAGAGGGGTGGACTGACATCACCAATAGGCCCAAACATATCAAATCATAAGCAGATCACCAAATATATCATCTCATGCAAAGTTAGTGTACTAGCAAGTGTAAAAGAGTCTAATCTACAACATGAGCAATAATCAATATATGCAATACCTGCTGCACCATATACCTGCTGCCACTGAACCTGTATCTGAGCTGGATCTCTGCTGAATCCAGGCATACAATAAACCAGCAATGTACTGTGACAATCTCTATCAGAATATGACTAGGCACTATCTCAAATGGGCTTGTGTCAAAGCCTGGCAAGGAAAGGTAACCCTGTGGTAGATGGTAAATCCAACTGCCTGTCCCCTCTGATGTATCTGCTAGGGGGGATCTGAACAAAAATGCCTCCTTTGAAGGCAGATGATCTCCTGATCTAGAAAAAAAGTACTGTGCGGTCCTCGGCCGCACAGTCTGCAGTGTGGAAGCTGCTCCCGACATAAAATGTGATAACAATAACTTCGAAAGATTTTTGCTGCATTTCCTCCTAGGTGTGCAGCTCGGCGGCAACATTTCTGGTGCCGTTGCCGAGGACAAATCTTTTTTTTCTCGGAATACGACTTTTTGATTTTTTTTCTTCTTTTGTTTTTTGCTTTGTTTGATGAATCTTTAGATCCAATCTTTAAATTTCATCTGGCGACTCCACTAACCTTTCCTTTATTATAAAAAAATGTTCAAAGCAAAAATTATAACTTTTGTGAGTATTCTAAATGCATATTTTTTATTCTCACATCGCGACTCCATTGAAGGGATAAAACTCTTGTTTCTCATAAAGATTGTTGAGATTGATTGTGGGTGTTGTCCGCCGGGATGCACATCAGCAGCAGAAATCTTTCGAAAGTTGTTCCCTCACTACAAGTGGGGAAAGTGTGACCTTGGGGGCAAGTAATGAGCTAGGTGCTGTCACCTAAATCTCAACTCCTCCGTTTAGGCTAACTCCTAATGAAGCCAAGGGGGGTAGTCCCTACAAAGAGTTTACTATGGATCTTATATTTAAAATGTTTTTGGATGTTGAGTGATGCGGATGAGTGTTGTTTAGGAGTTTTTTAATGATGAAACATCACAATTTTGCAAATGGAAAAAACACAAGACAATAAACAATCCACGTTGCGAAACAAGATATGAGATTAACAGTATATGAAGACTTGCGAAATAAAAGTGTTGTCCGCCAATATGCACACCAGCAACGGAAATCTTTTGAAAGCTGTCTCTTCACTACAAGTGAGAGAGGTGTGGCCTTGGGGGCAAGCAATGAGCCAGGTACTGTCAACTGAATCCCAACTCCTCCGTTTAGGCAAACTCCTAACGAAGCCAAGGGGGGTAGTCCCTAAAGAGAATTGTCTAAGGCTCTTTGTGTGTTTAAATGTTTTTTGGTGTTGTGATGCGGATGGGTGTTGCTTAGGAGTTTTTTGAATGAGAGACACAGTAAAATTTAAATGAGACCAAGATAACGCAATCCACGTTGCAACAGAAGATAAGGGATACACTTGAACAAGAAACAAATCACTCTTTACGTAACTTAAAGCAAATACTCCAATATTGATATTTAAGCAAACAAGATATATGATGAAGGACCAGTGCCTTATGGAGTCAAATATAAAAGTGATTGTAAAGTGCTTGATACAAGTGCTTGAAAATAGAAGTTTTTGAGAACGTTGTGCAGCTTATCTTGGTAAATTTAAGATTTTAATTGTCTTGATTATTATGGCTAAGAACAAGGTATCAAAAGTGGTGGAACCTTGTCCAAGAAAATTACTGGCAACCTTAGGTGATAGGTCGAGAGCACCCAGATTACAAAGAGGGCATGTGTGCTTGCGGCTTGATCGCCCTCGAGTCTGACAGTGGATTCCCGACACCACCTCTTGTAGGAAGAACTCAGTAATTTGTCTTGGTTGAGGTTTTGGAGTAAAATTTTAATTAAATTATCGCTTGTGAATTAGCAAGTCTTCCACCTTTCTGAGTACTAGCCCAACCGTTTCCGGTTGGCAGAGCATACGGGTGTAGGACAGAAACCAAGGTAAATTAATTAAAGGGGTGTGTGGGTTGAAAAGTTTTAGTTAAAGAGCACTTTGTTCAACTTTCCGACAGAGAGCGCTCTTGACTTGATCTTATGACCACAGTTCAAGAGACTTGCTAATTAACAAATGCCTAATGCAGGGGAAAAGATGCAAGACTAAAATGCCCTCCGATAGAGGGTGCTCTTGACTTGGATTTGGCCAAGTTCAAGAGACTTTGGTTCATTTTAAGAAGCAGATAATAAATTGTAGTAGCAATATATTCCAACTTGAAAAAGTGATTAAACAATATGATAGATCAGCAAGATATGGAAAATTACCAACAACACTATTTGCAAGATAAAATGAAACTTTGAATCAATCTAGTGTTCTACCACACAAAATCTAATCTAATAGGATCAATCTCCGAACAAGATCAACCACTAGAAGCCACCAATCCTGGAAACCTTCCAGCTAACTGGATGTCCACAAGAAGTTGATGGGGGAGCGAGAAGCTACCACAAGGCTATGTGGCCTTTGGAATACGATCCCAAAGTTAGCTATTCTCTAGTCAAGGCTTGGAAGAGAAAATACACGATAATATTAAACGGAAAATAAATCTAATCTACCCAAGAGTCTCTTTCAGGTCAAAGACCGTACTCGGGAGAGCATGGGGGTAAGTAAATATGGAAAAATAGAGCAAGTATAACTTATTGAAGTAAAACTAATCTAAGAGCATATAATGGATCTAAAGCAGAAAATCAACCCACTCAAGAGACCACAAGGCTTCCCCAAATGGGGAAGTGAATGTGGGGGCTTAAAAACCCCACTTGCAATTTTATTATGGAAGTACAATTGCCCTTGGGAATGAAACCCTTGTAGGGACTTTGAAATAAATAACTTGTAAAAACTTGAACTAAACTTCTAAGATCTATTACAAAAAAGGATAATACTAATCTCTTGGTTTTGACTTGTCCTCTTGTCTTGATGGCTTCTTGTATTAGAAGCTTGTTCTTGTTTGTCAAAACTCTTCTTTCTCAAGGAGAGATCTACCAAAAGCACATAACACCAATACCCATTAGCATTAGAAAATCAAAACAAATTGAAATTTTAAACTACTTGCAAGGTTGAGTGAAAGAGTTGAAGTGGCAACCAATGAACTCTTAACTTATAACAATCAACTTATCACTGTTTTGTGGCGGCCAATGAATGTTTAGGACAGTCAATTCAAAGTGTAGATGGCAGCCAATGAAACTTATGACAGTCAACTCAATGTAGATGGCAGCCAATGAAAGTTTAAGTTTAAGACAGTCAACACAACAATGTTTAGTGGCAGCCAACAAATCAACCAAAATGAAGCTCAATGGATTAGTATGTTGACAAAAATGAAACTAGATAACAACTAGGAAAAAGATCTACACTAGAAACTTTGAAACAATGCAAACTAACTATCAAAATTTAAACAAAACTAACTACCAATTAACTAGATCCTAACTACATGCAAGCTATGATAGTATGGATATAAAAATGACTAAATACCTCAAAAGACAAAGCAAGATACTTGTTTTTATGAGATCTAACTATGCCTAACACTAACTACTTATTGACTAAGTATGAAACTTAACACTAACTCCTAACTAATACTTAACACTTGATTGTTTTTGTTATTGTTTTGTAGGTTTTTTTAAGGTGGATGAAAGCTAGAAAGATGGCAAAAATGAAGGGGAGAAGGGTATGGGAGATGGTGTGAAGAGAAGATGCAAAAGAAATGGGACGAGTGGAAGGAGGAAAGGGGTTGGGACGAAAGTAATGAAGAGAAGAGACCTAGAGGGGGACGAGAGGGAAGAGGAGCCAAAAACCTAAGGCAAAACAAGAGGAGTGAGGGCACTAAACAATGGAAAAACGAGAGCAAAGAAGCGAAAGGCGAATAAGATGAAGAGGGAAGCTAGAAGAGGACGAAAACGAGGAGAAAAATAAGGTCTTTCTAGGGTAGACGATGGCTAAAGAAGGGAAAAAACGAATGGGAAGAGGAGGAGAAAAACTAGGGCAAGGAGTTTCAAGTGGAACACTTGAGAGGGCAAAAACATTGTCTTGGAAATCCTCCGGTTAACCGATGATACGCCGACAACAAGTGTTGAAGAGAGCACAAGGGAACAAATCCCAAGCTATTCCCCAAGGTTGAAGGAACTTCAACTTTATGGCTAACTAATCTATGGCTTGAAAAGACAAGTAACTAACTTGGATCAAGACTAGAAGGGCTAGAAAGGGCTTAGCAAGCAAGTACAAAAGTTCAAAGAGCAAATAAGGAGGCTTGAAGAAGAGAGCCTAAAGTAACCAAGGTGAAATAGAGTGTTTTGATTGATGAGAAACTTGAGAAGAGCTCTTCCTAGCTTTCTTAAGATGAAAAGATCTTGGGATTATTGTAGATCCTGCAACCACAAAGGGTTAGGCCAAAACTTGAAGATGAACACGGGTTTGATGCAACTGAGCTCTTACCCCTCTTCACTTTAGGCAACACCTAATCACAACCACACCACTCAACCAACAAGTGAGATCAACAATGCTAGTATGCTAGAAATATCAAGATTATATCAACAATTTGTATAACCAACTACTCATGTCCATTTAGATCTTGATAAACTATGCATAAATAACCAACTTAAATTATAAATGGTTACTCTATTGTACTAAAGATAGTCCTCACAAGCTAGCCATTGATCAAATACTATGCATAATCAAGAGATGGGTTTAGAGAAGATATCACCTCAACAAGAGATGAATTCACACCAAAGATTGAAAGCTCATGGACCTCCAAAGTCGAAATCTTTATTGAAAATATTAAGCCAAAGCTTGTTACAAATTTTTGCAGAGTAATCTTGCATCAAAGTCTCCATGAGATAATAACCCCAAAGGGTCTCTCTTTATACTAAAATCCTAAGCTAAAACCCTAGGTCGAATTGGCAATAGACTAGTAACTCGAATTCCAATCAAGGCAAGGCTTGGCATGCTAAACAATGGTCAAAGTCGAGTTTGGTGGTAGGTTGAAGGTAGAGGTGGCAAGACTCGACTTGGGTGGTAGGTTTAGAAGTATCACCAACCAATAAACACCTTCCAACAAGGATTGACGTGAGGCATGGTAGGAATGGCGTGAGCTTTGGTAGAGTGCGAGCTAGTTTGGTGGATGACAAGTGTAGTAAGGTAGGTACTAACTTGAATCTAAGGAGAGCCAAGCTAATTTGTGATTGCATGGGAAGTATTACTAACCAATAAACAAACTCCAACTAGGGTCCACGTGAGAGAAATGAGGGATGACGTGAGGGTTGAGGATGATGCGAGTTAGTTGATGGAGAGACAAGTGTATGTTTGGTACGTATAGACTCGAATTAGCAAAGGGAGCCAAGCTTGGTAGGTATGAGGGCGCCTACTCTAACATTAATGCTCATCCACCAACCCAATCACCAACTGACAACTCACTAACTCGAGATTTGCATGAGGAGGGCGAATTGGTTCAAGTGGATAACCTTCTAGTGACTGGATAATTGATTGGAATGACTGGGAGTTGATTGGAATCCTCATAAATGTCTATTGCCATGTCATTTAGCCTTTTATTTTAATCAAATTGATTTATTTTGGAGAGATTTGGATTATCTCCAAAATATTCAATTTTATTATTTTAATTAATAAGTTCTCTGTAAATAACTTTTCAGAGAAAATATTAATTATGAGGCTGAATTGACATCCGAAAGTTGGGTTTAGCTGCTCCATGGGTCATGTGTGATTTTTGGCTTATGAAACGAGCCATCAAACACTAAATTCGGACCCAGGATGACTGACATATTACAGACTCAAATTTCTCTATTTAAACTATAGAGAAATTTAATTAAAATTTAAAAATAATTAAAAAAATTAAAAACCTCAATTCCGACGCGTCCGGTAAAATTTTTTTGAAATTTTTTCTGGGGGTCCTAGAGACTTAGGACATGACCAAAACCTATTCTAATAGTGTCTAGTAGGTTTATACATTATAGTTGGACCTTAATAACCCCCCATGGCAAAAATTTCCAAAATCGGGCATTCCAGCTTTGGAGGAAGCAGGAGAAAAACCAAGAGATTATATCTCGCCTGAAGCAAAGTATAATCTGACGGTGAAAAAACTCCCTGGAATACCTTAGTTGTTTAATCCAGTCATGGGGAACCGAGCCACTCAGACCCTACTAGCACACTTTGATACAAACCCCCATGGGGCCATGGTCATGTTGACTCAAAAACAAAACTGGCTAGCCAAAACTGGCTAGACCCAAATAAATGAAACCCAGATACTCTGGAAGTGAACACTGATGTGTTCCAACACTGGCGGCTCAATAAGGTTTCAACTATTGTACAAATCAGTTGATAACAAAAAGCATCCACAGATAGATACGTAATTTCAAATGGACAAATGGCCCAACTTAATTAAAACATAAAAATGTAAAGTGACCAGTGCCAAATGGAGTCAAATAAGTGTGTAGTTCTGGGGGATGCTGGAGATACAAATCTTAGTAACTGTTCGTGAGATCGTTTTGCAAGTTATCTTGGTTTATTGAAAGTTTTAATGATCTTGATTATCAGGCTAGCAAGAGAAAGACATGCATCCAACCGGAAAAGTATACTTTCAGTGGCTTCCCCTCTGATGGTATGACGGACCGTCCAGTTTTCAAGAGTAGGTGTCCAATGACTTAACCAAACTCGAAGTCTAAGACAACGGTGATTTCCGGCCCCACTAGGTTTAGGAACTTTGCCCACTACCTGAGTATTTCTCGAATAATCAACGCCGATTTGTTGGTTGTGGGGTGAAATTTTTATTAATGTTATCACTTTCAAGATTAACAAATCCAACACCTTTCTAGGTACTAGTCCAATCGTAATGGTCAGCAGAGCATACTCAGTGATGGATAGCAACGAAAATAAATTTTATTTGGGGGAGTGTGAGTTGGAAAGTTTTAATTATTAAGAGCACACAATTTCAACTCTCCGACAGAGAGCGCTCTTGACTTTGTCTTAAGACAGAAGTTCAAGAGACTTAGCTAAACTATATGCTTGATGCAGGTATATGCAGTGGAAATGCTCTTCGACAAAGAGTGCTCTTGACTTGGGTTATTGCAAGTTCAAGAGACTTTGGTTCTTTGTTAAGATAGAAGCAAACTAAAGCAAAGAACACATATGATAGCTCAAAAGATGACAAAATGAAACAAGACAAATGATATATAAAATGAAATGAACTACTTGCAAAATGAAACTAGTGTTCTACCACAACAAAGACTAATCTAACAAGTGAAGTCAAAGTGACTTCTGCACACCGCTCATGAAACTTCCAGCTTAGTCGGTCCTACGCAGTACACGGTGGGGAAAGAGAAGCAGCGCGCAGTGTTAATGCGGCACTTGGGATCAAATCCCAAGAGGCTTCTCAGGTCAAAACTTGAAATAAAATTTACTCTAAGTACAAAAATGAAAATTTATCTAGAAAATTGAAACAGATCTAACTGAGCATGCACAAGACACTCTTCCCCAAATGGGGAAGAAGAACCAAAAAATGGGAGGCCTTAACCCAGTTAGCCTTTTTTATTAATGAGTTACAAGTGCCTTTGGGAATGAAACCCTTGAACGGACTTTTGATAGGAAAATGAAACTTTAGAAAACAAATATGAAGCTCTTAAGAGCTTTTACAAAAGGAGAGTGTAAACAGTTTCTTTGTTTGGATCATCCTTATGGTCTTTGGGTAAAAATCTTCTTGTTTTCAAAAGTTCCTCAATGCTTCTTTTCTCCTTCAAAAAACACCTACAAAAACTCAAATCAACTCAACAAGACACCCATTAGATGTTCATGAAATAAATCTAAGCTTGATGCAAACTACAATCTAATCTATATGCCCAATCTTTATTCAATGCAAGATTTTAAAACTTTTAAATGAGATCTAAACTAAGTATGAACTAGAAAAATGCCAAATCTCCTTGAAATGCAAACTTTTAATTCTTTGAATGAGATCTAATATGTAAATGCAACTAACAACCTAGATGAAAACTAGATCCTACTAAAACAAATGCAAAGTGTGAGATCTAAAAATCCCTAAGTATTAACCTTTCAAAAAAGCATGATACTATTAATAAGATGCAAAAATATGGATCTAACTACTAACTAGACTAACTACTAACAAATTTAATGTTATTTTTTTTTGTGTCTTTAGGGCAGAATTGAAAGTGGACGAGAGGGAGAAGATGAAGGATGGAGAAGGCAGCCAAACAGGGAACAAAGACTGCTGCAAAATGCGAACAGTGGGCAGGAAAGAATGTTGGTAATGGGCAGCAGTAAGGGCAGGGAAACAGACTGAAAAGCGCAACAGACTGTAAAGAGGGAAGGTGACTGAAAACAGAGAAATAACAAGGGCAACAGCTAGTGTAAAAATAGAGATGGACGAATGAGGGATGAGGAGAAGAAAGGAGAGGAGATGAAGCTAGAGAAGGCTAAAGAATGAGGTGGGACGAAGCTAGGGCAAAGAGGGATCTAGGGCAAAGAAAACGAGAGCTGGCAAAGGAGGAAAGACTAGGACGAGAAGGAGAAGATGGATATGGAAGATGGTAAGGGGAAGACTAGGATGAGAGCAAAAGAAAACAAAGTCAAGGAAAACCACAAGCAAAGGCAAGCTTGACAAGACTCTAGGCTTGGAGAAAAGTAAATCCTTGGGATTCCACAGCTTAGGGGTAGAACAAGTAACCAATAACCGATAAATAGTTTGAATGCTTGATGGACGAAGCAAGAATCTCTTTGTTTCTTGATTTCCTAAAGCAAAAATCCTTTGGGAACCTGCAGAATGAAAGTGAAACCAACAAGAACTCTTGCACTTTGGGAGAATACCTGAAAAGCCCACACACTTAAGAGAAAAGCATAGATTTATAATACTTGTGCTAGATTGTTAGCCTTCTAAATCATAAATCCAATACTTAAGAATCAAAAGCATATAAACAAAACACGATATCACCTCATACAAGATGAATTATGGCACACCAAGAGCTTCCACATTGACCTCCAAAGTCTCAACTTTATTCAAATGTTTAAACAAGTTACAAAATTCTCCAGAGTTTCTATGCTAAAAGATCCATGAATAAAAGAGGAGAAATACCTCTCTTATATAACAAAACAATAAACCAAACCCCTATCCTAATTTGAACTGGCCATGAAGAGAGCCAATGGCACTTGGCAAAAACGAATTCCAATCAAATCCATGTCTAAAACGAAGCTAGGAGTAAACCCCACCATACAACTCGAGTCTGAAGTAAATGAGATGGGGAGGTGGCCTCCACCTTGGCAAGGCACCCCCCATCCCTCCAATGGAAGTATCACCCATCAAATGAGGAGTTGCCATGTATACAAATCGTGAATCAAAGGAGATACGTGAGACCTCAAATGGATATGCGTGATTCTCCAAGAGTTGAAGTATGAGCCAACGTAGGATTCATGTTTATGTTGCATTGAAAGCCAATCCTTGGTGGTTATAAATGTAATTCAACCACTCATTCATCATGTGCCACATAACCAATTCGCATATCCCCTCAAACTTGACGTGAATGCATGCAAGGTCGTGATCTTTGAGTAGTTTAAAGCTTGGAGTTTGACTCTTAATTAACTCGAATCTTGGTAGTTGAGAGTGGGGGGTGGCCTCCACCTAGGCAAGGCGCCCCCACTCCCATCAATGTAACTCAAACCATAACTCCATTTACCATTAAATACCTTTGCTATGTCACAAATTCGAAATTGCACATGAGGGGGGTGAATTTCTTTGGAGTTAATCACTTGTGTTGACTAGATACCTCACTGAAGTTGTTTGGAGATGACTGGAATGATCATTAGTGCTTGGTGCCATGTCATTTAAATAGCCACTAAAAATAATCCAATTTGGATTATTTTGGAGGGAATTGGATTTTCTCCAATTATTAATCTTTTGAATTTAATTAATTAATAATCCTCTTTATTGATTTTTTGAGGAATTATTAATTAAGTGGCTAAATAACGATCCGGAACTTAGGATAAGGTCCCCGGGGTCTAAGTATGATTTTTTGGCTTAGGAAACAAGCCTCCAATCACTGAAAAACACCCCCGGACGACCGACATATTAAAAATTTGAATTTTTCCATTTAAACTATGGAAAAATTAATTATTAAAAAATAAAATAATTAACTGTCCAACGCATCCAGTAAATTTTTTTCGAACAACGTTTAAAAACCTCTACAGACCTAGGAAATGACCACTGACTCGACTCATACTGTCTAGTAGTTTCATATTTATTAGTTGGACTCTAATAACCTCCCATGGCCAGAATTTCAAAATCGGGCATTCCAGCTTTGGAGGAAGCGGGAGAAAACCTTGTCAATTATACCTCGCCCGTAGGCAAAATATAATTAGTCAGGGTAAAAAACTCCCTGGAATACCTTAGTTGACAAACCAGTCATGGGTGACCGAGCCACTCAAACCCTACTAGTACACTTTTTACAAAAACCTCGTGGGGCATGGTCATTTCAAGACAAAAAAACAAACTGACTAGCCAAAACTGGCTAGGCACAAAGGATGGATCATCTGATACACTGGAGCACAAACCCTTATCATGTTTGTCAAATGGCGGTTCTTCAGATAATCCAACTATGGTACAAATATGTTGGTAACAGTGTGTAGATGAGCCTATTCGACACAGTAAAGTATTCAAAGCTCATTATTTGACACTCCTCCTTTTTTCAGTATAAAGTCTATTCCATGGTACATCGATTACATGCTGCTGATATCTGATATGGATGAGTTAATAGAGAAATTTGGTGCTCATATTGCCAAACATTATTATCCTATCGACTTCTCAAACATCTCAGGTTTTCCTAACTTTGGTGATGGTGAGAAGGGTTTATATAAATGGCATCCGATCTTTCATGGAAATGGTGATTCATTCATCTGGCATGTCAAGTCTTTTCTTGAATATCTAGTTGACTTCAATACTTTGTATAAAGACAATATGATGCAAGTGTTGCTGGTTCCCTAGAGGGAGAGGCTGGTTGTTGGTTTTTTGAGGGCCTTCCAAATAAGTGTATCACCTCATTGATCATTAAATGTTTGTTGGTAGAGATACTTGGGTTTTCCATCACTCGCACTTCCATGTCTAAAAATACCCCTAGTTCAATTGGATTTGCATATTTAGGATTTGTGATGTCAATTAGATTTGTATTGGTTCCTTCCTCCATGGTTTGGATTTTTATATCTAATGATGTTCCTAATTCAACTGTATTGGTCATTGTTTATTCATTGATTAACAATTCTTTGTTGATAGATTGATATAATTTTTGTTGTCTTTTATTTTTCATCCTTCAACTTCTTAATTTGCACAAGCAAACTTTGATTATGGTTTCTTAAGTAATAAAGTTCTTCATCTTTATCAGCAAAAGCCTTGTCAAATTATTTTGGCATCTTTTGTATTGATTTTTGACTATCTCGAAGGATCACCTTTGAGATATCTTTAAGTTATTTTTTAGGATGGACCTTCTAAATCTGACTTTATTATGACATCCTACAATTTTATCTCCTTCTACGTATTGGAGAACAACAAAAAATTCTTTTTCATGTTTAAGATGAAGGTAGTATTACCTCCCAAACTTGCATGTGTGATTAAAGTCCCGAAGAAGTAGGCTAGCTAAGGGGAACAAACAGGAAAATGTCAATTTCACCACACCAATCTCCTTTCGCACTTTTGGTTCTCTTCTCTAGCTTGAGGGGGGATTCCCTAAACTAGGATTACTATAGCAGTTGCAATGATTGCAAGGTGAAGCGAAGAGTAACTCTAGAGAAACATATGTCTAATGTAGCATATAAAAATAGGTGATGGGTGGATAATCGGGACCACTCCAAGGACTTGTGCCAATCAAATCAAGGGAAACATAGAGTCAATGTATCACCAAGTAAGAGGGCCTTGCTTAATAGGTCACCAAGTTGGAAGAATTGCAACAACTAACCCAAACCCTACTTGATGGAATTGAAGATGAACTGGGGTTTACAATTAAGAGATCGAATAAAGTATCCACTTCCTTTCTAGCTCTTTAGGTGAACCTTATAGATAAGAACTTATGGATGCAATATCCTAATGAAGGTAAAGATACAAGACATAAATCCCGTAAAAATAAATATGCAAGAAATGATCAAATATAGATTAACTTAAGACATCTTTCTCCAATGAGGTGGTAACACCTTTCCTAATGGCCTAAATAAGAAGCATAGAAATGACAATGTAAAAACACCCAATAAACTTACGACCATGAAGCTCCAAGCAAGATAAATGTGCCACACATGAAGAAGAAGGAATCCTTACAACAAGATTTGCTCCAAGATAATATATGTTGATTAAGATCAAGATAGAGGGAACTCCAAAATCCCAATCATGAATTACAATGAGAGGCTCACTCCTTATATAGCTTTAGGAGCAAGAGGGGGCGCCTATCTAAGTGTCAAGCATATGCATGGAGAGAGTGTGCCACCGCTAAGAGAGCTTAGCCAAGTGCATGAGTTCATAAAAGGGAGCACGCACCACCTCTAGGAGATATAGGACAAGAATATATGCATCCAAGCCTTAGGATGCCACATGTGGTGTGCATACATCCTTGGAACAAGGTATCCTATCTCCAAGAGGTGTGCCCTCCATAGAATGAGGAAATCCCCAACCAAAATCCAACAGCCAGTGATTTTCGGCCCTAAAATCAAGGGATTACGTCTCAAGAATCCAAAAATTAGGGATTTCCTGACATAAATCCCATAAATCAAGGAATATTGTCTCCAAAATCCAAAAAATAGGGGATCATGTCTCTAGGGGGTGCACCTAGCATAGTTTGAAGGGTTAAATTGGTCTAAATGGAGTGTGCCCACCATTTTTAAGGAGGAGGACATTCCACATAGTATGTACACCCCCCCCCAAACAATACTTTACAATAATAAATCATGATAATTACTTCGAGGAACTATAAGCCATGTGCAACTGATTATGTCGTGTCAGGATCCATAGTCTAAATGAAGCCAATAGCTTAGGACGTCCTCCTTTCAACTATTTTTGGATCAATCATGAGAGGTTTGTAGAAGACTTGAAAATTCTAGTATTCACCCCTAAGCACAATAATGGAACGAAGAGGAAGAAGATTCACGAGTTGACAACACTTTCATCACATAGAAAGAACCCTTAACAAATTACACAAAAGAAAGATACATCGTTGAAGCTTCAAAAGAGAGGAAGCTCTCAAAGTCCAACAATGAAAATGAAATGAGGAAGTGCCTCTCTATTTATAGGAGGGGCTACAACTTCCTTACACAATAACATATCCATTGTCTTCTTAAAATTCGCCTAAGGTGGAGTAAAACAATACAACAACCCCATTACATGCAACTAACCCTAAACAAAATAATAAAATAAGATGATCAATGCCACTTGTACAATGCTGTCAAACATTGGACCCCTTAATGAGGAGAAAGTCTCCATCAAACAAAGAACAAATAGTTGATGATGATGCCACATGGCCTCCAAAGACCCCTCCAAGAGATGCCTTGTCCATCAAATAATATCCATATGAAAATTAAACTATTCACTCACATATGTTCACAAAACAGCAAGTCCATATTAAGCTATGTCCATTTGTTAACCATACGACCATTCTCCAAAGTCACTCCAAGAATAAAAGGTCCAACAAGATGGCCGAAGCTATGTCCATTTGTTAACCATACGACTATTCTCCAAAGTCACTCCAAGAAGTGGGAAACCCTAACTCCACGATGCACCAAGCCACAATCCACAAAAAGGCATACAGAAGCGGGCTCTCCATCCCAACGCTAACATGCGAGTATCCCAAAATGGACAGCTTTAATTAAATTTGTATAAAACTCAAACAATGCCAAGGGAATGAATCGATATTTTATACGATTTATTTGCCCACGTATACACCAAGTGATCCCCGCGTAGCTTGTTTTGCATGGTATCTTCCGGTGACCAAGCATCCAACGTAGAAACAATTTATTCTGGCGTGGGATAACTGGCACTCAAATCGTCCCGCTTTTCGGGCAATCTTTTCTGGCGATTTGTTCCCTAGATTCGGTTATAAAAACCGGCAGAATCGTAATTCCACCCTATTATCTTTTCTGGCGATTTGTTCCCTAAATTCGGTTATAAAAACCGGTAGAATCTAGTTCCTATGGCAGAACTATGCCATGAAACTCCTTAGGGTTTTGGCCCATTTTAAGACGACGTGTACCTCCCCGGAAAATTTTCCATCGCCGGCAGGGGGCGATTTGAGTGCCAGTTACATTTAGAATCCATCGCGTTTCTGTTCGAAATGTATCCTGCTGCCTGCAATCTGTAACCATGTGTTTCGAGCACGAGTTCATGGATATCAGAACAAGCGAATCTTTCCCTTGCTTACTAACAGGAAACATACCACGATGCGGCAGCTGCCCAAACAGAGTTCTCCAGCTGCCATTCTGAATTTTTTGGAACTAATGGTGGGTTGGGTACTTCCTTACTGTAACAACAGAACGCCACCAAACTCTTCATATGCACAGATCGGCCCCTCCATGCGGAACGAAGACTCACACAAAATTCAGTAACATATACCCAAAGACGGATCACCTAGGCGTATGAAAAGGGACGCTTTATGTCATGAAAACTTCTCACGGCAGAACGATCCTGACCCAAGGTTTAATGGCCCGCGATCTCACTCTGGACTGGCGCATCCACGCAACAGGGCCCGGGATTTTAATAAGTCGACACCAGTTCCACGATTCGCAGCCTCAACACATGGCACAGGGCTTCTTGACTCGGTGCGAATATGATCTTCTTCATCTCGGTGCCTCAACAAAGAAACACATAGAGGGCGATTTCGGAGGCTGGTCATCCCATCCATATCTGGACACGTTGTCTGCACAAGCAACAGTAAGAAGCAGTAACCACCACCTCGCTATTACACTGCGGAGTCGCGAATCTCCAAGTGTCCTGTATAGAATCCAATCTTTCATTCAAGCTACGGTTCTCATTTTACTGCCAACAAAAGTACAGCTGAGGGGGGGTACTGCTCCCAGATTTGGAGAAAAGGTCTCTTTGCCCTCTTTAAAATTGATAAGTATAAGTGCTTCTTGCCCAGAAATCCTTAGAACGGTACCCAGATATGCTTGTGAGGCTTGCTTCACATACACGGGATTGATGACGATGGCTCTTTTACAGTTTGCCCTCCACTTCTCAGAATTAGCTCAGATTGCTTTTAGGATGATCGTCATGACTGTCTAGTATCCAGAAATGAAGATTGAGGCACCCTTTTTATAATCAGAAAGCTCAGGGACTAACCCCAGGCCTGTTCCATGACTGTTTTTATTTGGCAGGTGCCCAGTTTTAGTATATGACTGTTGGCTGTAAAGCATAGCCCAGATTTGCATTAATTGACCTTCTTTGTTGCCGCTAGAGTACCCAGCACTATTGTACTTGGCTGTAGGTGTGCCCAGAACCTCTACATAATGCTCCTAAACACTTAGAACACCCTCATTTCTGAACTAGGGTACAGCCCTGCTGAAATGGGGGTAACAAAACCCATCCAAACCACATATCATGATGGAACCATGTGAAAAGGGGGTACATGCAAAGCGCTCTCCACAAATGTAAAGTAAATCACATCATAGTATAATCTACTATAAAGTAAGGCCCAAAGTACCGGGGCGCTCTTCACCTAGGCATAACATCCCACCAAACAACATCTAGAACATGTCCCACCTAGTCATGTAATGACTAGAACAAGATATGAAAAGGGGACATGTGAAGTGCTCTATCCTAGTGATGACCCATAAATACACCAAATATGTCACCATAACATCGAAATACATCACAATACCGAAGGTGCCCCAATATCAACCAATAATACATCAATATCAACCAATGGAGATCCTGCTAGGCTCAAGGGGCTTAAACAACTAACTTTGCAATCAAACACTCTCCTCTAGACATTGCTTACTCACAGTCAGCCATGGTCGGACATGCCATAATGGAAAAGCCAGGGAGAGTGTATGCATCCATCATAAAGCCCTTTATCTGTCAAATAATCCATCAGTGTCATTTCAGAAGAGTCTGGCATGTGTAACTGGATCATGATGAAAATCATGGGTGAAACCTCATGCAATATGAGGGGTAACAATATTAATGTCCACTAAGGACCAAAACAGGTCAATGGGACTCGAACTAGATGTTATTAAACATATATTGACAAACCAGAACTAGGCCTTGGTCCAGTTGCAATCAAGAAAAGGCTGATCTTCTCATAAGAATGGATGTTTTATGATTACAGGAACTATTTTCTTCATAATTCTTCTACCCCCTCATGCAGAAAGAATAGGCTGACCTCATTTACCTTCAAAATCTTCATATCTGCATCTTTGAAATGCAGTGTAATATGTAGAGCTATGACGAATTGCAAGATATATGCTATGACTTCCCTAAGCTTCTGATTAAATGGGAGTATGTAGATTATCTACTTTTGAAAGCATCCATATTGCTTCCAAGATGACTTTGAATTACCAATCATTGTGGCATGTCCGGACTGAATTCTGGTTTGTGGCATTCTGCCTAGTTCTTGTTGAAAATCAGACAAATTCTAAGTTCTGTTTGCACACAGTACTAGGACAGAATTAGTCAAACACTTAATGAACCTCTGATAATGAACTTCTACAGTCATACACACACCACATATCACAGGCATGCACTTTATGAGTGGCTGTAAGTCAAAACACTGTTCATAAAGCACTATAAGCAGCGGAAGTTAATAAAAAACAGCAGACTGTAATCAACATTTGCACACACTTAACACAGGAATTTTTGGTCAACCATGACCCTGGAAAAACCCCACACTTCGGGGAAAAAAACCAGTCAAGAGAGATTTATTGAGCTGCTGAATAAAAGCAATATCTAAGAGTACAACAGCAGAAAGTACACAGTACTATCTCAGTCACTGTGTAAATATTTTCCTTGGAAACTGTGCCAAAGAAGACCCAATCAACAGGCCCAAACTTGCATAGCAAACAGTGCTCAGTTTACAAATACTTATGACAGTAGACAACCACCTTGAAAATAGTGCAAAACAGAAGTACAAAATACAACAAAATCACCTCGAAGCATGTGCCCACTGGCTGCCTCGATTTCTGTGCTGTACGGCCTCACTGTCTCAGCTGTATGGCCCCAAGTACTTCTGCTGTACGGCCTCTCTTTCTGCTGGAACAAAACAGCATTCACTGCCGCTCTAGCTTGGAACAGGGTGCCACTCTCTTGCTCTTCACTAGCTGCTCCTGAAGGCTGCTGCTCCTGTTCACACTTGGGGAAGTGCGCCCCACTGGTTTAGCCTTCACTCTCAGCTCAACCCTCATTCTCTCTAGAAACTCGTGCCTCTCCAAGCTGCTCTCTTGGAATGTGTGTCAAAGAATGGAGACTCATTCACTTTTTATTTACCCTATTAGGGTTACTCTCATGACCTTTCAACTTCAATGGATGAGATTAGATCTTGGCCAAGAGATCTATGGCTGGGATCTAATCTCTCACTCACTTAAATCTCCTAAGTGAACTTTACAATAAATTTTCTTTTTGAAAAGTCACATTACCCTAAATATATAAAAAGTACACATTATGACTTAAAGTCACTTTAGAAACATAATAAAGTGCGACTCACTTTTAAATCATAAAGTCCCATCAAAAAGGTACTTTAATAAAAACTTACTAGTAAAGTCACTTTAAGAATATTAATGAGACTCCAAGTTATTGACCCCTGCACCTAGGCACCTGATGCAGGAGTGCCACCGAGCTATCAAATGCTAATAGTTCTAAGGAGAAATCTTCTTCTAATTAATTGTGAAATGCATACCAATGATCAATTTGTAGGACCCAACATGTCTAACCATAAAGAAGTTCTTGAAACAAGCATGATCCTTTTTCACTCTGTTACCCCCCATATACACAGGGGGTGTCCACATATGAAAATGCTCTCACTGCCTTCAGCAAAATGAGACCACACGCAAGCAGGTTGTTTCCGTTTTGGTTCACAGGGATGGTTATTTTTCGTCAGATGCTGCAGTTTGGAAACCACCTCAAATGAAAGCACTTTTGCATTCTATTCCTCCTGGAAAAAATGACAGCCCTTGACTTGTTTGTGGAAGTGAAGCCTATATGGAAGCGCTCTGAGCAGTTCTATGGTACTCCTTATATCTGGTGCATGCTGCACACTTTTGATGGTGTTGTCCGCCAGATTGCACACTAGCAGCAGAAATCTTTCGAAAGCTGTCTCCCTCACTGGAAGGTGGGGAGAGGTGTGGCCTTGGGGGCAAGCAATGAGCCAAGTACTGTCACCTGAATCCCAGCTCCTCCGTTTAAGCTAACTCCTAAGGGAAGCCAAGGGGGGTAGTCCCTACAAAGAGTTTCACTAAGGCTCTTATGTTTTATACGTTTTAAGTGTGGGGTGATGCGGATGAATGTTGTTTAGGAGTTTTCTTAATGATGAGAGATCACAATTTTAAATAATTGAAATAAGCACAAGATAAAAGCAATCCACGTTGCGATTATACAGTATGATCTGAAGAAAAAGCCACTTTGTAAGTTTAAAGCAAGACAACCATGAAAATAGAAGTGCTCCAGATAGATAATAAGCAAAATAAAATGATGACAAGGACCAGTGCCTTATGGAGTAAAAAAAGTCTTGAGTGCTTGGGTTGCTTGATGCAAAGAGTTCAAAGTGGTAATGTTCATGAGATCGTCCTACGAATTAATCTTGGTTTAGTGAATATTTTAATGATCTTTGATTATTAGGCTAAGGAACAAGGATATCAAAAGAGTAGACCAAATGGGAAAAATACTGGCAACCTCTTAGATGATAGGTCGGGGAGCACCCAGATTCAGAGGATAGGTGTCCAATGTTTGAACCGCCCTTGAGTCTGACCAGTTGGATTCCCGGCACCACTTGTTTCAGGAAGCAACCTCAGTATTTAACGCCGATTTGGATTGGGTATAGTTTTAATTAGATTATCACTTGTGAGCTTAACAAATTCAACACCTTTCTGAGTACTAGCCCAACCCTTTCAGGTTGGCAGAGGTATACGGGTATTGAACAATCGACCAAAGTAAATTAATTAAAAGGGGGGGAGTGTGAGTTGAAATGTTTTATTATTTTAAGAGCACAGTTCAACTCTCCGATAGAGAGCGCTTTTTGACTTAGTCTTAAGACCAAAGTTCAAGAGACTTTTCTAATCTAATATGCCTAATGTAGGGGGGAAAATGCAAGTTTAAAATGCTCTCAGACAGAGAGTGCTTTTGACTTGGATTTGGCCAAGTTCAAGAGGCTTTGTTTATTTTATTGAAAAAAGAAGCAGTTGTGAAAGCAATTATGAAGCTTAGAGTGCTGAATGTAAAAATGTGATAACAAGATACGATTAAATGCTTGAAAATAACTAAAAGCAGGATTTAGTGTTTTACCAAACAAATATTAATTTAAGGTGGGATCAACCTCTGAACAAGGTCGATCACTCAAAACCGTTAATTCCTTGAGACTTTCCAGCTAGCTGAAACTTCGACAAGGAGGCTAACAGGGGAACGAGAAACTACCACAAAACTATGTGGGCCTTTGGGATACAATCCCAAAGTTAACTTGCTTTGGTCAAAACTTGGAAGAGAGTACTGAAATGGGATATTAAGCTACTCTAAAGCATGAAATAAGAGGTCTAAGTTAACAAGAGACAACACTCTTCCCCAAATGAGGAAGAAAACCCAAAAGTGGAGGACTCCTCCACTTAACCTTTTTATTAAACGATTACAATGTATTGAGGAATTTCAACCAAAATGAGAAACTGAAAATAAAAGGTACTTGAAACAAAGAGTCCTTATGACTTCTTTTATAAAAATGGAGATTGAAAATTCTAGATCCTTCTTGGTTAACATCATCATCGTTTGGTCTTCGATCTTCTTTGGTTCAAAACTTCACTTTTAGGTTATCTCCAAATGGTCTTGGTTTCAACTTTTTCTTACTTCACTTTTCAATAACCTTTTCTCTCCTAAAAAATTGTAACAAAAAAGTCCCAAAAAACTTATACACCCATTAGCATTAGTACAAAATAAAAATCAAAACTAGTTCTAAGATTTATGATGCAAAAATCAAACTAGATGTAAACTAGCACTAACATATATGCTCATTTCTTTTACCCAATGCAAGGCTTTAACTTTTATAAAAACTAACTAAGTATGCAAGTTTTCTCTCTAGAATAGAAAAATGACTATGAATGAGATTTAAATATGAGATGCAACCTAATAATATGAGATCTGATCTATTGACAAAATAAACAAAGTCTAAAGCTACAAACTAAATACTAATTTTTAAAGAAATGCAATGAAACTAACTTTAATCAATTAACAAACTTTATTGCTACTCACTAATACAAATGTTTAACAAAGTTTTTTGCGTGTTTTTTGTTTGTTTTTGTGTATGAATGAACAAGATGAAGGGGCTGCCAACAAATGGAAAATGGGACAGTCCAAAAGGTAAGAGGATGGGGCAGCCAAAGAGGAGGGAGAGCAGCAGTGAGAGAGGGCTGTTATGACAGTGATGGGACAGTCAACACACAGGGATAATGGGCAGCCAAAGAAGTGAGGGAAGAGACTGCCAATGAAGGGCAAAGACAGCTGCAAAATGCTAAGTAATGGACAGAGATGAAAAGATGGTACGAGTAACAGTAAAGGTAGGGCAGTAGCTAGTGTAACGAGATGGGTGAATGGAAGAAATGGGGATCTAGTGGATGGAGAAAAACTTTAGACAAGGAGAAAGTAGAGAACTATGGTTTGGAAGAAAAGACTAGCAATCAATGATAAAAATCAAGGAGAAAGTTGATGGCTTGAAGAAGATAGCCCTTGGAACCAAGGTGACCAAGTTGAAAGTTTTTTAAATGGGTGATGGAGAAAGCAAGAATTTCTTGTTGCTTGATCTTTGAAAGAATTGAACCTCTTTGGCAATTCTATAGAGTGAAGATGAAAACATACAAAGACCTTGATCCTTGGAGAATACCTGCAAAATCAATGTACTCAAGCGAAAAACATAGATATATAGATGCATGTGCTAGATTGTTAGCCTTCTAGAAATATTGATCTATGCTTAATAATCTCAAGTACAAAAAGCATTACACAATGTCACCTTGTTACAAGATGAAGCATGGCCACCAAGAGCCTCCACGAATTGACCTCCAAAGTCACAATTTTATTCAACAGTTAAAACAAGTTACAAATCCTCCAGAGTTTCTTTGCTCAAAAGTCCATGAGGAATGAGGAAAGAATGCCTCATTATATAGCACAAGACAAGAGTCCATCTACCCTAATTTGAATTGGCTTGATAAGAGCCAATGGCACCTAACACTCAACTCGAATTGCCAATCAATAGCTAGCTTGGAGTGCCAACCACCACAAAGCTTGAGTTCGAGGTCTATGTGGATGGGGAGGTGGCCTCCACCTAGGCAAGGCGGCCCCCATCCCCTTCTTGGAAGCTTCACCACCCAACAATCGAATGCCACATGTAGAATTCGAGTTTCAATAGAGGTATGACGTGAGCAAGCTTGGAGATAGCGTGAGCTTTGAGGTAGGTGCTTGGAGTTTTAACAATGTGTTGATTGCAATCATGGTAGTTGAGAGTGGGAGGTGGCCTCCACCTAGGCAAGGCGCCCCCACTACCATTCAATGCAACTCCAAACCAACCAAAACTTATTTAATAACCATTCCACATCACCAAACTCGACTTTGCATGCATGGAGGGCGAATTCTCTATGGGAGATCCACTTGTGCTGACTGGATAGTTGACTGAAGCTCAGTGAAGTTGATTGGAATCATCTTAAATGCCTGGTGCCATGTCAATTAGCCTTTTATTTTATTCAAATTGATTTATTTTGGAGAGATTTGGATTATCTCCAAAATATTCAATTTTATTAATTTAATTAATTTAATTAATAATTTCTCTGTAACTGGGTTTTTTGAGAAATTATGAATTATGAGGCCTAATTGACATCCGAAACTTAGGATAAACTGGACCGGGGACCATGAATGATTTTTGGCATAAGTCTGGAGCCTTCAATCATCAAATTCGGATCCCGGATGACTGACATATTACAATTTGATATTTCTCTATTTAAACTATAGAGAAATTTATTAAATTTAAAAAATAATTAAAAACCAAAAATCGGAGGACTCGGTAAATTTTTTTCTGAGGGTTCTAGGGACCTAGGACATGATCGACACTTATTCTAATAGTGTCTAGTAGGCTTATATACATCAGTTGGACTCTAATAACCCCCCATGGCTAAAATTTTCAAAATCGGGCAGTCCAGCTTTGGAGGAAGCGGGAGAAAACCTCATCGATTATAGCTCGGCTATAGGCAAAGTATAATTGACAAGGGAAAAAACTTCCTGGAATACCTTAGTTGCTTAATCAAGTCATGGGGAACTGAGACACTCAGATCCTACTAGCACACTTTATTACAAACCCCATGGGGCAATGGTCATGTCAACTGAAAAACAAAACTGGCTAGCCAAAACTGGCTAGTCACAAATGCTGGATCATCTGATACACTGGAGTACAAACATTCATCATGTTTGTCAAATGGCGGCTCTTTACATAATTCAACTATGGTACAAATAAGTTGGTAACATTTGGCTCCAACTGCAGGACGGGTGCTCGTTTGATTTATGGATCAAAAAGAGTATTCGAGAACCCCAGAATATCAGTTTCCTGCACAGAAACGGAAGTGTCTTAGTCCAACATTTTCATGATAAATAATGCCAAAATGAAATATCAACATAATATTTTTTGCTTTTTTAATAATAAAAGGTACATGAAAAATAAAATCTTTTCTTTTTCAGCATATATATGAAGTATGATACAAAAAGATAACATGTGAAAAACTATGATACATCAATATGGTACATAAGAAAAAATGCATAAAGATCAACAAGGATGGGTTTAGAGATGTCCTGAGATGATCCCTTGGTCATCTTGGAGGTTGCTCCGATAAAATGGCTTCAGGTGTTGCCCACTTTTGGGTAGGCTTAGTTCTTCTCCTTCCATGGTATTCAACAAGAAAGAATTAGTGCCAGCAATGTCATGGATGATAAATGGGCCTTTCCAAAGCTGTCGAATTTCCCATGTTTCCCAGGCTTCTCCCTTCTTTTGTCCCATAGGAGAACAGTATCCCTTACTTGGAAGGGTCTTGGCTTGGCTGATTTGTCAAATGTACCCTTCATACTTTCTTGATATCTTAAGGTCTGATCAAGGGCATCTCTTCTGGCTTCATCCAACTCTATGATTTGATTAATCCTCTGTTCCATTTCGATTTTTTCAGTTACATACTCACTCATTAATCTGAAAATTGGAATCTGCATGCTAACCGGAAGGGTGGCTGTGAGACCATACACTAACTCAAAAGGGGATTTCCCTGTGGAGTTCTTCTTGGTTATTCTGTCAGCCCATACAACATACTTAATCCTGCTGTCCCATGCTTTCTTATTATCACCCATAGTTTTCTAAAGGATATTCATCAGGTTTTTATTTGTAGACTTAGCAAGTCCATTTCTTTGCGGGTAGTAATCTGAGGAATGGGATAGGATGATGCCGTATTTGAAACAGAAGTCATTTACTTCTCCGAAATTGAAGGCTTTGGCATTATCAGTTGTTATCTTTAAAGGGATTCCGAACCTGGTGATGATTCTTTCTTCAATGAAGTTTATAACAACCTTTTCATCGGCTTTTTTAGTAGGTATGGCCTCTACCCATTTGGTGAAGTAATCGGTTGCCGTAAGAATCTAGCAAAATCCATTGCTAGAGTTATCTTTGAACTTGCCGATAAAATCAAGCCCCCATTGTTGAAAGGGGGCAAGGACCACAATAGGTGTGAGGGGGAGTGCAGCCAACTTCTGCTTACCAGTAAAAATGTTAGGGAACCCATGTCAACCCCTTCTCTTTACTTTGTTAGTATATTGTTGTTGGACGCATATGCTTTGTAAGTCGTCCCATAGTATTTGTTGATCCATAGTTTATATTAGCCCATGGTATTGACCCATAGTATTGGACGCATATGCTTTGTAAGTCGTCCCGTAGTATTATATGTTCCGTGGTTTTGACTCATAGTATTGGGCATAGACTTAATATATAAGTAGTGTGTTGAGGTCATTGAAGGCACCGTGAAGTTAATTGTATTGAGCTTTCTCAAAGGAGGTTGCCCCCTCGAAGTGGCCCGTGATCAATATAAAAGTGATTCTGAGTTCTATTATTTCTGATATCTCGTGTATTTGCATTAATTAATTATTGCAGGTTCATCACATCTGGTATCAGAGCACTTTCTTGGGCTTGCTGGGTGAAATTTCTGCCAAATTTTTTTTTCGCATCTGTTGCAGGTTCGGATTTGGGAATAATCCCTATCCGCTTAACTGTGGGAAGTACTTGGGCATAAGCCCTAAAACTCATTGTGAGGAGTACCACAGGAACCCATAAGTAGCTGGCCCATTGAGAGGACCTGCCAGCAAAAAGGGCAACGACCCCTACTTGATTGACTAGTTCCCACCCGTGAAGTAAACCAAGAGCTGTCATTGTGGCAAAGCGGTTATCAGTTTTACCTGAGCCGTGGAGTGAGGGGTACTACCCCAATACGCAAGCCGTCAGACAACATTGGTGGCCGAGTGAAACCCTAGAACTGTTAGGAAGCCGCACATACCTGGGGTCCATATCTATTTTCAGCTGAACTGTTGTCGATCACTGCTGCGCCGTTTCAGATCCAGCCGTTTAGATCCATTCTGAAAGCCGTTCCAGATCCAGCCGTTTTCAATCCATTCGGCGCCGTTTCAGATCCCTCTGTTTCCGCTCACTTCCGGGCCATTGCAGATCTATCTGTTTCAGATTCGTTCCGAGCCGTAACCGCTCCATACTGAAAAAAGAGTATAAAATTCAGTTTTTTCTCCATATCTTCTTTGTTTTCACTTCGTTTCCCTTGAAACTTCCAGGGAACCCCTGTAATCCCATTCTGCATATTTCATTCCTGAGGACCTGTTATCACCTAGGCTGTAGTTACCCCTATGGATGGATCCAGTCATGGATGGCAATAGGGAAGGGCAACTCAAAAGGTGCAACCACGATCACCTCGACCTCCAATATGTATGGTTGTCACGCTAGTCGAGGCAACCTTCGCTTTATGTTATCTAGCCCAGACAACAAAGGGGGAGACCCGATCTACTCCCGACAGGAGAGATCAAAACCAAGACACCAAATCAAGGTATTTCTAAGTGAAGTTAGGTGTATGGTTTATCCTAGACCTAAGGGTGAAGTCACAAGCCAAGTGAGGGGTTCAATAGGTATAGCTTTGGTTCATAGTTGGTGTGAAAGTGACTTACAATGTTTGAAGTGAGATCTAGGGCTAGTGTACTAGTTCAATGTTAGAAAGTCCACTGCCTTGGGAACTGTGTCCAATGCAGGGTAGTTAAGGGTTGTATTGGGGCTAACTAGTACAGATGACAAGCTTGACCATGATACATGATAGCTTCAAGGGTTTAGTTCACCATGCATAGGTCAATCCACAAGTCAATCCAACAATCTAGGAAGGTTGAACTAACTTGGAGAGAAACCAGTGCCTTGGGAATTGGGAAGTGGAGTCAAAGTAGGTTTGACTTGTGGTTTAGGACTCCTAGTACTTGGGACAAGTGGGCAATAGAGGTCTTGATGGATGAATGTATCTAGATCTAGGTTTGACCCAAGTGGACCACAATCCTTAAAACAAGGAATGCAATTCCCAAGGCAAGATTTGACAAAGTGATAGTCTAGACCTAGGTTTTGAATTATTCTGGTTTCAGATCTCCAAAAATCTCAAGTACCCAGTTCCTGGAAGTGAGTCAACTCACTTCTCCAAGGTGGTGCGACTTTGCCCAAGGAGGCTAAAAAGTGGGGTTAAGTGGGTCAAAACAAGTCGGATGGCATCCAAACTTTAGATCCGAGTAGATCGGTCAGGTAGGAGTATGGATCTGTAATTTCGTGGTAATCCAACGGTTAGATCTTAGTAGATTTGAGTTTAAGTGTTCCAAGTGGTCCAAAATGGGGATTAAATCCCTTAAAATGTGGAATGGGGCCCACAAGGTGAATTTCAGGAAAGTGACAACCTGGGTGTATGTTATTGGATGTGTAGATGATAAATCAATTGGAATCTCAAACACCCACCACCTAGATCTAGGTCAACTTGCTCAACTAGTGAAGTGCGCCTTGCTTGGGAGAAGCTAAGTTGGCATGGGAGAGGGGTCAAACGGAAGCCAATCCTCACCAAACTATAGATCCGGGATGTCGTGGATGCTATAAAGGTGGGTTTTCAGTATTATGCCCAACAACCCACTAGATCTAAGTAGATCTGAGAAAATGAAAAATGGGGTTTTGAAGTATTTAGGTTTTTTAAATATTTTAGACAATTGGATAGATCATGGAGATAGAACTTACCTTGAGATCATACCTGAGTGATGTGGATGAGATGCCTTGATGTTGAGGAAGATTCCCGCAGAGATCAAATGAGAGATTGTTGATTTTGCTTGCCGAAATGATGCCCTAGCCCACAAGTGCGCCTTCCTCTACCTGTCAAACCAAGGAATGAAGATTCAATCAGTAAGATCAAGTATGGAAGAAATACAAGAGAGATGCAAATAGTAACATGAAATAGAAGGTCCTGGGACAGTAATACTCCTTGTTACCAACGAAGAGCTCCAAAGAAGAAGTAGGGAGAGTCTTCCCCTACCAATACCTCCTCCTCCAAGCAAATTGGCCTCCACCTGTAGATGCAAAATCGTGGTACAAAAGATATGGCGAACAAGATTTCCAATAACTCAGTGCAAAGGAAGAACCAACGAACGAACACCAAAAAACATTCACCACAACACTGGAGATAGATGCAATAATAATTTTCTATTCCAATAATCCAGAGCCAAAAAGTCCCCCTTTACAATGAGAGGCTCTCTCCTTTAAATAGGAAGGAGAGGCACCAAAACCCTAACCACTTTTTGAATGAGTGGCTAAGATTAAAAGATACAAATGTCTAATCAATGGTTGAGATGAGCTCAACAATGAAATACATGGATCACTAATAAAATATAATATAAGTGGACAAAATCGCCCTATAAGAGGGGAATCCCACCAAATCATGATGATAAAATATCATAAGAGGCTTATGGTGGGTCCAAGGGGTAATTTTATCCCTCCTTGGTCAATCCCCATAGCACAATAACCAAAAAATAATCATGAATGTACCAAATCGTGCCTCCATAGTGAAGTCGTGGTCCTCAAAAGACCTCAAAAATCCACAGAAAGTGCCATAAGTGATGGATGCGGGCCCCGATGAAGCTGAAACTGCTGGAGAAGGTGTGGAAGGTCCTGATCTATCATCACTGATCATCCCATGCCATAACTTTTCCTCAGTAGCCCAAATCGATTTCCTCAATAGCCATTTCTACCAATCCTGAAATGCCTCGGGAAGCGTGAAACTGCCCCAAACAGCCTCCTGGAGTGCTGGTGCTGTCAAGGTGAGGGCACCAATGTGTCCGGGAGGGGGGTTAATATGGTAAAAACAAGTGGCTGGACCACCCCCTCCATCATCAGCGCCCTAGGTCAACCGGATAAAAATCACATCTGCTCCGACAGGGCCTCCGACAGACCAAAACTGCACTAGGACAGCCTACTGAGGCTAAATCATCACTGCAAGTGCCCGGAACTGAAAACAAACTGTCCCATTGGACTCAGAAGGTCCAAATCCATCCAAGATGTGTACTCATACACCATATGAATCTCAGCATGATCAAAATAAATATCCAATATACCGGATCAAGGCCAATAATAATGCGCTGTACATATACAAACACTGCTGTAACCCCAGAATCATCATCATAACCCTGTAGCTGCTGCATAGAGTCATCATGTATGTATACATAGACCATATATCATCTATCCATATCATCATAAGGTCCAACATCTCATGTCCCATGGTCCTCCATGGTCAAACTAGGGTCTAACCAAGACCGAATATAACTCAGATCATCATCAATAGCTGCTGTAAAGTGTCAAGGTTAATATATGCTCTACAACTTATTCAAATAACAATTATAACACAGAGTAATCATGACTGGCGATCTAAATCCAAATATATAGTGTCGTTAATTATTATTATTACTCAGACTAGACTTTCAGGATCATACTCACTTCATAGTTGTGATCAATTTGCTAGTGAAGGGTGAAGGCTTAAATTAACTGGCTAGGCTAAGGGATGACTTAACTATCTTGACTTTGTGACACTTTGGCAAGGGAAAGGGAATACACCATAGTATATACTGAATGAGCAACACAGGGAATGGCGGTGTCTCACAAATGGATGAGTTGTTTAAAGAGGGTTTATTTACCTTCACAGATGCGCACAATCCATAATACAAATAAGGCCAGCAATTGTTTAGATATAGCATTTAAGTTCCATTGCTTTTTGGGCCTGAAGTTTCCATAGCCTTGATCTATGTGTGTTTACAAACACATTGCATAGATTTACATTTTTTCTTTTAGGCTTTTTGCTGCAGGTGTGTTTTTAAGGCACTTGTTTACCTGAGCACTTCTAGGTGTGTCATGGACAGCTTGTTTACCTAGGTATTTATTTTCCACAAGATATAACATTTTATTTTTATGGCCATTTTCATTTGGCACGCCTTTCATTCATGTGTGTTCAAAAACACATTGCATGAATGGGCTTTTCATACAAGATATAGCATTTCATTTTCCAGGTTTTGTATTGATGGCAGCACTAAAAGTTTCAGGTTTAGCCAACACAACTTTAGTGACTAGGGGGAATTCCAAGGAACTCCAACTCACCATAGGTAAGTTTTGTCACCAACTCAGAGCCGAGACACGATAAACAGGGAAGCTCATCCAATACAGAGGCTACAGTGGGGGAAAAGATCCTCCATGTCACTAGTCAAGTAGTAAGTCAGGGTGATAAACTAAAAGGTAGGCCATGGATGGATGGAGACAATGAATGGTGGAACCGACACTAGCAAGCCAAGGTATGGTTGAATGATCACCTCTATTCTCCCTAGGGAGGGTAAAACCAATGAGTATGAATAGTGAACTTCTAAGTCTGAGTAGGGACAATATAGTATAAATAATAGATCAACCAGGTCCAAATATCTATATGATCGCCAGATCATGACACTAAGTGCTAAGACATGCTATAAGAATAAGTATAAAAGCAATCTAACCATAACACCATGATATACCTGCTGAGTCATATACCTGAAAGCTCATCAACCTGTACCATCATCTGTCCTCTGAAACTGCTGCTACAACTCTGGGCACTACTGACTGCTCTGTACCAATGGTATAATGACTACATCGGTCATTTCTCTGAGTGTCCTGAGACTCAGTCATGGCATGGGGAATACAACTGCTGTCCACAATCTGATAGTGATCCAATATAGATGCTCATCTCGGCATCTCAAATGCAAGGGAACTGGCTGAATGGTGTACTGGAATGAGAAAAATAATGTATGGTAGCCCGGCTACTATATATGTGATAACAGGACCCTATCCCCAATTCCATTTCCCATAGCCCGAAATCCCACATTTGTCTATTTTTAGGGTTTGCCATAACTTCCTCAGATTTCACCCAATCACCTTCAAATTTTACCACAGAGTTTCATTTCCGAATTCTGCTTCTTTGTCCCCCTTTGCCAAATTTTCCCATTCTTTCACCCCGCTTCTGAAATCCCCATTTTTGCCTCCTTGTCCATAAGAAAGTGTCCAAATCCTAGTCAAACCCCAATTACCAATCCAAGTTTTTCCCAAATCCAAATTTTCCCTTACTAAATAAGCTTTTGTTTGTGTTTTTCTATCCATTGCCCCCCCCCCCCCCCCAAAAAAAAAAAAAAAAAAAAAACTTTTGGTTGTGGTTGTCACCCGCGCAGGAGCAAAAACCATGGAGGAAGCACTTGCAGCCATCCAAACCAAACTCCAATATCTGGACGAAAAATTTCTCAGCCTCCATCTTCAGCATTCAGCCATGAACAATAACCGACAGCCAGAATCTTTTGCAGCCATCGGGTTCTCTTCTTCCAGCAATTTTTGGGGGCCGAAGCTTGATTTTCCTCGATTCAATGGTACTGATCTGATGGGATGGATATACCGAGCAGAACAATATTTCAGTCTGCATAATACTTTTGATGTCCAGAAAGTTCCACTTGCATCCTTTCATTTGGAACAGGAAGCCCTTCAATGGTACCGTTGGTACATCAAAGCTAATCCCGAGCCAAACTGGACAGATTTTTGCCAACTCCTTTTGCCATGATTTGGTCCTAGTGCTTTTGACGACTTCACAGGAGCACTCACTAAACTTCACCAAACTGGCACAGTGAGAGAGTATCAGACGGAATTTGAGAAACTAGCCAATCACACAGAAGGATTGTCTGATGAATTCTACAAGAGCTGTTTTATCAGTGGTCTCAAGGATGAAATCCGCTCAGAGGTCAAAATGTTCTGTCCCAACACAATGATGGAAGTCCTAGGGTTGGCTAAACTGGCCGAGGACAAGATCGCAGCTCAACAACGCTCCAAACCCACCTTTGTTCCCTTCAGAAATATGGGTTCCCATTGACCTCCCATCACGCCTGATCCTCGACCAACTTCTATCAAGCATTTGTCTGAAACAGAGATGCAGGCACACCGAGAAAAAGGGCTTTGTTATAATTGTGATGAGAAATTCATTCGGGGACATAGATGTGTTGAACGAAAGCTTTATCTCTTGGATGTGGATTCTCCGCCTGCCTCTGAACTTGGTGAAGAAGCTCTAGATACAGTAGATTATCAGGCTGACATTCAGCACTCGCTTGTTGACACCCCGTCTCAGGACGACCCACCCGAGATCTCTCTCCATGCTGTAACCGGCGTCACCAACCCACAAACAATGCGGGTCAGGGGATACTTCAAGAAGCTCCCTCTTACCATACTCATTGATTCTAGTAGCATTCATAACTTCATTGACCCTCGGATTGCCAAACAGGCTGATTGTTTTGTCCATCCTTGCTCCCACTTTGAAGTCATGGTTGCCAATGGGGGCACCTTACCTTGCAAAGGGAAGTGTCACAATGTGCGTATCTCTATGGAAGATTATAACCTGCGCTCTGACATGTTTGCCTTGTCCTTAGGCAGATGTGATGTGGTTTTGGGCGTTCAATGGTTACGCACACTTAGCCCCATCTTATGGGATTTTGCTGAACTTTGGATGCAGTTTTCAGTCAATGGGGCACAACACAAATTTATGGGCTTACAACCAGGGTCTCTCTGCATCATCAGTTCACATCGCTTGGAAAAAATCCTTAAGAAGAATTCACATGGTGTCATCACTCAGCTCCATTCCATTCAGATGCACCCATCAACAGTCTCCACTACTTCCTTGGATAGATATGCAGGTGTCTTTGCTGAACCAATGAGCTTGCTGCCTTCCAGAGATCTTTCCGGTAAGAATTTAGCCGCATCTACCTCTCAGCAAGAAATGATGGCTATTTTGCATGCAGTACAGAAGTGGCAGCCATACCTATTAGAGAATTATTTCTGCATCAAGGTTGATTTTCAGGGTCTGGAAAATTTCCTGGAACAATGGGTCTCCTCCCCAACACACCTGAATTGGGTTATCCAACTCATGGGTTATCCCTATGCGATCACTTACAATAAGGGTAAGGACAATATGGTGGCAGATGCTCCTTCTCGCACAATTGATGACCTAGTTTCTCTTACAGCTATTTCTCTGCTTGTTCCAAATTGGTTGCAATATGTTCAACAGGGCTATTTCTTCTATGAACTCCATGCTTCTTCATCAGCAAGGCACTCTGGGTTCTTCAAAATGTATGATCGGGAACAATGTAACTTCTTTTGGCAGGGACTAAAAATGACAATTCAACAGATGGTGGCTGACTGTGATATTTTCCAGGTCAACAAGGGTGAAACGACACTCCTTTCGGGACTGCTCAAACCCTTGCCCATCCCTACACAGATTTGGCCAACTATTTCTATGGATTTCTTAGAAGCGCTCTGGTGGTACAATACCACATCTACAAGGACACCATATGAATCAGTCTATGGAAAGACACCGCCAGTTCTTCTTCCATACACCCTTAGCAGCTCCCCAGTTCAGGCAATTGACTCGGGTCTTCGAAAACGCGATCAGATTCTTCTCATTCTGCAGGACAATCTTCACATGGCCAGAATTCGACTACAACAAGCCGATCAACACCATTCTGAGCGCACTTTTCACGCAAATGATATGGTTCTTCTTCGCCTACAGCATTCCAAGCAATCCTCCCTGAACCTCCAAAGGCGTCAGTGGCTCGAAATGCAACCCGAGGATGCTACTAGGGAACCACTCATTCAGATTCTGCATCAATTTCCCCAACCAAAGCTTTGAGGACAAAGCTTTTTCTAAGGGAGAGGGGATGTTAGGAACCCGTGTCAACCCTTCTCTTTACTTTGTTAGTATATTGTTGTTGGACGCATATGCTTTGTAAGTCGTCCCGTAGTATTTGTTGATCCATGGTTTATATTAGCTTATGGTATTGACCCATAGTATTGGACGCATATGCTTTGTAAGTCGTCCTGTAGTATTATATGTCCCGTGGTTTTGACTCATAGTATTGGGCATAGACTTAGTATATAAGTGTGTGTTGAGGTCATTGAAGGCACCATGAAGTTAATTGTCTTGAGCTTGCTCAAAGGAGGTTGCCCCCTCGAAGTGGCCCGTGATCAATATAAAAGTGATTATGAGTCCTATTATTTCTGATATCTCGTGTATTTGCATTAATTAATTATTGCAGGTTCATCACAAAAAAGCTGACACTCTTGGCAACACTTGACATGTTTGTGAACATCTGCGAAGATGGTGGGCCAATAGTATCCGACTCTTAGGATCTTGTGAGCAGTTGTATTTGCTGCATAATGCCCTCCGCAAAATCCTGAGTGAAACTCAGTTAAGATTCTTTTGGAGTTTTGTTCATTTACACACCTAAGTATGATGCCATCTGGGTTTCTCCAGCCCAAACCTTCTTGGGTAAGGCAATACCTAGCAGTTTTGAGTCTTAAAGCCCTTCGCTTGTGACCCTTGAGGTGATCAGGACAATTGAAATGGAGGAGGAAGTAGATGATGTCGGAATACCAGATGTTGTCAAGCTCTTGGAGGGTAGGAGTCATGGAAGGTCGAGGAATGTTGTTTTCAGCAACCATTTCAATGGCTTCTTCATTCTTTTGAGTGAGCATTTTAGCCAGCCCTTGCCCTTTGATTAACTTGGTGGGTTTGATTTCAAGGTCATATTCCTGGATTTTGGAAACCCATGTACCTCTTATTCCTAAACAATCCTGTTGAGATAGGATGTCTTTTACCGTAGCATGGGGAACATACCCTATAACCTTGGAATAGCCGATATATGTTCTGAAGTGTTTCAAAGATTTAACTAAGGCATAAGCCTGCTTTTCCATGATTTTGTATTTTAATTCGGAATTTTGTAATGCTCTACTCATACAGGCAATTGGTTGCTCGGACCCTTCGAAGTTCTTCTGGAGCAATACACCAGCAGTGGTGTCTTCCGAGGCAAAGGAGAAAATCATGAAATCTTTAGTGTAATTAGGGCTAACTAAGACAGGTGATCTAGTAATAGCATCTTTGATGGCTGCAAAGGCTGCCCTCTCTTCATCATCCTAGACAAATTTAGCATCCTTTTTTAACAACCGTTGCATGGGTTTCATTAGCTCGGCTAAATTTGGGATGAATCTTCTTATGAAGTTGATATGGCCACTGAAAGATTGGAGACCCTTAACATTTCTAGGAAGGGGAATTTTCTGGATAGCTTCAACTCTTTCGGGGTCAACTTTAACCCCGTCTTTATTGACAATGTGACCCAAGAGTTTACCCTCCTCAATGCCAAAGACTGATTTTACCGGATTTAAAGAAATTCCATACTCTGCATCTTTCAAAAACCTTCCTAAGGTGACCAATATGGCTAGATCTTTTTTTTGAAAATACGGTCAAGTCATCTTGGTAGATTTCAATGATTTTGCCCACCAATTCCTTGAAGGCATAATCCATGGCCCTTTGGAAAGTAGCCCAGCATTTGTAAGGCCGAAAGGCATTCTTAGATATTCGAAGGTTCCCCAAGGGGTTGTAAAAACAGTTTTGTGTCTATCTTCTTCCTTGATGACTACTTGATTGTAACCCGAAAAGCCATCCAGCATTGACATCATGCTTGATCCAGTGACCCGTTGGAGGAGGGTCTCCATATTTGGAAGGGGGTAATTGTCTTTTTGACATGCAATGTATAGATTTCTGAAATCTATACATATTCTTAAGCTGCCATTCTTCTTTTTGACTACCACTAAGTTGGAGCACCACGAAGTATGCCGAGTGGGTGCTATAATGCCTGCCGCCAACATCTTTTCTAACTCCTGTTTGACAATGGGAGCTAGCTTAGGATTTATTTGTCTTAGCTTTTGCCGGAAAGGTTTACCCTTTGACACTCGGGTTTTAAGGGAATGGTGTGTTGAAAGACATCTTCCCTATATGCTTTGAGCTCATCATAGGTGAAAGCAAATATATCCCTAAACTCTCTTAGTAAGTTTATAAGGTCATTTCTTTCTTCATCAGAGATACCTGTTATCACACAACTCGTAGTTGCCCCTAGTGGTATCCCATCCGAGACGGTAGAGGAGATGGGCAACTAAAGAGGTGACCCAAGAGATGCCACGGTTCCCAATGCAAGGTGGGAGTCACGTCAACCAAGGCACTCTTTGCTTTAGATCTAGATAAATCAAGACCTAGGGGGAGACCCTATAACCAATCAAAGATGATTGGACCCAAACAAAGGCTCCTAGGGATGAGTAGATAACGAGCTACGGAAACCAATGCAAGGTTAAGTGGACCTAGAATTTAAAGTATGGTTGAAGGTTGTTTGAGAGAGGATTAGTGTTTCAACCAATGTATGATTTAGGCCACATGATTAGTTATGATGGCAGGATATAGTACCATATACTATACAAGTGGGTCCTATTTTCTTGGGATATGTGAAAATGGCTTGATGTGGACCCACAAGGTGGACTTTAGGGATGCAATTGGCACTAGAGGCTATGCAATGAGTAGATCTATGGATCTAAGTTGAAATTAAGAGTACCCATATACCATATCTAAGGTTTGACACAATTCCCAAGGAGTGCGACTTGCTTTGAGGAGGACTAGTGCCTTGTTGGATGGGCTAATAGAGTCAAAAGGTATGTCAAAGTGTAGATCGGGACACCTAGAGGTCAAGTCAAGTGGGCTAATTGAGGTAGAATGGTTGGATCTAGCTAGATCTAGGATTTCATGAAATGACCCTAAGTGGACCACAATCCCTTAAAACAAGGAATGCTACCCCCAAGGCAGATCGTCACAAAATGATACTCTAGACCTAGGTTTCAAGGTATGGCCGTTCCAACTCCACAAAAATCTCAACCACCCACTTCCTCAAAGTGGGCAAACTCACTCACCTAAGGGAGTGCGACCTTGCTCAAGGAGGGCTAAAAGATGGATAAAGTGGGCCAAATCAAGTCCAATGGCCACCAAACTGTAGATCGAAGTAGCTTATGCACCGATCTATGTGGATCTAGAAAATCAAGTCAATCCAAGGGTTAGATCTTACTAGATCTGAGTTTTAAGATGCCAAGTAGTTCAAAAGGGGGTTTTAATCCCTTAAAATGTGGAATGATCCCACAAGGTAGAAATCACCAAAGTAAAAGTCTGGGGGTAGGTTATCAAGTGTGTAGATTACAAATCAAGTGGGATCTCACCTACCCATATGCTAGATCTAACCCAACAAGCCTCTCCAAGGAAGTGCGATTTGGTTCAAGAGGGCTAAATTGCCTTGAAAAGTGTGTCAAATTTAACCCAATCTCCACCAAACTATAGATCCAACTAGGGGTGGATGCTATAGAGGTGGGTTCTTAAGATCTTTTCAAAAGCAAGGCTAGATCTAAGTAGATCTAAGAAAAACAAAATTGGGGTTTTAATTAATTAGGGTTTGTGACCAATGAAGATAGAATGGATGAAAGAGGCACATACCTTGTAGATCTTACCTCAATTGCTTGTGGCCACCTTGCAAATTCATAGCATTCTCCTATGTGTATATTCAAGAGTGAGATCCAAGAGCTCCAACCAAAACGTCCTCCTCCTACAAGACAAGATCAAAGAAACAAGTCAAGTAAGATGATTATGAAAATGATAGAAAGATGTAATAGAAAGCATCAACTATGTCACAAAGATACAATAATGATACTCCTTGTCACAAGATCAACCCAAGAGAGAATATGTGGATCCCTCCAACAATAACCTTCAAGAAATCGCCCTCCTCTCCATCAATTCGACTTTCCTGCAAGAAAACTAGTAGAAGCACCAAAATCCACAATGATACATAGAAGAGATACTGTATACTCAATATGCAAGAGAATCCACAAGACAAGAGAGATATGCTCCACAAAGAAATGTTCCATTCCAATATTCTAGAGCTCCAAAGGTGAGCTATACAATGGGGGGTCTCCTCCTTATATAGGATAATAAAGACCAAAACCCTATACCACTCTACAATACTACATCAAATGAGTGGTTGAGATTAAAAGATCTCAATATACAATCAATGGCTAAGATGAACCATAACAATATATCACATGGATCACCCAATATAATGATGACGTCATAGTATAAAATAATCATGGAGGGTGACGTCATCCACTAGAGGGGGTATAAGTACCAAAAATCCACCTCATGATGACTAGGACATGACATAATAAGCACATGGTGGGGCTAGGAGGCATCAATCCTTACTAGCTCATCCCCAAGGCACAATAAAATAATAAAATATGTCCAATATAATATAAATGATCAAATCTGTCCTCAAAATCTGTGATAGACAAGCAGTAAAAGACCTCCTGTGATCGCTGTGGGCTTACCCACATGGTGAAAACTGGCTGGAAGATAGTGGCATCACCTTGGAAGACCTCTGTGAAAAACAAATGCCAAAACCTTGTCTCAATTGCCCAAATCGAATTCCTCAGTGACCACTTTATCCCATTTTTTTACTGCCTCGGTAACTGTGAAAGTGCCAAAACTGCCTCCTAGGGCATCTGCACTGTCCATCTGAGCCCACCAGGCTCTCCAGAAGGGGGGGTAAATGGTAAAAACAAGTGGCTAGACCACCCCCTCCTCATACAGCGCCCTAGGTGAACTGGCCTCTCCTGGCCCCTGCTGCTCAGGCTGGGAAATCAGCCCCAAATTTGGTCAACAAGTGTAAAACTGCACCAATCACTGTCAGAAGTGCCCGGAACTGAAAGATAAGTGTCTCATTGGATCCAGAAGACCCAAATCCACTAGAAATGTGTACTCATACACCATGGGTTGCCCTAATGGGCCAGCTGTAGTGTCCACCATATATGGACAGTGCATAATCTGATGATCTGAAATAATAATAAAATCTGCTGAACTGCATCCATCATCATCTGCATCATATGTCCATCATATGATATCATCATCAAGTATGTGGGACCATCAATCATCATCAATAGGTATAGATATGGCCCACATCATCATAGATCCCAATAATATACAACCAAGGATAAAACACGTCAGTAGACTAAGACATGCTTCTCTAATCATTCTCACAGCCAAGCTCAAAGTATAACATCGATTCAGTGGCATTAATCAAGTTATCATATTCCTTTGTTATATAAAATTACTTGCACAATAGTTAAAATGACAAACTCACCCATTGGACATGGTCAAACTGCTAGTGAAGGATGAAGGCTAGGAACAAGGTTGGGACAAGGGGTTGACTTGTCTAACTTAACTCAAAAATACTTTGGACTGGGAGAAGGGGGGAAGCTACAAACTCTGTGCTGGACAAAATAACACGGGGAATGGCTGTGCCTCACAAATGGATAAGTTGTTTAGAGAGTGCTTATTCAACTTAGGCATCATGTGTACATCAAGTTGATCCAAGTTCATTAGGATCATTCAATTTCATTTCATGACCTTTTTGGCCTACATAACCCTTCGGATCTCAGGTGTGCTGATAAGCACAACTAGTTGCAGCTTGCATCCAGGGTATGTTTTTCAAATACATATAAAGTCAGCAATTGTTTAGATATAGCTTTTAAGAGCCATTGTTTTTTGGACCCTTCTTATACTCTTCGAGCAGTATTTTTAGTTGTTCATCGCTCTTGCCCTTTTTAGTTTCCATGGGCGAATTTATAAGTTTCCATAAGTAGAACATGAGCTTTCAGTTTTAGCCAACAACATCTCAAGTGACTAGGGGGAGTTCGAGCCAATGCCAAACATCGGGACAACCGACCAGAATGATTTAGGCCTACAATCCAACTCACCAAAGGCAAGTTTTGTCACCAACTTAGAGCCGAGACACTGAACATACAGGGATGCGGTCCAAACACAGAGGTAGAAAAATGGGGAAGTCCTCAATATCAGAAAGTCAAATGAGACAGGTCAAGGTTTAAAGTCAAATAGGAAAGTCATGTATGGATGGAGTCAAGTGAATATGAAGTCTACACTAGCAGACAACTGGTGTCAGTAAAGACCATATCTATGTAAGGTGGAAAACCAGTGGGTTTTGTTAAATGACCTAAATGTGCAAGTAATTGTCCATTTTATGATTTATAGTTCATTTTAAACAGTTTGCCACATCAGGAATAATATACCAAGTAGATGCTGTGAACATGACTAAATCAACAAGATAATAATCCACAGTCGGTAAAATATCCATAGATCATACAACATCATCATAGTAATAAACATCATATACCATCTGAAACACTGCTGCAATACATCTCTAAGCACTGAACTGAAACTGTATGGGATAAAGGGTCACATCGATCATCAAATCTGAACTCTCAAGGCTCAGCCTTGACACTAGGTCTAACATAAGTCTGAATAATACACTGCTCTGATCACAAAATATACAATCATCATAGCCATGCTCTGAATAATGGAAGCTCTGGAATGTGCAGATATCTGCTAAACAAGAATAGTAGCCCTGCTACTATGGTGTGATAACAATACCCTTTCCGATTTTCAGTATTTTTGGTTCTTTTTCCGTTCCGATGTTAATCTCAATGTACTCACCTAGCTTCATCTGGTCAACATTATTCTTTCTCCTATCCTGTCTGTCAAAAATATTTTCCAAGGCAACAAAACCCCGTGGGATCGGATTTGAGCGGTTACCTTCATCATGATAGACTTCGCCTTCCTCTTGATCATTTGGTTTATAATTTAAGAACTCATCAATGTTATCTATGAACTTTAGTATCTGCTCATCATCTCTAAAAACTTACCATTGTTCCATGTTATCAGGAATGGAAGGTTTGAAGTTTATTTCCAAAGGGCAATGTCCTTCTAACATTTCATCTAAAGGTTGAAGTGTTGAGGCTGAAATTGCAAGTTTGTCCGCGGCACTATTCTGGTCTCAAGGGATTGCTTCTATATTAATGGCATCAAAGAATTCCATTGTGTCCCAGATTGCATATCGGTACTTTTTAAGTCTTTGGCACTTACATGCAAATTGACCCTTAATCTGTTGGACAATTAAATCCGAATCCCCTCTTATAGTTAGCAGTTTGATTCCCATGTCCTTGGCAATCTCTATGCCTAGTAGAAGTGCCTCATACTTCGCAACGTTGTTTGTGGCTTCAAATTCAAGTCTGAAAGAGAAGTTGAAAACCTTCCCTTCGGGTGATGTTAGGACTATGCCAGCACCTTTGCCAGCTCTAGAAGAAGCACTGTCAAACTCCATTTTCCATAAACCATTAACTTTTTTGTCTTTCATTTCCTTATGGACAGGATCTAAGAAGGTGGAATTTACCTGGTAGGTCCCTATTTCATTCGTATTGTAGATGTATTCATTTGCTGGTTTTTGGGGATCCTCAATGTGGTACTTTCTTTCTTTTTCTGAGTGCAGTTTGACAAGAAAATTTTCGGATGCTGGCATAGTTGCATAAGATAAGTCTAATTGTATTGACCCTGTTGGTTAAAATTAATGTTATTTAATTTACCTTGATTTAATTATCAACCGGAGTACGTATACTTTGAGCTGCTACACCGTATGTGCGGGCAAAATAGTTTTACTGCTCATACTTAAATGAATTCTAGTCTACTTACAAACAAAATGAAATGGATGCAGCTGATATTGTACTGAATGATCAATGCTAAGGATTACTAGATCTGTTCTAAAGAAAAATTAATTTGCTGATCCCTATCTTACTTGTAGCAACCTACAGCAATCTTTCAAAACAATATGAAACTACAATAATCTTCCAAAATAATACTAGGCTACAGCTATCCTGTATAAGAAACAACTTATTAAAAAGAACTTGTCCAATCTTGCCTACCAATGAAATGCTGAGTTAAGACTGCAATCCTGATGCTAAACTTAGACAAATATTCCTTACTCACAAACACTTCTAAATGAAATCTGTCTCTGCTTTAAACCACTCACACACAGTTGATAGAATGAAGTCTCTCCTGCTGCTACGTTCTATATAAAATAAAATGCTGGAACTATTTCAAAGAATGCACACCAATAAGTATTGAAATCATTTGAAGTATATATACTCACTCTAATCTCTGTAGATCGTGGGACTGGTGTTCACTCCTAAGAAACAACACTATAAACCATAATTCTATTCAACCTCCAAAAGCATGAATCTAACTGTTATTTAACCAACGCAAAAGGTTGTTTGAAAAGCCCTAAGTACTCTATAAACTAAAATCTTCAAATCTTCTGCTAACTCCACAAATGCTGCAAATTCTTTTGAAATCCACACAACACAATCAGAAAATATCCTACAGTCTTATAAGCTCAAAAGTCAAAAGGATTAAACCACTATTGGAGCTATTCACTAGTCGCTATAATGCTGACAACAAAAGAAATATGAAATTTCAATCTAGTCTCTTCATTAAATTGATTCTACAACAAACCAAATCAAATCCATTACACAGTTTGTAAATGCCATAACTTTGGGCAAAAGAATCATATCCATCAACGAGCCACACCACACTGGAAACTAAAGAGGTTAAAATACAAAACCACTCTTACTAATTTACTGAATCGGTTCTACAGCTAGACCGAGTGCATGTAATAGTAACTTGTCTTCTGAAAACATAAATCTTATTCTGAAGCACAAGTAAACAAAACCATTACCATTCTATTATAAAACAATGCCAAAGTATATAAGCTTCACTCTACTTACAGAAATACAAACAACACTTAAATACAAAGGATCGGTGTTGAAGGTGGGCCCTGCCCTCAACGCCTGCCAGTCTTAAATCACAGTATTAAAGAAGATAAATGCTGGATCGATTAACAAAAATAGAGTTTTACAGTCTTCTCTGTGTATATCTCTCTACTTAGGGTTTCAAGAATCATTTTATACTGAAAATACAAAGTAAAATCGACCTTGAAACAAGGATCGATACAGCTAACAACCCTACAGCTATCTCGGCATATCTGAACCAAAGATGGGAGCTCAAATCCCCTGAAATCCACATAATACTAAAGAGGGAAAACAACAGCTCCTCGAACAAAGGACATCCCTGAAACAACACCTGAAAAATCTGCATAGATATCTGGAAGGTGATGTGAGTCAAGAGACATCTCCAATGTGGCAGAATCCCCAAATCGCAGGTTCAACTAGCATAATTGTCCTGGGAACGCCGAGACAACCATTGAGTCATATAACAAAAAGATCCCTGCAAAGAAAAGAAAGAACAAAGGCTTATTATTCGACCTATCATTAAATGAAACTAAAAGACCTTATTATATGCATAAAAACTAATCAAAGTAATGAATAAGCATTTTAAAAAAGCACTTACCAAAACCTATCAACATTGATCTCCATAAAGGCATGACCATGTACAAATCAACACAAATGAAACTGATTATTATGTGGTTTCATAAGACTTAGGCTAGAAAATGTTGTAGTGGATAGTCAAAATAGGAGACCAACAGACCCACCCAAAGTAGCACCCCATTTTCTAGAGAGAAGCATCCGCCACTTATCAGGCACATCTATGACAAGGATATCCATAGCGACATAGATGTCTGGGTACTTGGCTAATTTGACGATTTGATTTTCAATCATCCCTTCCACCTCAACAGGTCTAGAATCCATGGCACACACCCTGATTTCACCACTTTTCTTTCACCACTTTTCTTTCTCACAATCACCGGGTTAGAAACCCAAGTAGGGTGTCGAACAGGTTGGATAATTCCGGCCACCAACATTTTCTCAAGCTCTTTCTTAATCAAGGGAGCAAGTTTAGGGTTGACATTCCTTAACTTTTGCCTATAAGGTTTAGCTCTTTCATGCAAAGGGATAGTATGCTCAATAATTTCAGGGTCAAAAGTTTTGAGCTCGTCATATGCCCAGGCGAAAATGTCTCGATACTTCCTAATTAGATTTACAATCGCCTTTCTTTCTTCTGGGGAGGCATTCTTTCCTATCCTAATCATTCTGGGAGACACTGGAGTTCCAATATTTATCTCTATAACCTCATCTACCGGTTCAGCTCTCTTACCTTTATATTCATCGTGCCGGTTGAAATTTTTCTCCAGAGGTATTGCTGGTTTCATAACATCAAAATTTTGAATAGAAGAATCGTTTAATTTATCTTCCAAAGTCACATTGCAATTTTGGAACTTTTCGTTGTTTTGCAAGAATGCAATGATCTGTGCATCATTATCAAAGATTTGCCAATGATCTTGATTATCAGGAACTGATGGTCTAAATATTACTTCAACCTTGTACTCTTTATCCCTGAGATGATCTGGAGTTTCAAAGGTACATGCTATTACTGATAATGCATCAGCCAGGGTATTTTCTTCTCTTGGGACTGCTTTTATTGCAAAGGCATCAAACATTTCGATGGTATCCCAAACAGCATTTCGGTAATCCCTAAGCCTATTATTTTTGGCTGCAAACTGGTTCTTCACTTGGGACACAATCAAATCAGAGTCTCCTGTCACATTTAAACATTTAATCTTTTGTTCGCGGCAAATCTCTAACCCTAGAAGCAATGCCTCATACTCAGCTACATTGTTTGTGCATTCAAATTCAAGACGATATGAAAATAATTTTTCTTCCCCAGAAGGCGACGTAAGGACAACTCCAGCTCCAGCACCATGCCTAGATTTAGCCCCATCAAAATGCATTTTCCAAACTTGACTAGGAGGAAAGGGATGTTGCCGGGGCTCTTCCCAAAAGTTGGCCATCACCATATAATTTCCAACCTCTTCAGTAGGACGCATGGCCTCTTCAAACAAATAGTCGGGGGTTTCTACATGCTCAGTCATAGGTTTTTCGTTCATCAATTTATAAGAAACCTTTCCTCCGATAGGAATAGTTGCATAAGACAAATCCATTTGGGATACTCCCTCCTAGTTTGGCAGCCCATTCCCTTGATAACAACATCCCCCATGCGTCAGGAATATCTAAAACCAGAACATCCATACTAATTTCAATTGCAGGATAAGCGGCCAGTTTCATTTTGAGATTCTTAATCATACCCTCTGACTTAACAGGCCTAGAATCCATCCCACACACATTCCTATACTCTCTGGATGGTTTTAGCTCCAACTGTTCCATGACCTTGAGAGGCATAATATTTACTTCTGCCCCTGAATCTAACATACAATTGTGCAATATCAATTGATTGATCTCCAAAGCAATATAAAAAGGGGGGTGACCCCTACCTTTATCAATTACACTTTGGATCATAATGGGGGGGTCATCCTCAATTGTTGATCTCACAGGATTCTTGACATTAGGTTTGATTCCTAAGAATTTAGTTGCCTGATTAAAGTATGAAGGGATCTTCAAGAGTTCTTCCAAGGGCACAGGGGTATTGGGTTTGGATAAGAAATTACTCAAATCAATCTTTAAATTACAAGCCTTTTCTTTCTCCTTGGTATTCATTTCTAGACCCAACAAACGCATTACCTGTACTTTAACAGAAGGGATGACTACCAAATCTTTCAAAGACACCATGACAGAAGATCCTGAAAGTTTTCCCAATATATTTGAATTTAGCTTTTCTTGCGTTATGGGAGATATTTCTTTACTTGGAGTTGGAGTATTCACTTGTTTTCTTTGCGCTGGATCCCTAGCCTGGGGTTTAGCCGAGCTTGGGCTTGTTACCTTCTTGGTGACTTGAGAAGACAATCTTCTAGGTTGATCCATTTTCTTTAAGGTTCCTTTAGGAGGAGTGTTTGGAGTTTGAGTGGGGACTCTACGAGTGGTATTTCTTTGGTCCAGGGAATTTTCTTTCAGACTAGTTTTGTTCTTATCTATATCTTTCGTGTTATTTTTTTGCCTGAGACCTAGTTACTACTCGGCCATCAGAAGTGGGCTTAGTTTGAAGATATTCATTTGTATACACACCCTCAAAGGTTCTAGAAAAAGGTTTATAGTTTTCAATATTTTCTCTTTGTTTTCTGAGAACTACCCCATTCAGGTTTTTGATTAAACCACTCATTTCGGTCATCATTTTCAAAATCATATCGTTCTCTGAATTAGTGACACAAGGCATAGTTCTAAGTGTTTAAAGGATGTAAGTAAGTTCGCTCCTCAGCGGAGTCACGATTGGGAGTCGCCAGGTCGATTTAACTCTTCTACCAAGATATGTGTCGTTGTATATGCGGGAAGGACTAGTAGCTTTTCCAAGGTAAGCCTATTGCATCCCCGGCAACGGCGCCAAAATGTTAGGCAAAGAGAAGGGGACGGCTTTAAGAAAAGTATGTCGAACCAAGGTAGGCTATTGCCTCCCCGGCAACGGCACCAAAATGTTATCACCTAAGCTGTAGTTACCCCTATGGATGTATCCAATCATGGATGGCAATAGGGAAGGGCAACTCAAAAGGTGCAACCACGATCACCTCGACCTCCAATATATGGTTGTCACGCCAGTCGAGGCAACCTTCGCTTTATGTTATCTAGCCCAGACAACAAAGGGGGAGACCCGATCTACTCCCGACAGGAGAGATCAAAACCAAGACACCAAATCAGGGTATTTCTAAGTGAAGTTAGGTGTATGGTTTTATCCTAGACCTAAGGGTGAAGTCACAAGCCAAGTGAGGGGTTCAATAGGTATAGCTTTGGTTAATAGTTGATGTGAGAGTGACTTACAATGTTTGAAGTGAGATCTAGGGCTAATGTACTAGTTCAATGTCAGAAGATCCACTGCCTTGGGAACCGTGTCCAATGCAGGGTAGTTTGAGGGTTGAATTGGGGATAACTAGTACAAGTGACAAGCTTGACCATGATACATGATAGCTTCAAAGGTTTAGTTCACCATGCAAAAGTTAAACCACAAGTCAATCCAACAATCTAGGAAAGTTGAATTAACTTGAAGAGAAACCAGTGCCTTGGGAATTGGGAAGTGGAGTCAAAGTAGGGTTGACTTGTGGTTTAGGACTCCTAGTACTTGGGACAAGTAGGCAATAGAGGTCTTGATGGATGAAAGTGTCTATATCTAGGTTTGACCTAAGTGGACCACAATCCCTTAAAACAAGGAATGCTATCCCTAAGGCAATATTTGACAAAGTGATAGTCTAGACCTAGGTTTTGAATTATTCCGGTTCCAAATCTCCAAAAATCTCAAGTACCCACGTCCTAGAAGTGAGTCAACTCACTTCTCCAAGGTGGTGCGACTTTGCCCAAGGAGGCTAAAAAGTGGGGTTAGGTGGGTCAAGACAAGTCGGATGACATCCAAACTTTAGATCTGGGTAGGTTAGTCAAGTAGGAGTATGGATCTATAATTTCGTGGCAATCCAATGGCTAGATCTTAGTAGATCTGAGTTTAAGTGTTCCAAGTGGTCCAAAATGGGGATTAAATCCCTTGAAATGTGGAATAGGGCTCACAAGGTGAATTTCAGGAAAGTAACAATCTGGGTGTATGTTATTGGATGTGTAAATGACAAATCAAGTGGAATCTCAAACACCCACCACCTAGATCTAGGTCAACTTGCTCAAACTAGGAAGTGCGCTTTGCTTGGGAGGAGCTAAGTTGGCATGGGAGGGGGGTCAAACGGAAGCCAATCCTCACCAAACTATAGATCCGGGATGCCGTGGATGCTATAGAGGTGGGTTTTCAATATTATGCCCAACAACCCACTAGATCTAAGTAGATCTGAGAAAATGTAAAATGGGGTTTTGATTAATTTAGGGTTTTAAAATATTTTAGACAATTGGATAGATCATGGAGATAGAACTTACCTTGAGATCATACCTGAGTGATGTGGATGAGATGCCTTGATGTTGAGGAAGATTCCCGCAGAGATCAAATGAGAGATTGTTGATTTGCTTGCCAATTTGATGCCCTAGCCCACAAGTGCGCTTTCCTCTACCTGTCAAACTAAGGAATGAAGATTCAATCAGTAAGATCAAGTATGGAAGAAATACAAGAGAACTGCAATAGTAACATGAAATAGAAGGTCCTGGGACAGTAATACTCCTTGTTACCAACGAAGAGCTCCAAAGAAGAAGTAGGGAGAGTCTTCCCCTACCAATACCTCCTCCTCCAAGCAAATCGGCCTCCACCTGTAGATGCAAAATCGTGGTACAAAGATATGGCAAACAAGATCTCCAATAACTCAGCGCAAAGGAAGAACCAACGAACGAACACCAAAAACATTCACCACAACACTGGAGATAGATGCAATAATAATTTTCTATTCCAATAATCCAGAGCCAAAAGTCCCGCTTTTACAATGAGAGGCTTTCTCCTTTAAATAGGAAGGAGAGGCACCAAAACCCTAACCACTTTTTGAATGAGTGGCTAAGATTAAAAGATACAAATGTCTAATCAATGGTTGAGATGAGCTCAACAATGAAATACATGGATCACTAATAAAATATAATGTAAGTGGACAAAATCGCCCTATAAGAGGGGAATCCCACCAAATCATGATGATAAGAGGCTTATGGTGGGTCCAAGGAGTAATTTTATCCCTCCTTGGTCAATCCCCATAGCACAATAACCAATAAATAATCATGAATGTACCAAATTGTGCCTCCATAGTCAAGTCGTGGTCCTCAAAAGACCTCAGAAATCCACAGAAAGTGCCATAAGTGATGGATGCGGGCCCCGATGAAGCTGAAACTGCTGGAGAAGGTGTGGAAGACCCCGATCTATCATCACTAATCATCCCATGCCATAACTTTGCCTCAGTAGCCCAAATCGATTTCCTCAATAGCCATTTCTACCAATCCTGAAATGCCTCGGGAAGCGTGAAACTGCCCCAAACAGCCTCCTGGAGTGCTGGCGCTGTCAAGGTGAGGGCACCAGTGTGTCCGGAGGGGGGGTAATATGGTAAAAACAAGTGGCTGGACCACCCCTCCATCATCAGCGCCCTAGGTCAACCGGATAAAAATCACATCTGCTCCGACAGGGCCTCCAACAGACCAATACTGCACTGGGACAGCCTACTGAGGCTCAATCATCACTGTAAGTGCCCGGAACTGAAAACAAACTGTCCCATTGGACTCAGAAGGTCCAAATCTATCCAAGATGTGTACTCATACACCATATGAGTCTCTGCATGATCAAAATAAATATCCAATATACCGGAACAAGGCCAATAATAATGCTCTGTAAATGATCAAACACTGCTGTACCCCAAGAATCATCATCATAACCCTGTAGCTGCTGCATAGAATCATCATGTATGTGTACATAGACCATATATCATCTATCCATATCATCATAAGGTCTAACATCTCATGTCCCATGGTCCTCCATGGTCAAACTAGGTCTAACCAAGACCAAATATAACTCAGACCATCATCCAAGGCTGCTGCAAAGTGTCAAGGTTAATACATGCTTTACAACTTATTCAAATAGCAATTATAACACATAATGATCATAACTGGCGATCTACATCCAAATACATAGTGTCGTTAATTATTATTATTACTCAGACTAGACTTTCAGGACCATACTCACTTCATAGTTGTGATCAATTTGCTAGTGAAGGGTGAAGGCTAAATTCACTGGCTAGGCTAAGGGATGACTTAACTGTCTTGACTTTGTGACACTTTGGCAAGGGAAAGGGAATACACCATAGTATATACTGAATGAGCAATAACACAGGGAATGGAGGTGTCTCACAAATGGATGAGTTGTTTAAAGAGGGTTTATTCACCTTCACAGATGCGCACAATCCATAATACAAATAAGGCCAGCAATTGTTTAGATATAGCATTTAAGTTCCATTGCTTTTTGGGCCTGAAGTTTCCATAGCCTTGATCTATGTGTGTTTACAAACACATTGCATAGATTTACATTTTTTCTTTAGGCTTTCTGCTGCAGGTGTGTTTTTGAGGCACTTGTTTACCTGAGCACTTCTAGGTGTGTCATGGACAGCTTGTTTACCTAGGTATTTATTTTCCAAAAGATATAACATTTTATTTTCATTGCCATGTTCATTTGGCATGCGTCTCATTCATGTGTGTTTAGAAACACATTGCATGAATGGGCTTTTCATACAAGATATAACATTTCATTTTTCCAGATTTTGTATTCATGGCAGCACTAAAAGTTTCAGGTTTAGCCAACACAACCTTAGTGACTAGGGGGAATTCACAAGGAACTCCAACTCACCATAGGTAAGTTTTGTCACCAACTCAGAGTCGAGACACAATAAACAGGAAAGCTCATCCAATACAGAGGCTACAGTGGGAAAAAGTCCTCCATGCCACTAGTCAAGTAGTAAGTCAGGATGATAATCTAAAAGGTAGGCCATGGATGGATGAAGACAATGAAATGATGGAGCCAACACTAGCAAGCCAAAGTATGGTGTAATGATCACCTCTATTCTCCCTAAGGAGGGTATGTACCAATGAGTATGAATAGTGAACTTCTAAGTCTGAGTAGGGACAATATAATATATATAATAGATCAACCAGGTCCACATATCTATATGATCGCCAGATCATGACACTAAGTGCTAAGACATGTTATGAGAATAAGTATAAAAGCAATCTAACCATAACACCATGATATACCTGCTGAGTCATATACCTGAATGCACATCAACCTGTACCATCCTCTGTCCTCCGAAACTGCTGCTGCAACTCTGGGCACAATGACTGCTCTGTACCAATGGTATAATGGCTACATCGGTCATCTCTCTGAGTGTCCTGAGACTCAGTAATGGCATGGGGAATACAACTGCTGTCCACAATCTGATAGTGATCCAATCTAGATGCTCATCTCATCATCTCAAATGCAAGGGAACTGGCTGAATAGTGTACTGGAATGAGAAAAATAATGTATGGTAGCCCGGCTACTATATATGTGATAACAGTTACCTTCCTAGGGGTAGGCTGCTTTGCAAGGGGAGGGGGCTTCTCAGATGTTCTGGGTTTTGGAATAGAAGGAAGAGTACCATCAACTTGAGGATCTAGCATTTTCAACAACTTCTCTTTCTGACCAGGAATTTTACATAGTTCAAGTACTGGGACTGGAACCTTAGTGTTGGCCAACCAACTACCTAAATCAAAACTTAAATCAACAGATTCCTTTTCATTATTAATTTCTTGAGCAATGTTAGGAATTGTTACCTTAGGAGCTGTTATCACCTATTTTGTACAAATAGTTGAAACCTTATTGAGCCGCCAGTCTTGGAACACATCAGTGTTCACTTCCAGAGTATCTGGGTTTCAGATTGCAGCAGTTAGCCAATTTTGGCTAGCCAGTTTTTGTTTTTAGTCGATATGACCATGGCCCCATGGGATTTGTAATAAAGTGTGCTAGTAGGATCTGAGTGGCTCTGTTCCCCATGACTTGATTAAGCAACTAAGGTATTCCAGGGAGTTTTTTCCCTTGTCAATTATACTTTGCTTAAGGCGATGTATAATCGATGAGGTTTTCTCCCGCTTCCTCCAAAGCTGGAATGCCCGATTTTGAAAATCTGAGCCGTGGGGGGTTATTAGAGTCCAACTAATATGTATAAACCTACTAGACACTATTAGAATAGGTTTTGGTCATGTCCTAAGTCTCTAGGACCCCCAGAAAAAATTTTGAAATTTTTTTTATCGGACGCGTTGGATTTGGGGTTTTTAATTTTTAATTATTTTTAAATTTTAATTAAATTTCTCTATAGTTTAAATGGAGAAATTTGAGTCTGTAATATGTCAGTCATCCGAGGTCCGTTTTGGGTTTTTGAAAGCTCCAGAGTGAAGCCAAAAATTACACATGATCCATGGAACTACTAAACCCAACTTTCGGATGTCATTTAGGCCTCATAATTAATATTTTCTCTAAAAACTCAGTTTCAGAGAAATTATTAATTATTTTAATAAAAATGATTAAATTGGAGATAATCCAAAACTCTCCAAAATAATCAGAAATGAATAAAATTAAAGGCTAAATGACATGGCAAAAAGCATTTATGATGATTGGAATCTTCACCCACCTGATTCAGATCAGTTTCGGAGCACTGGGAGTGATCTACAGTTGAGAAATTCGCCCACCTTCATGCAAATTCGTTTTTGTGATTTGGCAATTGATTAATGGGTTGTTGGATTTTGAAATCAATGCATGTGGGGCTCTTTCCTCAAATTATGGGCTCCAAACTCAAGCTTAATGTTGAGTTAAGACTCCAAGGTCGATTTGGTTGGTGTTGACATGGTTTTGATTGGATTAAGATGGAGTTTTTGGCTCTCTTTATGCCAAATTCGAATTAGGGTTTTAGGCTAGTGTTTTGCTATTTAAGAGAAGCCATTTGGGCTTTCTTTTCATGGATCTTTTGGGCAAACTTACTCTGCCAATTTGTAATCGTGTTCTAGCTTTTTGCTATTGGAAATAAATTCGACTTTGGAGGTCTATTGATGTGCACATTGGTCCATGAGAATTTGTTAAAGCTTCAATGAGGTGATGTTGTTTTATTAATGCTATTTCATATATGATTGTTTGATCATTCTAGCTTAGAAGTCTTTTTTATGTCCATGGAATGAATATTTGGGTTCAACTTATTCATTTATGCTTGGTTAATTAAGATCTAAAAGTAGCAAACAGTAATCTGTTATACTTATGCTCTTCTTGTCTTTTTTGGTTAATCATACTAGACTTGATCAAATCATTGTTGAAGTGGTTTGTTTTGTAGATCTCCTAAGTACAAAGTGGGATTTTGAGCTAGGTTGCTTCTTCCTCCCCTTCGTCACTATTTTTATTAACTTGTGTGCATTTTAGGGGTTCTTCAAAGAGCGGATCGTGCTTCAAGTTTGAGCTTGAGATATTCATAAGAGATCCATCCATTTATTCAAAACTTAGAATCTTGGTTATCTTGTTCCAAAAGGGGTTCTCTTCTTCAAGCCTTCCCATTCTTCTCCTTAGCTTTCGTTTGGCCATAGCGTGCCTCTTCAAGCCCATTCCCCTTCTCTTTTTGTTTCCTTTTGTTAAGCCTAGCTTAGGATTTGCCATAAGGTTGAAGCTCCTTCAACCTTGGGGAATAACTTGGGATTTGTTCCCTTGTGCTCTCTTCAACACGAGTTTTTGGCGTATCACCGGTTAAACGGAGGATTTCCATAGCAGTGTTTCAAGCCCTCAAGTGTTCCACTTGAGTCCCACTTCCATCCATTTGTTTTTCCTCTCTTTTCGCTCATTTTTTCCCATCTTTTCATCCATTCCAAGTCTTCTCATTCGCTCTTCCTACCTTCCTTCCCTTTATCTTTGCCCTAGGTCTACCTTCACCCTTTCATTTTACTCTTCGTCTCCTCCTCCACTTCATAGTCTTTGCCCTAGATCTACCTCCCCATCCTTGCATTCGTTTTTGCCATTCTTCCTCTCGTCCTCATTCCCAAAAAATCCCTAAAAACCATAAAAAGTACAAAAACGAATTGGCTAAGTCATTTTTGGAAGTTAGTTGCTAGAGTTGTTTCTTTGATAGATTAGATCTCAATTTATTATATCATTGGCATTGGCATGCATTGAAAGTTAACTTTAGGGCATTCTAGATCTCTTGTTTCACACTGTTGCCGCCTGGTTCCACACCTGGGGAAAACGCAGCAGAAGTCTTCAAGCTGCTGGTGTGGCCTTGGGGGCAAGTCAGAGTCAAGTGCTGTCACTTGGGACTCGACTCCTCCGTCTAGGCTTTCCTAGCGAAGCCAAGGGGGGTGGACCCTAAAAAATAAAAAGAAACTAAGGCCTCTAATCTAGGAGTTAGGAAATATTTTGGTAACCAAGAATATTCAACACATACATTTGTCAAATAAAACTTCATTTATCATTTACTCCCATTTAGAATAATCATCATTTAACAGCACATTAGTCAATAATATGAAAATAAAATTGAAACAAGACCAGTGCCTTATAATGGAGTCAATAAACAAATGCATAAGCAGGAAAAGTAAATGTTGTGCGAGTGTTCTTGGTTTATTTTAAAAAATTAATGTGATGGTGATCTTTTTATTAAGGCAGGTGGGTTCCCGATATACGCAAGGTACGGGGGAACATGTCCGGAATTTTGAAGCGTGGCTTCCCTCTCAAACTTTGGGCTGAATCGGAGTCTCGAGGAGGTGTTCAGATGCTATACCAACGAGGGCAAGCCTAACGGTTTCCAAGAGGTCACTATTCAGTGTTATCCCAAGCCTTCTGGGAAATTTGCCCACGACAACAAAATGCGTGTTGTGCCGGATTTTCACAAAAAAGATTTTTATTGGGGCGGTGTTAGATCCTATTACTAGTCATCCCCTCCTTTCTGGTGTGTACCAACTGGATCAGACTGAGCTGCAAGTTGGCCACAGAGCATACGGGAGAAGACCTTGGTATTTTTATAAAAAAATTTATGAACCCAAATTTTATCTTTTTTTAAAACCCCAGGAGTCTCTTTTCAGGCATGTATTTCGGGCAAGCCCTCATACAAAAACCCTACTTCGGGAAAGCAAGGGGGGCGTTATGAGTTTGTAAAAAAAAAATGTGAAAAACTATGTTATGAGTGAACTTGTGGCCCGCCAGTGTAACGGACCAACAAGGTTTATTTTAATCCTAATTGATTTTATTAAACGCCGGAAAACAAAGCAATAAACTACTCTAAAAATCACGCCACAAAATTGAGACGACACAGGCCACCCCTGGGGGGATGGGGTGTGGGCGCTGGCTAGCCCACTTGCTCTCGTTTAATAGTTGTTTACAATGATTAAGAGAAGTGCCCCAGTCTACTTAATGTGACTTGGTGGCTTACAAAATTATAGGAAAAAATGACCGGTTTTGAAAATTATGGAAATTTGTCCTCCGGATCGCCTGGATGCTCGAAATTTCGGCAGCACTTCCTCCTACCTGTTCTTCTTTTGCTGCAAACCAGCAAGCAATAATTAGTATAAGATGCCCAAAAACACTTTAAGAGTGTCTTTGGAACACCTCCTAAAAAACCCAAAAAATTCTAAGTTAAAAACTAAGTAAAAATGACGAAAAATAACCAAGTAAAACAAGCTATGGGCTCGTCTACTTGGGATCTTTGCTAGCCCTTTAATGGCTGCAAATTTCAAGCTCTAGGGCAGCCAGGTAATACTTTGCAATCAGATCTAATACTACTTTAGAAAAACTTGAAAGATTTCGACAACTTAAGCTAGTTTTTTAAAAGAAAGTACTAGATAACCATAAAATTTGATTTTTTCTTGAATGAGAGAGAGAGAGATGGAACAAATCCTTGTTGAAAATCGAAGCTTTGGAGATGGTTCAGTGATGTTTGAAGGGACTATATCTGCAAACAATGATTAGTTAAAAGGGGAAACAAACAAGATCCTCCTTCTTGCCAACTCAAGAAAACACCTGCACATCACAGATCTCACCAAACAAAATATTAAGTGTAGATATATATACTCATAAGAAACTAAGCTGCTACAATAAACAAATTGAAAACAACTTATCTCATAGATGAGCACACCACACCCTTGAAGAATGAAACTTATGCACAAGTCATCTTGGAAAAGGAATCAAGATACTACATCCACATATAACAAGACACCACAAGCTGACCTCCAAAGTCTTCTTTTATTCAAATGAGAAAAAATATTACAATCATAAGTCTGCTGCTCCAATTCTCACTAGTGAACAATGGAGAGAGAGCTGCAATATATAGAGAAATGGCCAAGGAAGGGCGTGAGTGCATGAAGGAATGAGTGGCATGTTTTAGGGAGTGGATGGGGCTGCCCCACCACTGAAATAGCTGCTCCATATCAGCACCAAAGGTGCCCACGCAGCAGCATAAACTATGCTGCCCACTCCCCCAAAACGTGGGCTGCCCACTAGCAAATGCGCCCCTCCCATCAAGGTAAATGCGCCCCTCTACATGGGCATGATTCTCTCCCCAAATGGGGCTGCCAAACATCTTACAAATCAGCCCAATAACCTCCTATAATAGTGCTGGTCCAAAACTGAGTTGTCATTACTCCAAAAATTTAATAATTTTTTAAGTCATTTTTTCACTTTTTTGATTTTTTCATGACTTTTTTGACTTTTTTGGGTTTTTTGGGTTTTTTGGCCATAGGAAAATATTGAAGCACCCAAACCTTAGAGAAAGTGGGTTTAGGGGTTTAGAGGGTGCTCTGAGTTAGAAAACGAGCACCCCTAAGGCAAAAAATACCTCCAGACGCCCCAGATAGGCCAATTACAAATTTTTTAATTGAACCATTAAAAAATGGCCCAATTTACGGAAAAAAAAAAACTTGCCGAAAATTAAAAAACAACCTAGGGGGACTTAGCACATGTCCATATGACTCAAAATTAACGCCTAGCATGTTCATATACATTGACCCATAGACTCTAATAACTCCCTAAGGCCCGTCAGCCTCCCCAGGCATTCCAGCTTTGGAGGAGCAGGAGAAAAACCAATTAATTATGCTATGCACTAATGCAAGACATAATAGATAGGTGAAAAAAACTCCTTGGAATACCTGACTTGGCCAAAAAGTCCTAAGGAGCCGAGTCTTTTACAAAACACCATGCTAGCACGTTTTATTACAAACCCCGCAGGGCCATGGACATGTGGAAGAAAAAATAAAAACGGGGGCCTTTAAAAGGCCAGCTGGATATCAAATCACCAAAATGAACATGTATCATTTTCCACTCTGCCCGCTCGCTTGATAATCCAACTAAGTACAACTTAGCTGGTAACACACACTAGTATAGTTTGCATTTTTAAACCCTAGTTGCAAGTTTAAAAGATATAATATTTTCCACAAAAAAAATTTCAAAATTTTTATGATCTAGATCTCTTTCCCATTGCATTTTAGGAGTTTGTTGATCGCTGATCCGTTTCATCATAGTTAAGGTTTTATGTCAAAATCTCATGCATTTCACATTTTAGAGTTAAATTTTTAAATCTAGACTTAACTAGTTTCAAGTTTGTTTTATTTTCCTAATGATTAATGGGTGCATTGTTGAGTTGTTTTGAGACTTGTGTAGGTGTTTTGAAAGAGAAGAGAAATTGAAAAGCTTTCAAGAAGCAATATCCAAGAAGGAGCCAAAGAGAAGCTCAAGTGAATTTTGAACCAAGGAGAAGTGCAAACCATGAATGTCATCTGAAATAAACCACTATCCTTTGTACAAACTCATAAGAGTTTTCATCTTTTTCATTCAAGTTTTATCTCTCAAAAGTCCTTCAAAGGTTTTAAACCCAAGGCATTTGTAATCATTTAATAAAAAGTTCAAGTGTAGGAGGCCTCCACTTTTTTGGCTTTCTTCCCCATTTGGGGAAGAGTGTTGTGATTGGTTAGATTAGATCTTTTACTTTCTGTTTTAGAGTAGTCTTTATTTTCATTGTCGCTTCTCTTTCAAGTTTTGACCAGAGTAAGCTAACTTTGAGATTGTATCCCAAAGGCCACATAGTCTTGTGGTAGCTTCTCGTTCCCCCCATCAGCATCTTGTGGACATCCAGCTAGCTGGAAGGTTTCCAGGACTGATGGTTCTAGTGATTAGCCTTGTTTGGAGGTAGATCCCACTTTTAGATTAATATTGTTTGGTAGAACACTAGTTTTATTTTCAGTTTGTTTCAAGCACCTTGTTACATCTTGTTATCATCTTTTCATTTTCAGTTATTTAAGCTTCATTTTTGTTCTTCAAGTTATAACTGCTTCTATTCTTAAAAAGAACTAAAGCCTCTTGAACTTGGCCAAATCCAAGTCAAGAGCACTCTCTATCGGAGAGCATTTTAGTTGTTGCATTTCCCTTGCATTAGGCATTTAGATTAAATAAAGTCTCTTGAACTTTGGTCTTCAGACTAAGTCAAGAGCGCTCTCTGTCGGAGAGTTGAACAAGTGTGCTCTTAAAAATTTCTAAAATCATTCCAACTTACACTCCCATAATTAATTTATCTTGGTCGTTTATCCAACACCCGTATGCTCTGCCAACCGAAAACGGTTGGACTAGTACTCAGAAAGGTGAAGGACTTGATAAACTTATAAGTGATAATTAATTAAAACTTTCACCCCATAACCAACCAATCCGGAGTTGAGCGATAAGATAAGTTCGGTGGGTAATCTTCTAGTGGGGGCGCCGGGGTTCCATGTTCAGCCTCTAGTTTGCTGGTTAGCATTGCGCGACCTGGCTAGAGCACTGGGTAGCCCGACATGGCCTTGAACGGAGGCACTTGATACTGTCTTTTCCGGACATTCTTTTGATATCCTTGGTTTTAGCCATAATAATCAAGACCATTAAAACTTTGAAATTTACCGAGATAATTTGCACAACGATCTCACAAACAGTTACTATTAAGACTTATTTTTCAGCATCCCCCAGCACTACAATTCAATTATTTTGATTCCGTTACCCATTTGATAAGGCACTGGTCCTTTTATCATTTAATTTTTATCTGTGGATGCTTCTTAATTATCTCAAGTCTTTATATACTGTTTCGCAACGTGGATTGCATCTTGTCTTGTGTTTTATTTTAAAAGTAAATCGTGTGTCTTTCATCACTAAAAAATCCTAAACAACACCCATCCGCATCGCCATACATTTTTAACACTTAAAACACAAGAGCCTTAGTGAAACTCTTTCTTAGGGACTACCCCCCTTGGCTTCGTTAGGAGTTAGCCTAAACGGAGGAGCTGGGATTCAGGTGACAGTACCTGGCTCATTGCTTGCCCCCAAGGCCACACCTCTCTCACTTGTAGTGAAGAGACAGCTTTCGAAAAATTCCCGCTGCTGGTGTGCAGTTTGGCGGACAACAGGAGCAGTTTGAGCGGGTGGTCCTTCCTTCGGTTTTCTTTGGTATGTCATTCCTTTGAATTTCTGGCTGTTGTTGATACTAGGTGGCATCTCACCATAGATCTGAGTTAGATAATCCACTTTTTGATGATCTTGGTTGGCTTGAGTTCCACTATCTCTAGGATTTTCATAGGTGTTCCCCACAAGGTTGATGAAAACAGGCTCGTCTGTAGAAGTGCTAGGTCCACAACCCTCAGGATAACCATGTTCTTGAACATAGCATGCATAGTAACAGTGAGATTCCTCGTGGAAATCTTTGCATGGCCTACAAAATGGTCTATATGTCTCAACCATGTTAGCAGCCTCTAATTGGTTAGGAGGCCTCTGTTCATGATTAGGAATTTTCTTCTGCCTAGTTGGTTTTGTAGCAAAGACCCTAGGAGGTGGTTGAGGTTGAGTTCTTTCCACATTGATAACCCGATTTTGCATCTCTTTGTATTTTTGTTCCATTTTCTCCATTTTTTCAGCCATATCCATGAGTTTCTTCTCATAAGCAGCCTTTTCATTAGCATGCTCTTTATCTTTAGGCTCAGTTGTTTTTAATGGAGTTTGGGCTCTTGAATATCCAGGCAAATTTGACTTACCAGAAGACTGCATGTTTTTATCTATCTAAGTTGCCATTGTCTGTGCTTCTAACAAAGTGGCGGGTTCTTTATCCCTTAGTTCATACTGCATCTCTCCACTTAAAGCTTCAATGTAGTAAACCAGTATAGTATGTGGAGTTGGCTTGTAATCTGTAGGGATTGCATTGGATAAGTCGGTAAATTTCTTGTTGAACTCCTCCATGGTTTCCATCTCCTTTCTTTTGATGTTTGTTAAAGCAGCAAGTTGATGACGGGGCTCTTTTTTCTCACCATACTTGTTGGTGAAAGCAGTTTTGAACTCAGTTAAAGTGGCAAAGGAGTTGGCCGGCAAGCCGATGAACCAGTCACCAGCATCCCCATCTAAGGACAAAGCAAACAGCTTCACGTATACATCATCATGCTTATGAGTAGGATCTTTGACATATCCACTTGTACATTTTGAGAAGGCTTTGAGATGATATGCAGCAGTAAAAAAAACTCTTCCAGACTCTGTCAAAAAAGCGTAACAAATTCTTGCACATGAATCACCAGGTGCTTTGTGCGATACCAAAAGAAACACCGGTGCCTGGATATTTGATGCAGGCATTAGAGTTACATTTTGAACACGTCAAAATCAGGGAATTCTTCTTCCTACGCGGCCGATTTGTTTCGTCTTTGCCCTAAAATCGTGAGATTCAACAATTTCTTAAACAAGCAAACCGAGGTTAGATTCAACAGTCTCGGTTAGTGATGGAAGTGGCGCCCAACTCTCAGTTGGAACCGGAAGCTCGGATTTCTGGCCATTACAGTAGGTGTTTTCATTTCCTATTGACAGTCCGTTTCATTGGTGACCGATTGAAGAAAACGCAACCAATTACGGGTGAATCGACTCATCGGTGGGGGTCTTCGTGGAGCTTTGGGGTAGTGTTCATCCACCTGCATGACCCGTGTTGGTAGTCGCTCACCACCCCAAATTAGTCCGCAATTAAATGTCAACACCGGTGCTCGGGGTGCAGCAGAAATCACGACACGAGGGTCCTGTTATCACATATATAGTAGTCGGGCTACCACACATTATTTTTCAAATTCCAGAGCACTCTTCAGCCAGTTCCTTTACATTGAGATGATGAAATGAGCATCTATCTATGGATCACTATCAGATTTTGGACAGCATATGTATTCCCCATTCCATGACTGAGTCTCAGGACACTCAGAGAGATGACCGATGTAGCCATTATACCATTTATGCAGAGCAGTCAGTAGTGCCCAGAGTTACAGTGTCAGTTTCAGAGGACAGATGATGGTTCAGAGGATGAGCATTCAGGTATATGACTCAGCGGGTATATCATGGTGTTATGGTTATATTGCTTTTATATTCATTCTTATGGCATGTCTTAGCACTTAGTGTCATGATCTGGCGATCATATAGATATGTGGACCTGGTTGATCTTATTATATATATTCTACTGTCCTTACTCGGACTTAGAAGTTCACTACTCATACTCATTGGTTTTACCCTCCCTAGGGAGAATAAAGGTGATCATTCCACCATACCTTGGCTTGCTAGTGTTGGCTCCATTATTCATTGTCTTCATCCATCCATTACCTACCTTTTAGTTTATCACCCTGACTTACTACATGACTAGTGGCATGGAGGATCTTTTCCCCACTGTAGCCTCTGTATTGGATGAGCTTCCCTGTTTATTGTGTCTCGGCTCTGAGTTGGTGACAAAACTTACCTTTGGTGAGTTGGATTGTAGGCCTAAATCATTCTGGTCGGTTGTCCCGATGTTTGGCATTGGCTCGAACTCCCCCTAGTCACTTGAGATGTTGTTGGCTAAAACTGAGAGCTCATGTACTACTTATGGAAACTTATAAATTCGCCCATGGAAACTAAAAAGGGCATGAGCGATGAACTGCTAAAAAAATACTCCTCAAAGAGTATAAAAGAAAGGTCAAAAAAAGCAATGATACTTAAAAGCTATATCTAAACAATTGCTGACCTTATGTATGTATAAAAAAACATGCCCTGGATGCAAGCTGCAACTAGTTGTGCTTATCAGCACACCTGAGATCCGAAGGGTTATGTAGGCCAAAAAGGCCATGAAATGAAATTGAATGATCCTAGTGAACCTGGATCAACTTAATGTAGACATGATGCCTAAGTTGAATAAGCACTCTCTAAACAATTTATCCATTTGTGAGACACTGCCATTCCCTGTGTTGTTGCTCATTTAGTGTATACTATGGTGTGTGTTGTCCGTCGATCGCACACCTGCAGCGGAAATCTCTTGAAAGCTGTCTCCCTCGCTGGAAGCGGGGAGAGGTGTGGCCTTGTGGGCAAGCAATGAGCTAGGTACTGTCACCTAAATCCCAGCTCCTCCGTTTAGGCAAACCCCTAACGAAGCCAAGGGGGGTAGTCCCTAAGAAAGAGTTTCACTAAGGCTCTTGTGTTTTAAGTGTTTAAAGATGTATGGTGATGTGGATGGGTGTTGTTTTTCGAGTTTTGTAGTGATGAAAGACACACGACTTACTTTTTAATGAAACACAAGATAAGATGCAATCCACGTTGCGAAACAGGATATAAAGACTTGAGATAATTAAGAAGCATCCACAGATAAAAATTAAATGATAAAAGGACCAGTGCCTTATCCAATGGGTAACGGAGTCAAAATAATTGAATTGTAGTGCTGGGGGATGCTGAAAAATAAGTCTTGATAGTAACTGTTCGTGAGATCGTTGTTCAAATTATCTTGGTAAATTTCAAAGTTTTAATGGTCTTGATTATTATGGCTAAAACCAAGGATATCAAAAGAGTGTCCGGAAAGACATTCTAAGCAGCTCCTTTAAGAGACATGTCGGACCTGTCTGGAATCTCAGCGAGGCGCGCAATGCTAACCAGCCACCGTGTCGCAGATTGGGCACTCCGGCGCCTCCCCTGAGAACTGCTTAAAATGTTTTTTGAACAACGCTGGTTCGTTGGTTATGGGGGTGAAAGTTTTAATTAATTATCACTTATGAGATTATCAAGTCCTTCACCTTTCTAAGTACTAGTCCAACCGTTTCTGGTTGGCAGAGCATACGGGTGTTGGATAAACGACCAAGATAAATTAATTAAGGGGGAAATGTGGATTGAAAAGTTTTATTATTAAGAGCACTTGTTCAACTCTCCGACAGAGAGCGCTCTTTACTTAGTCTTAAGACCACAGTTCAATAGACTTCCTACTTTAAAATGCCTAATGCAAGGGGAAAATGCAAAACTAACAATGCTCTCCGACAGAAAGTGCTCTTGACTTGGATTTGGCCAAGTTCAAGAGGCTTTGTTTATTTTAAGAAAGAAAAAGCAGTTGTGAAAAATAGTTATGAAGCTTTGTAGAAATAAACCTCGTGATAGCTCAAGTAAAGTAAGACACAACTAGCATGTTACTTGTAGAATGAAATAATGCTGAAAAAGACTTAATGTTCTACCAACAGTTTTACTCTAAAGTGGGATCAACCTTCGAACAAGGCTAATCACTAGAACCGTCAGTCCTGGAAACCTTCCAGCTAGCTGGATGTCCACAAGATGCTGATGGGGGAACGAGAAGCTACCACAAAACTATGTGGCCTTTGGGATACAATCCCAAAGTTAGCTTACTCTGGTCAAAACTTGAAAGAGAAGCGACAATAAAAATAAAGACTACTCTAAAACAGAAAGTAAAAGATCTAATCTAACCAATCACAACACTCTTCCCCAAATGGGGAAGAAAGCCAAAAAAGTGGAGGCGTCCTCCACTTGAACTTTTTATTAAATGATTACAAATGCCTTGGGTTTAAAACCTTTGAAGGACTTTTGAGAGATAAAACTTGAATGAAAAAGATGAAAACTCTTATGAGTTTGTACAAAGGATAATGGTTTAGTTCAAATGACATTCATGGTTTGCACTTCTCCTTGGTTTGAACTTCACTTGAGCTTCTCTTTGGCTCTTTCTTGGATCTTGTTTTTTAAAAGTTTTTTCAAGTTCTCTTCTTTTTTGAAACACCTACACAAGTCTCAAAGATTTCTTAAAACAAAGCACCCATTAGTCGTTAGAAGAAAAACGAGATTTTAAGCTATTGAACCCAGAATCCTAAAAAGAATTTAAAACTATGTTTTATGAGATTTTTATTTCAAAACATGTGTAAAAATGCAAACGGACCAGCAACCAATGAATGCCTAGAATGTGATGGGGAAGAGATCTAAAATATAAAAATTTCAAGATATTTTTTACATAAAATTCCCATCTTTCAAATGGAACCAAAACTTTGAACAAGCAAGCTATACTAGTGTGAAAGATGAAATCTAAAATGCCTCTAACGTTAGCCTTTTCAATGCATAAGATAATAAATTAGATGCAAAAAATCAAGATCTAACCTACAACTTCTTAAACTAGCCTTTAACAAAACCAAACTTAACAATCGTTTTTTTTTTTGTGTTTTGGGATAGTTTTAGGGCTCTTTTGGAGAAAACGAGGGGGGGAGATGGAAGCTAGAAGATGAGGAACGATAGGATGAAGGCGGCAAAAATGAAAGGTGGAAGGGGAGGTGAGTTAAGAGCTAGATGGAGAGGAGGAGGCAAAGAAACTAGAGCCAAAACGAAAGGGAAGAAAGAGGGTTTTTATGGCCAAACGAAAGCTAAGGAGGAGGGTTTTAAGAGGCAGGGGCTAGCAAATCAATGGCAATAAGCTCAAGTAGAAGAATGGGAAGGCTTGAAGAAGAGAAGCCCTTTTGGAACAAGGTAACCAAGATTCTAAGTTTTGAATAAATGGATGGATCTCTTATGAATTTCTCAAGCTCAAACTTGAAGCACGATTCGCTCTTTGAAGAACCCCTGAAATGCACACAAGTTAATAAAAATAGTGACGAAGGGGAGGAAGAAGCAACCTAGCTCAAAATCCCACTTTGTACTTAGGAGATCTGTAAAACAAGCCACTTCAACAATGATTTGATCAAGTCTAGTATGATTAACCAAAAAAGACAAGAAGAGCATAAGTATAACAGATTACTGTTTGCTAGTTCTAGATCTTAATTAACCAAGCATAAATGAATAAGTTGAACCCAAATATTCATTCCATGGACATAAAAAAGACTTCTAAGCTAAAATGATCAAACACTTATATATGAAATAGCATTAATAAAACAACATCACCTCATTGAAGCTTTAACAATTTCTCATGGACCAATGTGCACATCAATAGACCTCCAAAGTCGAATTTATTCCAATATAGCCAAAGCTATGAAGTATTACAAAAATTGAGTAGAGTAAGCTTGCACAAAAGATCCATGTAAAGAAAGCCCAAATGGCTTCTCTTAAATAACAAAACACTAGCTTAAAACCCTAATTCGAATTTGGCATGAAGAGAGCCAAAAACTCCATCTTAATCCAATCAAAACCATGTCAACACCAGCCAAATCGAGCTTGGAGTCTTAACTCAACATTAAGCTTGAGTTTGGAGCCCATAATTTGAGGAAGGAGCCCCACATGCATTGATTTCAAAATCCAACAACCCATTAATCAATTGCCAAATCACAAAAACGAATTTGCATGAAGGTGGGCTAATTTCTCAACTGTAGATCACTCCGAGTGCTCCGAAACTGATCTGAATCAGGTGGGTGAAGATTCCAATCATCATAAATGCTTTTTGCCATGTCATTTAGCCTTTAATTTTATTCATTTATGATTATTTTGGAGAGTTTTGGATTATCTCCAATTTAATCATTTTTATTAAAATAATTAATAATTTCTCTGAAACTGAGTTTTTAGAGAAAATATTAATTATGAGGCCTAAATGACATCCGAAAGTTGGGTTTAGTAGGTCCATGGGTCATGTGTTATTTTTGGCTTCACTCTGGAGCTTTCAAAAACCCAAAACGGACCTCGGATGACTGACATATTACAGACTCAAATTTCTCCATTTAAACTATAGAGAAATTTAATTAAAATTTAAAAATAATTAAAAATTAAAAACCCCAAATCCAACGCGTCCGGTAAAATTTTTTTCGAAATTTTTCTGGGGGTCCTAGAGATTTAGGACATGACCAAAACCTATTCTAATAGTGTCTAGTAGGTTTATACATATTAGTTGGACTCTAATAACTCCCCACGGCTTAGATTTTCAAAATCGGGCATTCCAGCTTTGGAGGAAGCGGGAGAAAACCTCATCGATTATACATCGCCTTAAGCAAAGTATAATTGACAAGGGAAAAAACTCCCTGGAATACCTTAGTTGCTTAATCAAGTCATGGGGAACCGAGCCACTCAGACCCTACTAGCACACTTTATTACAAACCCCATGGGGCCATGGTCATATCGATTAAAAACAAAAACTGGCTAGCCAAAATTGGCTAACTGCTACAATCTGAAACCCAGATACTTTGGAAGTGAACACTGATGTGTTCCAACACTGGCGGCTCAATAAGGTTTCAACTCTTTGTACAAAATAGGTGATAACAGTGTGTATTCCCTTTCCCATATCCAAAGTGTCATAATGTTAAGTCAGTCAATCACCCTTTAGCCTAGCCATTTTATTTTAGCCTTCACCCTTCACTAGCAAATTTGTTATCACATATATAGTAGCCGGGCTACCATACATTATTTTTCTCATTCCAGTACACTATTTTCCAGTTCCCTTGCATTTGAGATGCCGAGATGAGCATCTAGATTGGATCACTATCAGATTGTGGACAGCAGTTATATTCCCCATGCCATGACTGAGTTTCAGGACACTCAGAGAGATGCCCGATATAGCCATTATGCCATTGGTACAGAGCATATAGTAGTGCCCAGAGTTACAGCAGCAGTTTCAGAGGACAGATGATGGTACAGGTTGATGAGCTTTCAGGTATATGACTCAGCAGGTATATCATGGTATTATGGTTAGATTGCTTTTATACTTATTCTTATAGCATATCTTAGCACTTAGTGTCATGATCTGGCGATCATATAGATACATGGACCTGGTTGACCTATTATTTATATTATATTGTCCCTACTCAGACTTAGAAGTTCACTATTCATACTCATTGGTACATACCCTCCTTAGGGAGAATAGAGGTGATCATTACACCATACTATGGCTTGCTAGTGTTGGCTCCATCATTTCATTGTCTTCATCCATCCGTGGCCTACCTTTTAGATTATTACCCTGATTTGCTACTTGACTAGTGACATGGAGGACCTTTCCCCACTGTAGCCTCTGTATTGGATGAGCTTCCCTGTTTATTGTGTCTCGGCTCTGAGTTGGTGACAAAACTTACCTATGGTGAGTTGGAGTTCCTTGAGAATTCCCCCTAGTCACTAAAGTTGTGTTGGCTAAACCTGAAACTTTTAGTGCTGCCATCAATACAAAATCTGGAAAAATCAAATGCTATATCTTGTATGAAAGAAATGCCAAATGAAAATGGCCATGAAAAATAAAATGTTATATCTTTTGGAAAAATAAATACCTAGGTAAACAAGTTGTCCATGACACACCTAGAAGTGCTCAGGTAAACAAGTGCCTTAAAAACACACCTGCAGCAGAAAGCCTAAAAAATAAATGTAAATCTATGCAATGTGTTTGTAAACACACATAGATCAAGGCTATGGAAACCTCAGGCCCAAAAAGCAATGGAACTTAAATGTTATATCTAAACAATTGCTGGCCTTGTTTGTATTATGGATTGTGCGCATCTGTGAAGGTGAATAAACCCTCTTTAAACAACTCATCCATTTGTGAGACACCGCCATTCCCTGTGTTATTGCTCATTCAGTATATACTATGGTGTACCTTCCCTTTCCCTTGCCGAAGTGTCACAAAGTCAAGTCAGTCAAGTCATCCCTTAGCCTAGCCAGTTATTTCAGCCTTCACCCTTCACTAGCAAATTGATCACAACTATGAAGTGAGTATGGTCCTGAAAGTCTAGTCTGAGTAATAATAATAATTAACGACACTATATATTTGGATTTAGATCGCCAGTCATGATTACTCTGTGTTTTAGTAGCTATTTGAATAAATTGTAAAGCATGTATTAACCTTGACACCTTGCAGCAGCTATGGATGATAGTCTGAGTTGTATTTGGTCTTGGTTAGACCTAGTTTGACCATGGAGGACCATGAGACATGAGATGTTGGACCTTATGATGATATGGATAGATGATATATGGTCTATGTATACATACAGGATGATTCTATGCAGCAGTTACAGGGTTATGATGATGATTCTTGGGATACAACAGTGTTTGGTCATTTACAGATCATTATTATTGGCCTTGTTCCGGTACATTGGATATTTATTTTGATCATGCAGAGATTCATATGGTGTATGAGTACACATCTTGGATGGATTTGGACCTTCTGAGTCCAATGGGACAGTTTGTTTTCAGTTCCGGGCACTTACGGTGATGATTTAGCCTCAGTAGGCTGTCCTAGTGCAGTTTTGGCCTGTTGGAGGCCCTGTCGGAGCAGAGATGACTTTTATCCGGTTGACCTAGGGCGCTGATGATGGAGGGGGTGGTCCAGCCACTTATTTTTACCATATTACCCCCCTCCCGGACACATTGGTACCCTCACCTTGACAGCGCCATCACTCCAGGAGGCAGTTTGGGCAGTTTCACGTTTCCCGAGGCAGTTCAGGATTGGTAGAAATGGCTATTGAGGAAATCGATTTGGGCTACTGAGGCAAAGTTATGGCATGGGATGATCAGTGATGATAGATCGGGACCTTCCACACCTCCTCCAGTAGTTTCAGCCTCATCGGGGCCCGCATCCATCACTTATGGCACTTTCTGTGGATTTTTGAGGTCTTTTGAGGACCACGACTTCACCTTGGAGGCACGATTTGGTACTTTCATGATTATTTATTGGTTATTGTGCCATGGGGATTGACCAAGGAGGGATAAAATTACCCCTTGGACCCACCATGAGCCTCTTATGATATTTTGTCATCATGATTCGGTGGGACTCCCCTCTCCTAGGGCGACTTTGTCCACTTATGTATATTTTATGTGTGATCCATGTATTATGTTGTTGAGCTCATCTCAACCATTGATTAGACATTTGTATCTTTTAATCTTAGCCACTCATTCAAAAAGTGGTTACGGTTTTGGTGCCTCTCCTTCCTATTTAAAGGAGAGAGCCTCTCATTGTAAAGGGTCTTTGGCTCTTGGATTATTGGTATAGAAAAATATTCTTGTGGAAATTCTTGTGGTCTCCTTTGCATCTGGTGTTCTTAGATGGTGATTGGAAAGTCTATTGCAACCTAGCATTTGGAAATTGTGGTAAGATCTATCTGTTTTTGGAAATCATTGTTTGTCTACAGGAGGGCGACTTCAACAAGGGCGATTTTGCAAGGCTTCTTCAAATCGACTTTCTTGGCATTCGCTTGTATCAGGGGGTTATCATTAGTATCATTGTGATCTATGCTATCTTTCTGTTACTTCTTTTGTGGCATTAGTCTTATCTCTTGATGCATCAAATCTGATATTGTTGACGTTTGTTGTGCAGGAGAGAGGGCGCATTGGCTTCTTGGACAAAAATCGATTTGCATAGAGACTACCTCAAAGCTTCCAAATTGATCGGGTTTGCATAGATCATCATCATCAAGGCATCTACAAGGTTATCCAGGTAAGATCCACAGGTTTGTTTCTCTTTCCTTTATCCAATCCATTGACATAATTCATAAATTGTTAAAACCCTAAATACTTCAAAACCCTCATTTTACATTTTGTCAGATCTACTTAGATCTAGTGGGTTGTTGGGCATGATATTGAAAACCCACCTCTATAGCATCCATGGCATCCCGGATCTATAGTTTGGTGTGGATTGGCTTCCATTTGACCCCTCTCCCAAGCCAACTTAGCTTCTCCCAAGGAAGGCGCACTTCACCATTTGAGCAAGTTGACCTAGATCTAGTTGATGGGTGTTTGAGATTTCACTTGATTTGACATCTACACATCAAATAACATACACCCAGGTTGTCCCTTTCTTGAAATTCACCTTGTGGGCCCCATTCCACATTTTAAGAGATTTAATCCCCATTTTGGACCACTTGGAACACTTAAACTCAGATCTACTAAGATCTAACCAGTGGATTGCCACGAAATTATAGATCCATACCCCTACTTGACTGATCTACCCGGATCTAAAGTTTGGATGCCGTCCGACATGATTTGACCCACCTAAACCCCACTTGAAGCCTCCTTGGGTAAAGTCGCACCACCTTGGAGAAGTGAGTTCACTCACTTCTAGGAACTGGGTACTTGAGATTTTTGCAGATCTGAAACCGGAATAATTCAAAACCTAGGTCTAGACTGTCACTTTGCAAAATCTTGCCTTGGGGACTGCATTCCTTGTTTTAAGGGATTGTGGTCCACTTGGGTCAAACCTAGATCTAGACACATTCAACCATCAAGACCTATACTGTCCACTTATCTCATGTTGTAGGAGTCCTAAACCATAAAGTCAACCCTACTTTGACTCCACTTCCCAATTCCCAAGGCACTGGTTTATCTCCAAGGCAACCCACTCTCCTAGATTGTTGGATTGACTTGTGGCTTGACTTTTGCATGGTGAACTATACCTTTGAAGACATCATGGACCATGGTCAAGATTGTCTCATGTACTAGTTAGCCCCAGTCTGACCCCTAAACAACCCTGCATTGGACACGGTTCCCAAGGCAGTGGATCTTTTGACATTGACCTAGTACACTAGCCCTAGATCTCACTTTAAACACTGTAAGTCACTCTCACATCAACTATGAACCAAAGCTATACCTATTGAACCCCTCACTTGGCTTGTGACTTCATCCTTAGGTCTAGGATAAACCATACACCTAACTTCAACTAGAAATACCCTGATTTGGTGTCTTGGTTTTGATCTCTCCTGTCGGGAGTAGATCGGGTCTCCCCCTTTGTTGTCTGGGCTAGATAACATAAAGTGAAGGTTGCCTCGACTGGCGTGACAACCATATATATTGGAGGTCGAGGTGATCGTAGTTGCACCTTTTGAGTTGCCTTTCCCTATTGCCATCCATGACTGGATCTATCCATAGGGGTAACTACATCTTAGGTGATAACAAAATTGATCACAACTATAAAGTGAGTATGGTCCTGAAAGTCTAGTCTGAGTCATATAAATAATTAACGACAATATATATTTGGATTTAGATCGCCAGTAATGATTACTTTGTGTTATAATTGCTATTTGAATGAGTTGTAGAGCATGCATTAACCTTTGACACTTTGCAGCAGCTTCTGGTGGTAGTCTGAGTTATATTTGGTCAATCACAGGACATGAGATTATTGGACCTTATGATGACATAGATAGATGATATATGGTCTATGTACATGTACATGATGGTTCTATGCATCAAATATAGGTTTATGATGATGATCTTTGGTTTTCAGCATTATTTGATCATTTACAAATTATTATTATTTCACCTATTCCGGTATATTGGATATATTATATGATTATGCAGAGATCTATATGGTGTATGAGTACACATTTTGGATAGTTTTGGACCTTCTGAAACGAGACAGTCTATTTTCAGTTCTGGGTAGTTACAGTGATGATTTAGCCTCGGTAGGCTGTCCTAGTGCAGTTTTGGTCTGTCGGAGACCCTGTCAGAGCAGAGATGATTTTTATTTGGTTCACTTAGGGCGCTGATGATGGAGGGGGTGGTCCAGCCACTTGTTTTTACCATATTAGCCCCCTTCCGGACACACTGGTGCCCTCACCTTGACAGTGCAGGCACTCCAGGAGGCAGTTTGGGGTAGGTACACGCTTCCCGAGGCATTTTTGGATTGGTAGAAATGGCTACAGAGGAATTCGATTTGGGCTACTGAGGCAAATTTTTTGCATGGGATGATCAGTGATGATGAGTGGAATGTCTTCCGCACCTTCTCCAGCAGTTTCAGCTTCATCGGGGCCCACATCCATCACTTATGGCACTTTCTGATGATTTCTGAGGTCTGTTGAGGCCTACGATTTGTCCATAGAGGCACGATTTGGTATATTGATGACTATTTTATTATTATTGTGCTATGGGGATTGACCAAGAGTGGCTAAAATTACCCATTGGACCCACCATAAGCTTATTGTTATATTTTGTCATCATGATTTGGTGGGATCCCCTCTCCTAGAGCGATTTTGTCCACTTATGGTTATATTTTATGGTTGATCCATGTATTTTATTGTTGAGCTCATCTCAACCATTGATTAGATCTTTTGATCTTTTAATCTTAGCCACTCATGTAAAAAGTGGTTAGGATTATGGTCTCTCTCCATCCTATTTAAGGAGAGAGCCTCTCATTGTAAAATGATATAGAAATTTTTGGCTCTTGGCTCTTGGAATAAAATTTCTATCTTTTGGAGTACATGCTTGGGTTGGAGTGGATGTTGGTTGGTTTGATTGTAAATGCTTTTGTCCATTACACTGGAGGATCTATTGTAGCTATCTTGCATATTTGCCATATCTTTTCACAGGTGGAGAAGACTTCTTCAACAAGTGCGAATTGGTGGGGAGGCTTGCCCTTCAATCTTGGAGGAGGACGTTTTGGGTTAAACAGGGAGTGGTTTTTTTCTTTGCACCAACTATTCTTTGCTTATCTCTTTCTTGCTTGTATCTACCTTCAACATGTTAAACTGATTGATGCTTTGCTCCTTGGTTTTGACAGGTTAGAGGGACACATATGTGGCTTGGAAAAATCGATTTGGCAAGAGGGCTTAAAAAATTCTCCGTTTGATCTTTGGCAAAAGTAATCCTCATCTCAACTAGCATTCATCTCTTCATCCAGGTATGCTCCAAAGGTATGATCTTCTTCTTCTTTGAATCATCCATAATTTCTAGATCATAAAAACCCTAATTAATCAAAACCCTCATTTTGGTTTTTCTTAGATCTACTTAGATCTAGCCTTGCTTTTGAAGAGATATCAAAAACCCACCTCTATAGCATCCACCCCTAGTTGGATCTATAGTTTGGTGGTGATTGGGTTAAAATTGACACACTTTTCAAGGCAATAAGCCCTCTTGAACCAAATTGCACTTCCTTAGAGAGGCTTGTTTGGTTAGATCTAGCACATGGGTAGGTGAGATCCCACTTGATTTGCAATCTACACACTTGATAACCTACCCCTAGACTCTTACTTTGGTGATTTCTACCTTGTGGGCATCATTCCACATTCTAAGGGATTAAAACCCTCCCTTTTGAACTACTTGGCACCTTAAAACTCAGATCTAGTAAGATCTAACCCTTGGATTGACTTGATTTTCTAGATCCACATAGATCATTGCCTAAGCTACTTGGATCTACAATTTGGTGGCCATTGGACTTGATTTGACACACCTTATCCACCTTTTAGCCCTCCTTGAGCAAGGTTGCACTTCCTTGGGTGACTGAGTTTGCCCACTTCTAGGACCCGGGTAGTTGAGATTTCAGTGGATTTGGAACGGGCATACCTTGAAACCTATATCTAGAGTATCATTTTGTGACGATCTACCTTGGGGGTAGCATTCCTTGTTTTAAGGGATTGTGGTCCACTTGGGTCATTTCATGAAACCCTAGATCTAGCAAGATCCAACCACTTTACCTCAATTATCCCACTTGTCTTGACCTCTAGGTGTCCCGATCTACACTTTGACATATCTTTTGACTCCATTAACCCATCCAACAAGGCACTAGTCCTCCTTAAGCAAGTCGCACTCCTTAGGAATTGTGTCAAACCTTAGATCCGGTACGTGGGTATTCCTAATTTCAACTTAGATCCATAGATCTACTCATTATATATCCTCTAGTGCCAATTGCATCCCTTAATTTCACCTTGTGGGTCCATATTAAGCCATTTCACATATCCCAAGAAAGTAGGACCCACTTGTGCAACATATGGTACTATATCTTATCATTTTTACTAATCATGTGGCCTAAATCATACATTGGTTGAAACACTAATCATTCCTCAAACCACCTTCAATCATACTTTAATATCTAGGTCCACTTTATCTTGCATTTGTTTCCGTAACTTACCATTTACTCATCCCTAGGAACCTTTGTTTGGGTCCAATCATCTTTGATTGGTTATAGGGTCTCCCCCTTGGTCTTGATTCATCCTGACCTAAAGTGAAGAGTACCTCCGTTGACGTGACTCCCACCTTGCATTGGGAACCGTGGCATCTCTTGGGTCACGTCTTTAGTTGTCCATCTCCTCTACCGTCTCGGATGGGATAACACTAGGGGCAACTACAAGTTGTGTGATTACAGGTCCATTCTTGGAAACCAGAGTTAATTTCAGTACAGTGCTCGGGTTTTCAGAAGATGTCAATCACACCAGCATGATTTTCTTGTATCAGAACAGAGAGCTTGAGATTTTACAATCCTGTCCACCCTAGCATTCACGCTCGGCATGCTAGGGCCACAACTCAGCATCGACGAGATTTTTCACGTGGTAGATCCACTTTTCTGCTACATTTGGGTCGCCCTCGGCTGTGTGTGAGAAATGGAGACAACAGTCTTCCAATCAATTTGTAACGATGGCAGTCGGGTATAGGGTTAAATTTCATGTTGAGCCCACAAGTTTCGACTGCAATTTTTAAAAGAACGCCAGTTTGATGTTCAGATTGGTATCATCTGACAGCTGTGTGGGCATTTTGTTTACGTGGCTGTGGAGGCAGCTTGTTGTCAAAAAGCTCCATTTCACCTGTTGACCATCTTTGGGCTTGAACGATTAGCTAAAGTGGGAGTGCATTTTAATAAAAATGACACTTGGGGGTATTAGTTAGAGAGAAAAGTGGATCTTCACCCACTTTCTTTTATTATTATTATTTTATTTTCCTTTATTTTGAGAGCTTTTTAGGCCTATAAAGGAACCAGCCTCCTCATTGTAAAAGATGGAAAAAACAAGAGAACTTTCTTCTCCTTGAAGCTTAATGAAAAATACTATGGGCTTTTGGATAAACTGAGCACTTCGTGGCGTGATCTTGTGATATTTTTAGATGAGTGTGAATACTTTTAAGATTCTGCGTTTTCTTTTTGGCATTTGTGTAAGAGGCCATAGAAGGGTGACAATCCACCACATTGGAAGGTGAAGAATTCTTAGCAACTGCCTTCTTCTTCCCTTTGGCGAAGAACTCTTGGCATCTGCTTTCTTTTTCCCTCTGTGAGCGTGCATACACAGGTATTGATCTTTGCATTTAATCTAGTTTGATTGTGTGATATTGGTATTTGGTTTGCATAGCGCACCTCCTGCAGCTAGAGAAGAAGAAGTACTCTTTCTGATTGTCAAACACTAGACTGAGCAGGGCTTGCTCAATAATGCGATCTTTTTCCCTCAGTCACATATGACACAAGGCCCCTTTGATCTCTCTTTTGACTCCATTCGCCCCTCTAATATACTGGCACTGGCCTTTCCTCGAGAACTGATCCTCAATTCACCTTGCCCTCCGTTGCACCTGCCTTAGCGATCCTATCTTAGGGATACCCCCCTTGAGTTGGAGAAGAGCCAACCTGAAGTGAGAGGAGAGGAGTGTGGTGACATTGGCCTCTCTCCTGAGAGTTGTCAATCGAGCTGGTGTGTTTACATTTTGGGCTTCAACACACGCATGCCAGTTTTGGGAGACAACACATTCAAAAATGGCACTTTTAGATTTTCTAGGGCGGTTGTGAACTCCTTTATCATTTCAATTTGTTCTGATATGTCTAAACAAGTAATTCCTTTTCAGTGTGTCATGTGCCTTTCCAGTTGACTGTTAAATTAATGTAACTTCAAAGAATATTCTACTTGTATTTTATTATTGTAACTCCGCCGGGGATGTTTTACCCCCGTTCGGGGATGTCATTATTATATTTGGTCATGTAAAAGTCATGAGGTTAAACATCCATTGTAAGTCGGGTCGTTAGTACCCAAAATAATATAATATAAATATTATATTGAGTCTTCCTAGAGAGGTCGGCCCAGTTAGGTTATTGGGGCTGACCTAGTTGGATTAAAAGTTAAGTGAAAGGTAAAGTATAAATAGAGAGTGAGTTCCTCTCATTTGTACCATCACTCACTTGTGTAATTCGCATTAGAGGAGAGAGAGAGATATCTACTAAGGAGGAGGAGGATTGGCTTGGGTCTAGAGTTTGAGTCTTTTGTCTCTTATTTGTGAGACCTATTTTGGGCATTGTACTTTGATCATCTATATTGAGGAAGTTCTTGTTGGGTTTTCTTCCCCTTAAGGGTTTCCCCAGGGTATATTGTTTTGTGCTTTGTGATTGTGTATCTTTCAGAGATCGTTATTATGTTGCTATTGTGAATAATGTATTGAATGCTAATGAAGTTGAAATCTAGTCTATTGTAGCATATAATCTTAACATGGTATCAGAGCTAGCCTGAAAAGAGCAACTTTCACAAGGTAAAACTCTCTCTCTCTCTCTCTCTCCGAAGTGAAAAATTAGAGTTTCTCACAAAAGTAGAATCTTTGAGTGCAAGTGGCATAGGCAAGTGCGCCTCTCCTATGCGCATCTATTGGCACAAAGATCGAAATTTTTCTGTGGGTGAAACTCTTGGAAAGTCAAACCCTAGTTTGACTTTGGACAAGAAACTGAAGAAAACCAGAAAAGACCAGAAATTGCAGATCAAAATTTCGCAAGTCAATTTTCAAGGGTGAAATTTTGGAATCTTCAGAAACCAAGTGTACCAGCATACTCGCCTCGGTCAAGCGATACTTTTGGTGAGTTCAGTTTTTAATTTTGAGAAATTTTAATTTTTGGTTATTCTTTGCTCTCTAGGTTAAGATGGCTCCAAGCACTAAGCTTGATGACAAGTTGGAAGGCATAGAGAACTTCCATGCTTGGAAGTATAGGATTGGACTCATTCTAGAAGAGAATGATCTTTCAAAATTTGTTAAAGAAGTTGTACCAGAACCCGAAGAAGCTAAAGCTAAGGAAACGCATAAGAAGGATATGATTAGGGCTATGAGGATCATAGCAGACTACATAAAAGATCACTTGATTCCTCAAGTGTCCTCCAAGAAGATTCCAAAGGAGATATTTGATGCCCTAACAAGAATGTGTGAAGGAAGAAACATAAATCGGAAGATGAATTTGAGAGCCCAACTCAAAAGTACAAAGATGAGCCAAGGAGAATCTATCCAGGAATATTTTACAAGGGTCTCCCAATTCAAAGAACAACTAGAAGCAATTGGAGACACCCTTGATGAAGATGAGTTGGTGATGATTGTTCTCTGTTGTCCGCCAGATTGCACACCAGCAGCAGAAATTTTTCGAAAGCTGTCTCTTCACTACAAGTGAGAGAGGTGTGGCCTTGGGGGCAAGCAATGAGCCAGGTACTATCACCTGAATCCCAGCTCCTCCGTTTAGGCTAACTCCTAACGAAGCCAAGGGGGGTAGTCCCTAAAAAAGAGTTTCACTAAGGCTCTAGTATTTAAGTGTTTTTTGTATGGGGTGATGCGGATGAGTGTTGTTTAGGAGTTTTCTTGTGATGAGACCAAAAATATGTAAAGATGAACAACAGATAATAAGCAATCCACGTTGCGAAATAAGATAACAAGATGGCAATATGATTCAAGATCTGATAAATCACTAAAGCATTCACAATATGAAATAAACACAAGGACAAATGGTCCTGATCAATATATAAGCTTTTAGATAACCAGTGCCTTATGGAGTCAAAGAAAAAATAAAGGTTGTGATGCTAAAAGTATGGGTCTTGAAAAGTGTTGTTTGTGAGATCGTTGTGCAGATTATCTTTGTAAATTGAAGATTTTAATGGTCTTGATTATTAAGGATAAAACCAAGGATATTCAAGAGAATGTCCGGAAAGACAGTATCAAGTGCCTCCGTTCAAGGATATGTCGGGCCACCCAGTGCTCTAGCCAGGTCGCGCAATGCTAGCCAGCAAACTAGAGGCTGAACATGGAACCCCGGCGCCCCCAACTAGGAGATTACCCACCGAACTTATCTTATCGCTCAACTCCGGATTTGTTGGTTATGGGTGAAAGTTTTAATTAATTATCACTTATAAGCTTATCAAATCCTTCACCTTTCTGAGTACTAGTCCAACCGTTTCCGGTTGGCAGAGCATACGGGTGTTGGATAAACGACCAAGATAAATTAATTAAGGGGGAAATGTGGGTTGAAAAAGTTTTATTATTAAGAGCACTTGTTCAACTCTCCGACAGAGAGCGCTCTTGACTTAGTCTTAAGACCACAGTTCAAGAGACTTCCTACTTTAACATGCCTAATGCAAGGAGAAAATGCAAGTCTAATAATGCTCTCCGACAAAGAGTGCTCTTGACTTGGATTTGGCCAAGTTCAAGAGGCTTGGTTCATTTTATGAAGTAAGAAGCAGTTGTGATAACAAGATATTGCAACTTTATAACATTTAAATCATGTGATAGCTCAAATAGAATTGAAACACTGCTAGCATGCTACTTGCAAAATAAAATGAAATAACTGAAAGATCTAGTGTTCTACCAAGCAAATTTTACACTAAAGGTGGGATCAACCTCCGAACAAGGTCAACCACTAGAACCGTCAGTCCTGGAAACCTTCCAGCTAGCTGGATGTCCACAAGATGCTGATGGGGGAACGAGAAGCTACCACAAGACTATGTGGCCTTTGGGATACAATCCCAAAGTTAGCTTTTCTCTGGTCAAAACTTGAGAGATAAGCGACAAGATAAAAATAAACTACTCTAAAACATGAACTGGAAAGATCTAAGCTAAGCAAACCCAACACTCTTCCCAAAATGGGGAAGAAAACCAAAGGTGGAGGACTCCTCCACTAGAAACTTTTATTAACTTTTACAAGTGCCTTAAGGAAAATTCCTTGAAAGGTCTTTGATCTGACTTGAGATAAACTTTTAAAGAGAGATTTTTTAGAGCCCTCAATGGCTAGTTACAAAAGGATAATTGTTTTGGTTCTTTCGCATGGTTTATGCCCCTTTCTTGAATGTGACTTTGGTCACTATTGTGCCTTGCTCACACAAGCACTTCTCCTCTTTTCCAAGATCTACACAAGTTCAACCAATCCTTAACAAGCATCCCTTAGTGTTAGAAAAATCAAATGAACTTTGAAACTAAGTTTATAAATGAAAACTAAGGTCTAAAACATAGAAAGCATGAGATTTTAACTTGAAATTATTAAGATGGTGAAACGGACCAGCAAGCTAAAATGCTCCAAAAAACAGTGGGAATGAGGATGCAACCACAAAATTTCACACTACCCTATATGCCAACTTTTCTACTTTTGAAATGAAACTATAAAACTTAAGAAAAAAGACTAAATGCAAGCCCTAAATAACCTTTTAATATGCCTAAACTAACTCTTTTCAAAAGAAAAACTTACTAACTTTAACAAATCTAAGTCTAACTTGTCTTTTTGGGCTTTTGTGAAAGTGGGTGAGAAGGAAGAGGCTCAACAAGGAAGGGGAGCGAATGGGAGATAGAGACAAAACTTGGAGTGGATGGAAGATGAGCAAAATGGAGCGAAAAGAGAGAAAAACGAATGGATGGAAATGGGACTCAAGTGGAGCACTTGAGGGTTTGAAACACTGCCATGGAAATCCTCCGGTTAACCGGTGATACGCCAAAAACAAGTGTTGAAGAGAGCACAAAGGAACAAATCCCAAGTTATTCCCCAAGGTTGAAGGAACTGTTATCACACCATAGTAGCAGGGCTACTATTCTTGTACAGCAGATATCTGCACATTCCAGAGCTTCATTTATTCCAGAGCATGGCTATATATATTGGATCACTCATGATCAGAGCAGTACATTATTCAGATATTGTATGACCTTGTGTCAAGGCTGAGCCTTGAGAGTTCAGATTTGATGACTGATGTGACCACTTATCCCATTACAGTTTCAGTTCAGTGCCTAGAGATGTACTTCAGCAGTGTTTCAGATGATGCATGATGATTGCTATTATGATGATGTTGTATGATCTATGGATATGTTCTCACTGACTGTGGATTATTAGCTTGTTGATTTAGTCATGATTATAGCATGTGCTTGTTATATTATTCCTGATGTGGCAAACTACTTAAAATGAACTGTAAATCTTAAAATGGACAATTGCTTGCACTTTTAGGTCATCTAACAAAACTTACTGGTATTTCACCTTACATAGACATGGTCTTTCCCGACACCTGTTGTCTGCTAGTGTAGGCTCCATATCCACTTGTCTCCATCCATACATGACCTTCCTGTTTGACTTTAAACCCTGACTTGTCTTATTTGACTTTCTGATACTGAGGACTTCCCCATTTTTCTACCTCTGTGTTTGGACCGCATCCCTGTTTATTTAGTGTCTCGGCTCTGAGTTGGTGACAGAACTTGCCTTTGGTGAGTTGGATTGTAGGCCTACATCATTCTGGTCGGTTGTCCCGATGTTTGGCATTGGCTCGAACTCCCCCTAGTCACTTGAGATGTTGTTGGCTAAAACTGAAAGCTCATGTTCTACCTATGGAAACTTAATAAATTCGCCCATGGAAACAAAAAAGGGCAAGAGCAATGAAAAGCTAAAAATACTCCTCGAAGAGTATAAGAAAGGTCCAAAAAGCAATAGTTCTTAAAAGCTATATCTAAACAATTGCTGACCTTGTGAAAATGTGAAAAACATGCCCTGGATGCAAGCTGCAACTAGTTGTGCTTCTCAGCACATCTGAAATCCGAAGGGTTATGTAGGCCAAAAAGGCCATGGAAATAAATTGAATGATCCTAATGAACTTGGATCAACTTGATGTAGACATGATGCCTAAGTTGAATAAGCACTCTCTAAACAACTTATCCATCTGTGAGGCACAGCCATTCCCCGTGTTCTTTTGTCCAACACAGAGTTTGTAGCTTCCCCCTCTCCCAGTCCAAAGTATTTTTGAGTTTAGTTAGACAAGTCACACCCTTGGCCCAACCTTGCTGCCTAGCCTTCATCCTTCACTAGCAGTTTGACCATGTCCAAATGGGTAAGTTTGTCATTTGAACTATGGTGCAGGTAATTTTATATAACTACGGAATATGTTAACTTAATTAATGCCACTGAATGGAATTTATACTTTGAGCTTAGCTATGAAGTGATTAAAGAAGCATTGTCTTAGTCTACTGATGTGATTTATCCTTGATTATATATATTCTTGGGATCCGTGATGATGTGGACCATGTATGATGATTATTGGTGATGATTTATGGTCCCACATGTTTGATGATGATGTCATATGATGGACATATGATACAGTGATGTTGATCCAGTTCAGCAGGTTATTATTATTACAGATCAGCAGATTATACATTGTCCATACATGATGGACCCTACAGCTGGCCCATTAGGGCAACCCAGGGTGTATGAGTACTCATTCCTAGTGGATTTGGGTCTTCTGGATCCATTGAGACACTTATCTTTCAGTTCCGGGCACTTCTGGCAGTGATTGATGCAGTTTTACACTTGTTGACCAGATTTGGGGCTGATTTCCCAGCCTGAGCAGCAGGGGCCCCGAGAGGCCAGTTCACCTAGGGCGCTGATGATGGAGGGGGTGGTCCAGCCACTTGTTATTACCATTTATCCCCCCTCCCGGAGAGCCTGGTGGGCTCAGATGGACAGCGCTAGCACCCTAGGAGGCAGTTTTGGCATTTTCACAGTTCCCGAGGCAGTTAAAAAATGGGATAAAGTGGTCACTGAGGAAATCGATTTGGGCAATTGAGGCAAGGTTTTGGCATTTGGTTTTCACAGAGGTCTTCCAGGTTGATCTCACTATCTTCCAGTCATTTTTCACCATGTGGGTATCTCCAGATTGATCACAGGAGGACATTTACTGCTCGACTGTCATGGATTCTGAGAACAGTTTTGGTCATTATTATTATATTGGACATATTTTTATTATTTCATTGTGCCTTGGGGTGAGCTAGCAAGGATTTATACCTCCTAGCCCCACCATGTGCTTATTTTATCATGTCCTAGTCATCATGAGGTGGATTATTGTACTTTATACCCCTCTTGTGGGATGACGTCACCCTCTATTGTACCATTTAGTGAGGGCGCTTTCATTATATGGGTGATCCATGTGATATATGGTTATGATTTGTTATTAGCCATTGATTATGTTGTGAGATCTTTTAATCTCAACCACTCATTTCAAAAAGTGGTTTTGAGATCTAGGGTTTTGGTCTTTATTATCCTATATAAGGAGGAGACCCCCTCATTGTAAAATTCATCTAGAGATTTTTGGCTCTTGGCTCTTGGAATAAAATTTCTATCTTTTGGAGTACATGCTTGGATTGGAGTGGATGTTGGTTGTTTCGATTGTAAATGCTATTGTCCATTGCACTGGAGGATCTATTGTAGCTATCTTGCATATTTGCCATACTTTATTTGCAGGTTGAGAGGGCGACTTTGACAAGTGCGAATTGGTGGGGAGGCTTGCCCTTCAAGCTTGGAAGAAGTCGTTTTGGGTTTGACAGGGAGTGGTTTTGCCTTTGTGTCAACTATTCTATGTTTTTCTCTCTCTTGCTTGCATCTACCTTCAATTTGTTAAACTAATTGATGCTTTGCTCCTTGGCTTGACAGGTTAGAAGGAATCACATGTGGCTTGGAAAAATCGATTTGGCAAGAGGGCTTCAACAATTCTCCATTTGATCTTTGGCAAAGTAATCCTCGTCTCAACTAGCATTCATCTCTTCATCCAGGTATGTCCCAAGAGGTATGATCTTCTCTTCCTTGAATCTTCCATAATTTCTAGATCACAAAAACCCTAATCAAAGTAAAACCCTTGTTTTTGGTATTTCTTAGATCTACTTAGATCTAGCCCTCAAATTGAAAAGATTTTGAAAACCCACCTCTATAGCATCCACCCCTAGTTGGATCTATAGTTTGGTGGTGATTGGCTAAGAATTGATCCATTTTCTAAGACAAAAAGCTCTCCTTGACCTAAAGCGCACTTCCTTGAGAGAGGCTTGTTGGGCTAGATCTAGCATATGGGTATGTAAGATCCCGCTTGATTTGATAACTAGACACTTGATAACACATACCCATATCCTTACTTTGGTGAAAACTACCTTGTGGACATCTCTCCATGTTTTGAGGGGTTGAAACCCCTCTTTGACCTCATTGGTAACTTAAAACTTAGATCTACTAAGATCTACCCATTGGATTCACTTGAAACTTTGAACATGCATAGATCGGGGTACTAGCATCCTGGATCTACCTTTTGGTGGCCATTGGACTTGGTTTGGTCCACCAAACCCCTCTTTTGCCTCTCCTTGAGAAAGTCGCACCCCTTGGGAGTTTTGAGTTGGACCACTTCTAGGAAGTGGGTGTTGGATATTTTGGTGGATTTGGAATGCCCATGCCTTGAAACCTAGGTCTAGACTATTCTTTTGTCCCGATCCACCTTGGGGATTGCATTCCTTGTTTTAAGGAATTGTGGTCCACCTTTTGGTCTTTACCTAAAAACCTAGATCTAGTAAGATCCGCCCATTGGATCTCATCCAAACCACTTGACTTGGCTTCTAGGTGTCCCGATCTACACTTTGACATCTTTCTTGACCCCATTAGCCCATCCAACAAGGCACTAGTCCTTCTCCAAGCAAGGCGCACTTCTTGGGATTAGTGTCAAACCCTAGATCTAACACATGGGTAACCCTAGAACCAACTCTAACTTGAAGATCCAACCTAGATCTAGCCTATAGTATCATCTTCATACTTAGCATCACCTTGTGGGCCCATCTAAAACCATTTCACACTTCCCAAGGCAATAAGACCCACTTGTGTAAACACATGGTACTATACTTAATAATCATACCCCATCAAGTGGCCTAAACCATACATAGGTTGAAACACTAACTATCCTTGATACCACCTTCAACCATGCCCTAAACATTAGGTCCACTTAGACTTGCATTGGTTTCCGTAACTTATCACTCATTCACCCTTTAAAACCTTTGCTTGGGTCCAATCAACTGTGATTGGGGTATAGGGTCTCCCCCTTGGTCTAATTATACCTTGACCTAAAGCGAAGAGTGCCTCGGTTGACGTGACTCCCACATTGCATTGGGAACCGTGGCATCTCTTAGGTCACCTCTTTAGTTGCCTAACTCCTCTACCGTCCCGGATGGGATACCTTTAGGGGCAACTACAAGTTGCGTGATAACATTTTTGGCGCCGCTGCCGGGGAGGTAGGGGCCTACCTTGGTTCAACACATCTTTGTGTCTCACTACCTTTCTGCACTTCAAACGACATATCTCTTGGTAGTAGAGTTTAAAATTCTACCTGGCGACTCCTAATCGTGACTCCGCTGAGAAGAGAACCCATAAAGAGATGTCTAATCAAAATAACATTTCTCCCGAAATGACCATGGAATTTATGACAAACATGTGTGAAATGGTCACCAACATTGCTACATATCTTAAGAATCAAGATGAAGATTTCAAAAGACGTGATCAACAAACCAAAGAGATGTTAAAATCCATCTGTAGCAATTCAATTCCTCCAAAGGCTAGTCCTCCCAAGACTCAGCAACCTAAAACGACTGACCCACAGCCTAGCAAGACAGTGCATCAACCTGTCCGAAGAATCTTGCCAAAAGCTTCAAAGCTTTCTCCTGAGGTCACCTCGAAGGGTAAAACTGTAACCAACACTAGCCAATCTCCTCCTGCAAACAAAAAGACAGATCAAGCAATAAAAATTGATCCTCCCCCTAAAACTAATGTTCCCAAAGCAACCCTTTGGAGAAAGCAACCAAAACCTCCCACGATTCTAAAACCTAACAAGGAACTCCCTAGAACAAACATTCCAGGTAAGCTAGCCAGTTCATCTGCTTCGGTTTCTCTAAAAGACCTAATCAAGATCCCGGCTGTTAAACATGACATTATGAAATTCCTAGGATTAGGTACAAATGAAAAGGATAAGGAAAACCCTCACAACCTAAACATAGACATTACAAGCTTCTTAGAAAAGATAAACATGCCTATTCCTTTTTGTGAAATTTTTAAGATCCCTTCATTCCACAAAAGAGCTACTACTCATCTTGGGATTCAAACAAGGAAGCAAGCTCCTAAGAAAGCTGTTGCAGAGATTAGGGATTCCCCTGTCATGATCCAAAGTGTCTCCGGTGACAACTCTGGAAACTTCCCACCCTTTTATGTTGCGTTGGAAGTGAATGGGTTAATACTACATAATTGCATGTTGGACTCAGGAGCTGAAGTAAGTGTCATGCCTTTAAGAGTCATGGAACAACTTGAGTTAGTACCCACAAGACCCTACAGAAATGTATGTGGCATGGATTCCAAACCTGTGAAATCTATTGGAATAATTGAAAACCTGCCCGTTAGGTTAGCTGCCTGCTCTGACATTGAGCTCTCAATGAATGTTTTGGTCCTAGATATCCCTGATGCATGGGGAATGTTGCTATCCAGGGAGTGGTCGGCAAGATTGGGGGGAAGTGTCCAAATGGATTTAACCTACGCTACAATCCCAACCAAAGAAGGTTCATTCATAACTCTGTTTAATGAACCACCTATGCGAGAACATGTTGAAACACCTGAACACTTATTCACTGAAGCGATGTATTCAAGTGATGAAATTGGAAACTTCATGATTTTAGCAAATTACTGGGAGGAGGTTAAAAAGCAACCTTTTTCACATGAACAAGTCTGGAAAATGCATTTTGATGGGGCCCGTTCCCGACATGGTGCAGGAGCCGGTATAGTCTTAACTTCACCATCAGGAGAAAAGAGCTTGTTTTCTTTCCGTTTAGAGTTCGATTGCACTAACAATGTAGCCGAGTATGAAGCGTTACTTCTAGGTTTGGAAATCGCCAGAGAAAGAAAAATCAAATCAATATCTGTCACAGGAGATTCTGACCTCATTGTGTCCCAAATAAAAAACAAATTCGCCGCTAAAAATAATAGACTTAGAAACTATAGAAATGCAGTTTGGGACACCATTGAATGCTTCGATGCCTTCGGAATCAAGGCTGTTCCCCGAGAACAAAATACTTTGGCTGATGAACTATCCGTAATGGCCAGTACTCTTCAAACTTCTGAGTCTCTAAAACAAGAAAACTGTAAACTTGAAGTTTTATTCAGACCCTCTGTCCCTGATAATGAAGACCATTGGCAAGTTTTTGACAATGATGCCCAAATCATACGATTTTTAAATGCTTCTAGAACCCCAATGGTAAATTTCGAGGATGAGATAAAAGGTGATACAATTGAAGGTATGGATGTCACAGAAATAGCTTTCCCCCTTGAAAGAAATTTCAACAGGCATGATGAATACAAGGGTAAGAGAGCTGAACCTGTAGATGGGGTCATTGAAATAAATGTAGGGTCTGCTTGTTCTCCAAAAATGATCAGAATTGGGATAAATGCCTCAGGAGAAGAAAGAAGAAGAATTATTGAACTAATCAGAGAGTATAAAGACATCTTTGCTTGGGTTTATGATGATTTGAAAACTTATGACCAGTCCATTATAGAACACACTATTCCTCTTAAAGAGGGAGCCAAACCATATCGACAAAAGTTGCGAAACATGAACCCAAAGTTAGCTCCCTTAGTTAAAAAGGAATTGGAAAAGATGTTGGCAGCAGGTATCATTAGACCAGTCAGACATACAACCTGGGTATCCAATCCTGTAATTGTAAGGAAGAAAAACGGGGAAATTAGAATTTGTATTGACTTTAGGAACCTAAATCAAGCGTCTCTAAAGGACAACTATCCTTTGCCCAATATGGAAAATCTGTTGCAAAGTGTAACAGGGGCTGGCATGTTATCCTTACTTGATGGATTTTCTGGTTACAACCAGGTCCAAATCAAGAAGGAAGATCGTGGGAAGACAACCTTCACTACCCCGTGGGGAACCTTCGAGTATATAAGAATGCCATTTGGGCTTTTGAATGCAGGATCAACCTTTCAAAGGGCAATGGATCATGCATTTGAGGGCCTAATTGGCAAAATCATTGCAATTTATCAAGATGACCTAACTGTATTCTCGAAAGACAGGGGAGATCACGTAAAACATTTAAGGAGAATATTTGAAAGATGTCGGAAATTTGGAATATCCTTGAATCCTAAAAAGTCTACCTTCGGGGTGGATGAAGGGAAGTTGTTAGGTCACATTGTGTCCAAAGAGGGCATTAGAATTGATCCGGAAAGAGTGCAAGGAATCCAAGCCATAACTCCCCCAAAGGATGTCAGCTCACTACGATCATTTTTCGGAAAAATAAACTTCGTAAGGAGATTTATCCCTAACTTAGCTGAATTGGCCAAACCTTTGAATAATTTGCTGAAGAAGAATGTGAAATTTGTTTGGGATAAGAAATGTGATACCTCATTCGAGTCTCTAAAGAAAGCCATTGCTTCTGCACCTGTCCTAGTAAGCCCCAACTACAATAAAGAGTTCTTGATCTATTCTTATGCTTCCGAGGACACCATAGCAGGGGTGTTGTTGCAAAAGAATGAAGAAAACCATGAACAACCGGTTGCCTTCATGAGTAAAAACCTTAGAGATGCGGAACTAAACTACACAACCACTGAAAAACAAGCTTATGCCTTGGTCAAATCATTAAAACATTTTAGGACATATATCGGATACTCCAAAATTATGGCTTATGTCCCTTATCAAGCGGTGAAAGATGTCTTATCTCAGCCTGATGGCATAGGTGTTAGGGGAAACTGGATTTCTAGGATTCAAGAGTATGATATTGAAATCAAGCCGATCAAGATAGTAAAAGGCCAAGGGTTAGCACAGCTGTTAACTGATCCTAAACTACAACAAAATAACATGGTCCTGTATATTAACGAAGATCACGAATGGTACAAAGACATCATTTTCTACCTCAGACATATGACTTGTCCAGACCACCTTGTAGACCACCAAAGAAGAGCTTTGAGGTTAAAAGCATCTAAGTATGTCTTGACAGAAGATGGGTTGGGATGGAAGAATCCAGATGGAATCATACTTAAATGTGTAAACCATGATGACTCCCAAAGAATTATCAAAGAAATGCATTCCGGATTGTGTGGAGGACATTACGCACCAAGAACCACAGCTGCTAAAATCATGAGAGCTGGATATTATTGGCCATCCTTGTTCAAGGATGTACACATTTTCGTCAGAGCCTGTCAGGAGTGTCAATTCTATTCTGGAAAACCTAGACTACCTGCCTTGCCCTTGACCCCAGTCATTATAGAAGAACCTTTTCAGCAATGGGGAATGGACTTTGTAGGACCTATAAACCCTAGTTCATCAAGTGGACACAAATACATACTGACTTGCACAGACTATTTCACTCGCTGGGTGGAAGCTATCCCTACCAAGAAATGCACTGCAGAAGTAGTGGTCAAGTTCTTAGAAGAGAATATAGTCTCTAGATACGGCTGTCCCTACAAAATTACAACTGATAATGCACCAGCTTTCAGCAAAATTGAGATGTCCACCTTTTGTACTGATCATGGGATCACTTTATCTCACTCTTCTAACTACTACCCACAAGGAAACGGTTTAGCAGAATCAAGTAATAAAAATTTGATAAGGCTCTTAAAAAGGATGATTGGTGAGAACAAAAGGACTTGGGATGTAAAGTTAAAATATGCCCTCTGGGCAGACAGAACGACAGTCAAAAGAATAACTGGAAAAGCTCCTTTTGAAATAGTATATGGGCAAAATTGTAGGCTGCCAATCAACCTTCAAATCCCTGTGTATGAATTATTACAACAGTGTTCTTCAGCTCAAGAAGCCTTGCAAGCAAGAATTGACAGGTTAGTAGAGCTAGATGAGACTAGAAGGGAAGCCTGGAATAAAATGGTGATAGAGCAAGAAAGAATAAAGGGAACATTTGACCAAAAGAGTAGAGATGTGATATTTGGAATTGGGGATATAGTCTTGTTATGGGATAAACACAAAGAGAAACCTGGGAATCATGAAAAGTTTGAGAAGATATGGATGGGCCCTTATCGAGTAAGTAGGATGGCTGGCAAAGGAACAGTGTATTTAGAGACTTTAGATGGAGACGAGTTGGAATTGCCTGTAAATGGGAGGTTACTAAAACACTACTTCCCACCTATAAACCTAGAATGATGCCTTGCATTGCCTGTTTAGAGTAGGTAGGTTCTGAATAAGCTCACTTGAGCAGTAGGATTTGTGTGATTTTTCTTTTTCTGTGTGCTGAGTATTGTCCCGTTTTTATTTTCCTGCCTGAGTTGAGTCTTGCTCCTTCCTAAGCTTTTCTCTTTTCCTGCATACATCTAAGAAATTATAGTTAGCATTTATATTATTAGCTGCCTGTGCTGGTCGAGATTTGCCTGAATTAAAGATACTCTTGTCCCCCTGCACAGTAAATAAAAATGATAAATGAATAATCTATGCCATGTTAGTTATGTTTATATTTTGATGCATTTCAGTTTATGTTTTAGATTAGAGTTTAGTTAAGTTTTATTTTATTTTTATCCCATACATGCTCCATGATGGTATTCTAGTTTTTGTGAGAGCAGGAACAGGTGCAAGATAAAGGCTGAAAGCAAAGATGGTGCAGTGCTGGATTGAAGATTGATGCAGAGGTGTTCGAGACCAGAGATTCTGAGGTTCTCAAGCGCTCTCTCCCTTAGAGCACTTGTCCCAGCTGGAGCCAGATGTTATCACACCATAGTAGCAGGGCTACTATTCTTGTACAGCAGATATCTGCACATTCCAGAGCTTCATTTATTCCAGAGCATGGCTATATATATTGGATCACTCATGATCAGAGCAGTACATTATTCAGATATTGTATGACCTTGTGTCAAGGCTGAGCCTTGAGAGTTCAGATTTGATGACTGATGTGACCACTTATCCCATTACAGTTTCAGTTCAGTGCCTAGAGATGTACTTCAGCAGTGTTTCAGATGATGCATGATGATTGCTATTATGATGATGTTGTATGATCTATGGATATGTTCTCACTGACTGTGGATTATTAGCTTGTTGATTTAGTCATGATTATAGCATGTGCTTGGTATATTATTCCTGATGTGGCAAACTACTTAAAATGAACTGTAAATCTTAAAATGGACAATTGCTTGCACTTTTAGGTCATCTAACAAAACTTACTGGTATTTCACCTTACATAGACATGGTCTTTCCCGACACCTGTTGTCTGCTAGTGTAGGCTCCATATCCACTTGTCTCCATCCATACATGACCTTCCTGTTTGACTTTAAACCCTGACTTGTCTTATTTGACTTTCTGATACTGAGGACTTCCCCATTTTTCTACCTCTGTGTTTGGACCGCATCCCTGTTTATTTAGTGTCTCGGCTCTGAGTTGGTGACAGAACTTGCCTTTGGTGAGTTGGATTGTAGGCCTACATCATTCTGGTCGGTTGTCCCGATGTTTGGCATTGGCTCGAACTCCCCTTAGTCACTTGAGATGTTGTTGGCTAAAACTGAAAGCTCATGTTCTACCTATGGAAACTTAATAAATTCGCCCATGGAAACAAAAAAGGGCAAGAGCAATGAAAAGCTAAAAATACTCCTCGAAGAGTATAAGAAAGGTCCAAAAAGCAATAGTTCTTAAAAGCTATATCTAAACAATTGCTGACCTTGTGAAAATGTGAAAAACATGCCCTGGATGCAAGCTGCAACTAGTTGTGCTTCTCAGCACATCTGAAATCCGAAGGGTTATGTAGGCCAAAAAGGCCATGGAAATAAATTGAATGATCCTAATGAACTTGGATCAACTTGATGTAGACATGATGCCTAAGTTGAATAAGCACTCTCTAAACAACTTATCCATCTGTGAGGCACAGCCATTCCCCGTGTTCTTTTGTCCAACATAGAGTTTGTAGCTTCCCCCTCTCCCAGTCCAAAGTATTTTTGAGTTTAGTTAGACAAGTCACACCCTTGGCCCAACCTTGCTGCCTAGCGTTCATCCTTCACTAGCAGTTTGACCATGTCCAAATGGGTAAGTTTGTCATTTGAACTATGGTGCAGGTAATTTTATATAACTACGGAATATGTTAACTTAATTAATGCCACTGAATGGAATTTATACTTTGAGCTTAGCTATGAAGTGATTAAAGAAGCATTGTCTTAGTCTACTGATGTGATTTATCCTTGATTATATATATTCTTGGGATCCGTGATGATGTGGACCATGTATGATGATTATTGGTGATGATTTATGGTCCCACATGTTTGATGATGATGTCATATGATGGACATATGATACAGTGATGTTGATCCAGTTCAGCAGGTTATTATTATTACAGATCAGCAGATTATACATTGTCCATACATGATGGACCCTACAGCTGGCCCATTAGGGCAACCCAGGGTGTATGAGTACTCATTCCTAGTGGATTTGGGTCTTCTGGATCCATTGAGACACTTATCTTTCAGTTCCGGGCACTTCTGGCAGTGATTGATGCAGTTTTACACTTGTTGACCAGATTTGGGGCTGATTTCCCAGCCTGAGCAGCAGGGGCCCCGAGAGGCCAGTTCACCTAGGGCGCTGATGATGGAGGGGGTGGTCCAGCCACTTGTTATTACCATTTATCCCCCCTCCCGGAGAGCCTGGTGGGCTCAGATGGACAGCGCTAGCACCCTAGGAGGCAGTTTTGGCATTTTCACAGTTCCCGAGGCAGTTAAAAAATGGGATAAAGTGGTCACTGAGGAAATCGATTTGGGCAATTGAGGCAAGGTTTTGGCATTTGGTTTTCACAGAGGTCTTCCAGGTTGATCTCACTATCTTCCAGTCATTTTTCACCATGTGGGTATCTCCAGATTGATCACAGGAGGACATTTACTGCTCGACTGTCATGGATTCTGAGGACAGTTTTGGTCATTATTATTATATTGGACATATTTTTATTATTTCATTGTGCCTTGGGGTGAGCTAGCAAGGATTTATACCTCCTAGCCCCACCATGTGCTTATTTTATCATGTCCTAGTCATCATGAGGTGGATTATTGTACTTTATACCCCTCTTGTGGGATGACGTCACCCTCTATTGTACCATTTAGTGAGGGCGCTTTCATTATATGGGTGATCCATGTGATATATGGTTATGATTTGTTATTAGCCATTGATTATGTTGTGAGATCTTTTAATCTCAACCACTCATTTCAAAAAGTGGTTTTGAGATCTAGGGTTTTGGTCTTTATTATCCTATATAAGGAGGAGACCCCCTCATTGTAAAATTCATCTAGAGATTTTTGGCTCTTGGCTCTTGGAATAAAATTTCTATCTTTTGGAGTACATGCTTGGATTGGAGTGGATGTTGGTTGTTTCGATTGTAAATGCTATTGTCCATTGCACTGGAGGATCTATTGTAGCTATCTTGCATATTTGCCATACTTTATTTGCAGGTTGAGAGGGCGACTTTGACAAGTGCGAATTGGTGGGGAGGCTTGCCCTTCAAGCTTGGAAGAAGTCGTTTTGGGTTTGACAGGGAGTGGTTTTGCCTTTGTGTCAACTATTCTATGTTTTTCTCTCTCTTGCTTGCATCTACCTTCAATTTGTTAAACTAATTGATGCTTTGCTCCTTGGCTTGACAGGTTAGAAGGAATCACATGTGGCTTGGAAAAATCGATTTGGCAAGAGGGCTTCAACAATTCTCCATTTGATCTTTGGCAAAGTAATCCTCGTCTCAACTAGCATTCATCTCTTCATCCAGGTATGTCCCAAGAGGTATGATCTTCTCTTCCTTGAATCTTCCATAATTTCTAGATCACAAAAACCCTAATCAAAGTAAAACCCTTGTTTTTGGTATTTCTTAGATCTACTTAGATCTAGCCCTCAAATTGAAAAGATTTTGAAAACCCACCTCTATAGCATCCACCCCTAGTTGGATCTATAGTTTGGTGGTGATTGGCTAAGAATTGATCCATTTTCTAAGACAAAAAGCTCTCCTTGACCTAAAGCGCACTTCCTTGAGAGAGGCTTGTTGGGCTAGATCTAGCATATGGGTATGTAAGATCCCGCTTGATTTGATAACTAGACACTTGATAACACATACCCATATCCTTACTTTGGTGAAAACTACCTTGTGGACATCTCTCCATGTTTTGAGGGGTTGAAACCCCTCTTTGACCTCATTGGTAACTTAAAACTTAGATCTACTAAGATCTACCCATTGGATTCACTTGAAACTTTGAACATGCATAGATCGGGGTACTAGCATCCTGGATCTACCTTTTGGTGGCCATTGGACTTGGTTTGGTCCACCAAACCCCTCTTTTGCCTCTCCTTGAGAAAGTCGCACCCCTTGGGAGTTTTGAGTTGGACCACTTCTAGGAAGTGGGTGTTGGATATTTTGGTGGATTTGGAATGCCCATGCCTTGAAACCTAGGTCTAGACTATTCTTTTGTCCCGATCCACCTTGGGGATTGCATTCCTTGTTTTAAGGAATTGTGGTCCACCTTTTGGTCTTTACCTAAAAACCTAGATCTAGTAAGATCCGCCCATTGGATCTCATCCAAACCACTTGACTTGGCTTCTAGGTGTCCCGATCTACACTTTGACATCTTTCTTGACCCCATTAGCCCATCCAACAAGGCACTAGTCCTTCTCCAAGCAAGGCGCACTTCTTGGGATTAGTGTCAAACCCTAGATCTAACACATGGGTAACCCTAGAACCAACTCTAACTTGAAGATCCAACCTAGATCTAGCCTATAGTATCATCTTCACACTTAGCATCACCTTGTGGGCCCATCTAAAACCATTTCACACTTCCCAAGGCAATAAGACCCACTTGTGTAAACACATGGTACTATACTTAATAATCATACCCCATCAAGTGGCCTAAACCATACATAGGTTGAAACACTAACTATCCTTGATACCACCTTCAACCATGCCCTAAACATTAGGTCCACTTAGACTTGCATTGGTTTCCGTAACTTATCACTCATTCACCCTTTAAAACCTTTGCTTGGGTCCAATCAACTGTGATTGGGGTATAGGGTCTCCCCCTTGGTCTAATTATACCTTGACCTAAAGCGAAGAGTGCCTCGGTTGACGTGACTCCCACATTGCATTGGGAACCGTGGCATCTCTTAGGTCACCTCTTTAGTTGCCTAACTCCTCTACCGTCCCGGATGGGATACCTTTAGGGGCAACTACAAGTTGCGTGATAACAGGAATTTCAACCTTATGGCAAACTAATCTAAGGCTTTAAAACAAAAACAACTTCAACTTTGGATTAAGATCTGGAAAGAGTTTCCACAAGAATGAAGGTAGATCCAAGTAACCAGTAACCAAGAAAGTGTTTGGGTGTTTGATGGAGAAGAGCTAGATTCTCTTATTTCTCAAATCCATAAAGCTTGAAACTCCTTTGGCCTTATGTGGAGTGAAGATGCACCTGCAAGAACCTTAAGCATGGGATAATATATATAAAACAAGAATATTTAAGTGAAAAGGACTAGATACATGCTTGCTTGTGCTAGATTGTTAGCCATCTTGAACATGATCTACAACTTAAAAGCCTCAAATACAAATGCAAAACAATATCACCTTGATTCTCAAGTGAAGCAATGAACATCAAGAGCCTCCACGTTTTTGACCTCCAAAGTCGCAACTTTATTAACAATAAAAATGCTTACAAATTCTCCAGAGTTTCTTTGCCTAAAAATCCATGAAGAGAAAGCCCAAATGGCCTCTCTTATATAACAAAACTCAATGCTAAAACCCTAATTCGAATTGGTGATGAAGAGAGCCAAAAACTCCATCAAAAACCAATCAAATCCATGTCAACACCAACCAAATCGAGCTTGGAGTCTTAACTCATCTTTAAACTTGAGTTTGGAGTCCATAATTTGAGGAAGGAGCCCCACATGCATTGATTTCATAATCCAACAACCCATTAATCAATTGCCAAATCACAAAATCGAATTTGCATGAAGGTGAGTGAATTTCTCAACTGTAGATCACTCTCAGTGCTCCGAAACTGATCTGAATCAAGTGGGTGAAGATTCCAATCATCATAAATGCTTTTTGCCATGTCATTTTGACTTTTACTTTATTCAATTTGGCCTTTTTTGGAGAGATTTAAATTATCTCCAATTTATTATTTTTTGAATATTCTAATTAATATTTCTCATTTTTTGATTTTTTGAGAAAATATTAACAATGAGGCCAAATAATTGTCTGAAACTTAGGGTTAGCTGGTCCAGGGATCATGAATGATTTTTGGCTTAAGTCTGGAGCCTTCAATCACTGAAATCGGATCCTGGATGACTGACATATTACAAATTGAAATTTCTCTATTTAAACTATAGAGAAATTTATTAAAATTTAAAAAATAATTAAAAACCCAAATTCGACGAACCCGGTAAAAATTTTTCAAAATTTTTTCTGAGGGTCCTAGAGATTTGGGACATGACCAAAACCTATTCTAATAGTGTCTAGTAGGCTTATATACATTAGTTGGACTCTAATAACCCCCCATGGCTAAAATTTTCAAAATCGGGCATTCCAGCTTTGGAGGAAGCGGGAGAAAACCTCATCGATTATAGCTCGACTATAGGCAAAGTATAATTGAGAAGGGAAAAAACTCCCTGGAATACCTTAGTTGCTTAATCAAGTCATGGGGAACCGAGACACTCAGATCCTACTAGCACACTTTATTACAAACCCCCATGGGGCCATGGTCATGTCGACTCAAAAATAAAACTGGCTAGCCAAAACTGGCTAACTGCTGCATTCTGAAACCCAGATATTCTGGAAGTGAACACTGATGTGTTCCAACACTGGTGGCTCAATAAGGTTTCAACTATTTGTACAAAATAGGTGATAACACTCTCAATGGTCTTACTAGACCTTGGGACTCTTTTATTCAGACTATGTTTGCAAGAAAGGAAAGTCTACTATTTGAAGTAGTATGGGAAGAATGTGTCCAAGAGGAGGCTAGAGTGGCAAATCGAGAAGCACTACTTAGAGATGACGTTCAAGCTCTAGCTACCCATACTAAGAGAGGAAAGGGAAAGCCTCATTTCAAGAAGGAAAATCATAAGGAGTCCCATACTCCTAAGAAGTTTCAAAAGTATAAGAAGGGAAACTACAAGCGAAGAGACTTCTCTTCTTATCAATGTTTCCGTTGTGATAAGATGGGACATATTGCCAAAGATTGTCCAGAAAGAAAATAAGTTAAGAAGAAGAGCAACAAAAGACATCATGCTCACTTAGCCGAAGAAAAAGAACCTCCTAGGAAGCAAACAAAGGAAGAAGCAGAAGAATATGTTTTATTCTCGGCTCTCTCTGGGTCCTTGACACCTGGTAATGACACATGGTTAATTGATAGTGGTTCTTCAAAGCACATGACAGGTCAGAAGAAGACTCTCTCCAATCTAGAAGAAAAGAACTCCCCTTAGAAGGTATCATTAGGAGATGATTATCAATATCCTATTAAGGGAATAAGTGAAGCCACCTAAAAGCTTGATTCAGGAACACTAATGAAGATGAAGGATGCACTATATGTACTGTTGCTGCCGGATTACACACCGTCTTTGTCGCAGCAGAAATCTATGCTACTGCCCGGTGTGCCCTTGGTGGCAAGTCTCGAGTCAAGTATGTCACTTGGTTCTTGACTCCTCCGTTTAGGGAAAATTCCCAACGAAAGCCAAGGGGGGTAGTCCCTATGGAAAGTTACTAAGGTTGTTAGGGTCTTCCAATTAAAGTGATGGGTTGTTTATTAATCTTTTGGGAGTTTTTGATCAAGGTTCAAGATTGAAATTGCAACAATAATTAAGAAAGCTTTCACCAGCATAACTTAGATAAATCACTGTGAATATAAAGATGCACAAATACTTGAGATTGATAAAAAGCAAATGAAATGTGCGAGGACCAGTGCCTTATGGAGTCAAAATACAGTGTGAAAAATTGTAGATGCTGGAAAAGTAAATGTTGTCCAATTGTATCTTGGTTGATTTTAGATTATTAGAATGAATCTTTGTTAGGGAAAGAAGGGAAACTCTCGATACACCATAAAGGGACAGAGAAGAATGCCCGGAGTTCTAAAGATTGGTGCTTCCGTACAAGAACATGACGAACTACCAATACCCTGAGCGCGTGTTCAACACTACACCAACAAGGATGTAGTCTAACGGTACCCCAAGGTCAGAGTACAGTGACCCAGCTTTCCCAGGCAGAATCCACACCAAAATTTAGTCTCAAAATGTCGGATTTTCACTATGTTGTGAGTAGTTAATTTTATTAGGTGACTTGACTAAATTAAATGTGAGAAATTAAGAAGTGCTTCCAGCTGCTTTTGATATCCCACAGCTCAGACGTACTGCTGGTGGGTAGAGCATACGCAGTGTAGGCAAATAGTTTATTCCAATTTGAAGCAAGTAACCATCGACCCTCCGACAAAGAGCGCTCTTGACTTGCTTTTCAGTTAAGTTCAAGAGACTTATGAAATTGAAATGCAAAACTTGTGAAACAAAAGATATTAATGGCCAATCTTATGCGCCACTTTCTGATCAACCTTCACTAATCAGCAAAATTGCTTTTTGGTGAAGGTGAGAGCATACTTCGTGGCGACGAAGACGGTTTTATTTCTATTCTACTTTTGCATAAATGAAAAATTAAGAAATGATTTAAGTTGCAAAATTAAATGGAGGATACACCCTGCACTTCAAAAGTGAGTGTGTGAAAAAGTAGAGTTAGAAAAATTCACTCACACGAAAATTGACAAAAACACAAATCCCCCCAGGGGGGATGGGATGTGGGTGCTGGATACCCCACTGCTCTCGTTTAATGATTTACAATTAATGCTGAAAATGAAGTGCTTCTTGGTCCATTTTACTTGGATCTAAGAGCTTACAAGCTAGAAATTTAAAGCAAATGATGAAAGAGGCTCCTTGGAAGATAAATTTGGCAATTTTATCGAAAATCCGCCAGAGTTTCTCTCTCTTTTTCCTTGGACCTACTAAAAACCAGCGAGTAAACTTTATTAGAATGTTGTGGAAATGATTTTAAAAGAATAAAAAAGAAAATTGAAATTTTTTTTATACTTAGAAAAAATTTCAAAATTTCAATGCATGCAAGTATAAAAATGAGATCTAGTTTACTTATGAATATACTTTCTGAATGTAAACAAGTAGATCTAATAGAAATGCCTAAAATATATCAGATCTGAAAATAGATAAGGAATGATAGCCCTAGATCTAGTATTCTTAAGCATGCAATCAAAATGCAAAGGAGAAGAGATTTTGTAGAATGTTGATGGATGGGCTTTAGCTTTCCAATGCTCTTCTTTGTAGGTGCCTTTAGAGAAATCTGTATGCAAGAGTTGTTAGATAAAAGTTGCCCAAGAAAAAGAAGAGTAACCGAACTCCAAATCTCCTTGAGCTTGTGACCTACAACTTCAAACAATCACCAAAACTAGCAAACAACAATGAAGATTTTAGTGTGTTAGAGTAAAACGAAACATAATGAACTTGAGTACAACCGAATATTGTTTATTACATTTGAATCTCCTAATATCTAAGCACAAACAAGTAAATTATCAGCTGTAAATACTTGTTTCTATATCTAAATAAACTAAGTCAATCAATATTGCAAGCATGTAATGATAAATGAAAAGAAATTGCAACAATGTCACCTCATGTAAAGCTCCAACAAGAATGCACCATAGACCTCCAAAGTCTTCCAAATATTATTCAACAATAACAATATACAAAAATAACAGAGTTTCAATGCAGCCATATCAAAAATGGAGCAAGAGACCTTGCTTAAATAACACTCCAAGAGCAAAAACGAATTGGTGAGGGAGAGGAAATTTGGGCTTGGGGATGGACATGTGTTGAGTCCAAATCCCAAATGGATGTGATATGAGATCTCAAATGGAGGGGAAGGCTGCCACCTAAGGTAGGCGTCTTCCCTCCTTGCCTTGTAAACTCCTCCACATATCAAAAAGCTGCCACATAGCAAAAACCTCTCTTGTGAAGGAATGCGTGAGCCCTTAAGAGAGGCCAACTCATGGTTTAATATTCAATGCACAATCTCATGCAAATTTGGTTGGAATATGCCTTAATGTCCATGCCAACTCATTCCTTATGATCTTTGGGCCCACTTAAGAGTGCATTCGGTTGGAGGCGCTTCCCATGTGAATGATGACCCACGCCCTCCTCATTCACGTCATCTTCTTTTTAATAATCAAAACTTTGACTTTAATTCACTTCTAAGTGATGCTTTAATAAACCAATGTATTCGTCTACCTCAAACTTAACTAATGCCACGCTTTTTTATGAATTTTTTATTCATTTTTGCCTTTTTTTTTTTTTTTTTTTGTCCTTTGGTGCATTTTCACCTTTTTTAGCATTTAAATGCCAAAATGATGCCTCCTTAGCAAAAAATGCTCTCGGGGACATTGTAGCTGCCCGAAAAAAGGAGGAAGTTGGCACTAGGGTAATGAGGACGCTCTGAGCGTCAAAACAAGCCTCCCCATGCCAAATTCCGGCTCCAGACGACACTTTTATTACATTTTGAATTTTTTCAATTAAACCATTAAAAAAATGGTCTAATTTACGGAAAAAATTATTTTTGTCGGAATGACTTCAAACTCCTAGGGGACCTAGTGCATGTCCATACGACTTATTCGAGTTGGCTAGCATGTTATAAAAATACATTCCAGTAGGTTTTAATAACCCCTCAAAATTCGTCATTAGAAAAACACTCCAGCTTTGGAGGTGTGAGTAAAAAACTTGGGAATTATACGTCACTTTTCAGTTACGCATAATCCCTAAGGAAAAAACACTCTAGAGTATCCCCCTGATAACAAACGTTAAGGAAGGCCAAACCTTTCATAAAAAAATCATGCATAGACCAACTTATTACAATTCCCCCGCAGGGGTCTGGACATGCAAATTATTACAAAGGGCAAAAATTGCCTGATGAACATTGAACTCCGACAAGTGAAAAAAAAAATTGTTCAAGTCTTCTGTGGTTCACAAGTTGTCCACCATGGTGCAACTTCAGTGGACAACATGTACCAGGCCTAAAGAAGAACCTACTTTCTATCTCAGTGTTAGATAAGAAAGGATTTAGGGTTGCCTTTATAGATGGAGAAGTTCTCATGTGGCCCAAAGGAAAATCTATAAAGGATGCTGTTGTTATTGGAATAAAAGGAGGCTTATACAAACTGAAAGGACATTCAGAAGCGGCTTTGATTCATGATACTACAAGTCCATGCGAACTATGGCATAGAAGGCTTGCTCACATAAGCTACAAAGCATTACCACATGTAAGCAAGGTAGTAACAGGATGACCCGATCTCAAGATTGATCATGAAGGTATATGTAAAGGATGTGCAAAAGGGAAGAACATAAAGAATCCATTTCCGAAGAGCGACACCAAGTCAGAAGGATATTGGAACTTATTCACTCAGATGTATGCGGTCCAATTCCCTCCACATCTCTAAGTGGATATGAATATTATGTTACATTCATTGATGATTACTCTTGAAAGACTTGCATTTACTTTCTGAAATCAAAAGGTGAAGTATTCGAAAAGTTCAAGGAATTCAAAGCCTTGATAGAGAATCTTTCAGAAAGGAAGATAAAGATACTCAGGTCAGATAATGGAGGAGAGTACACTTCAAAAGATTTTGAAGCCTTTTGCAAAGATGCTAGGATTAAGAAGGAACTTACCACTTCCTATAATCCTCAACCAAATGGTGTTGCTGAAAGAAAGAATCGAACTATTATGGAAGTAGTGAAGACCATGATCCATGATCAAGATCTTCCTATGCATCTATGGGCTGAAGCAGCAAGGACAACAGTGTATGTCGAAAATAGAATATCCCATAGTGCACTTGGGTTTAAAACCCCTGAAGAGATGTTCACAGGAAAGAAACCAGAGGTAAGTCATCTCAAGATATTTGGTTGTCCAGTTTTTGTTCATGGTCCAAAAGAGAAAAGAACCAAGTTGGATCCTTTCGGAAAGAAATGAATCTTTGTTGGATACTGTGAGGTCTCCAAGGCCTTCAAGATCTATATACCAGGCTATCATCACATGGATATTAGTAGGGATGTAACATTTGATGAAGATGCAACCCTCAAGAAGTACAGAAAGTGCCAACATGAAGAAGTATATGAAGAAGATGTAGCTCCTGGAGTTACAGAAGTGGCACCCTCTCCTGTTGATGAGACTCCGAAAGATCATGATATGTTGGAGCCCCAAGAACCTCCATCCATGACTCTCTCTCGCAAGAGAAAACCAGCTTGGGCTCGAGAAATTATTCAAGATGCAGAGAGGTATGGAGCTCCAGAAGGCTCCACAAGAGAAAGCAAGAGGCCAAAGCCATTTTCCAGTTATGTGGCTTTGATGTGTGATCTTGTGGACAAAGAACCTACTTGTTTTGAAGAAGCCATTCAAAAGAAAGAATGGGTGGAAGCTATGACGGAAGAATACCAATCTATAATGAAGAATGATGTATGGGACATAGTTCCCAAACCCGAAGGTAAAAGTGTGGTATCTTCCAAATGGATATACAAGATAAAACATGCAACGGATGGAAGTATTGAAAAATACAAAGTTAGATTTGTGGCTCGTGGATTCTCTCAAAATGAAGGAATCGATTATGAAGAAACATTTGCTCCTGTAGCAAGGTACACTTCAATTAGAACCATCATGGCACTTGCAGCACTTAGCCTATTTAATTCCCGTCGGCTATAGTCGAGACTAGAAGGGAATTAATTAATTATTAAATTGTCACCTAGGCTTAAATGTATTTTATAACATGACAATTAATAATTAATCCCTAAGTGACTTTATAAAAGTCACTTGTGTCATAAAGCGATGCAAATGTGTAAAAAAGGTTTCAAAGTGAAATTAAAAGACAAAAGGGGTCATATTCTCCATGAAGTCACCTTTTAAATATTTTAATGAGAGAATTGGTCAAGGGAAGTTGAAGAGTCACAAAAAGGGTCAATGAGAATATAAAAAGGACATGAGAGCTCATTCTCTTCATTCTTGTCTATTGCATTTCGAAAACTAGAGCTCTTGAAGCTTTAAGCTTCGTTTGGACGAAAACCTAAGAGGAGGAGGAGAAGGGTTTCGATAGTGAGACAATCTATCCTAGCCTTTCATTGAGGGGAAATCATCTCAGGTTTCAGTTTGTTTCATCATCTCAGATCTGAAGATTTGGTCCAGATTGCAAACAGTTTTCAGTACTTGGTGGACGGCGCTTTTTGAGAGGGAACTCTCTTCATCTCTCCAAGAAAAATCGAGTGGGGTTCTTTAGCTAAGAAGGGCGCACTAGTCTGAACCCACATCCACCTACAGGGAGGGCGCACCAGCTAGAGAAAGTCTGAGCTGTTCAGGATGGCACAGAACTTCATCTTCCATCAACTGAAGGGCGCACCCACAGTCCATCTGACCACTTAAAAAAAGTGTGCCTTGGGAAACAAGCTATGCTCCAGCTCTGTTCATATCTCTGTACATGAAGGGAGTGCGCACTCAGTCATACACACTCAGTCTCAGCTTTAACTCAGATTTTATGACTGTATTAATAGAGAAGGAAGGTTGCTGTTGGTGGTAAGAAGTGCTCTTTATCACCATTTAATTGTGTGTTATTAATTCACAACTTCACATCTCAGGTTTGAGCCACACCCAGAAAGAAACACAGTCACACATAGGAGGAGCATTTGGGTTATTGTATGGTGGGAAAAGAGTGCTGAGGGTTTGTTGAGACTTGAAGGACATCTACATGAATATGAAGTGCCAAAGTTATAATGAGTAAGCTGCCAGCCACAACAATATAGAAAGAGACTTCCTGTATCAGCTTATTAATTTGGACGCTGTGGTCTCTTGGGAAAGGAGCAGATCTTTGTTATTGCTACATTTATTTATCAACTGCTGGCCATATATTTCAAGACAACTCTGTCCATTACCCCAGGCATGTACATAGACTTCTCCATTTGAATATCAGATCTGAATGTGTTCACTTGAAGTCTGATTTTTAATATATATGTTAAATTAATATATCTGTTATGCAATCAAATGAAAGTACAAAGGAATCAGACCTTACACTAGAAACATGCACAGTAAGCAGCAACAAATACCTTGCAAATATTGTTAGCATTCACAACCAAGGCCAATACTCTGTTAGTTTTGTACCTTGGGATGTGTTCCCCTAGTGATTCCTAGCCTAAGTCACTAAGGAAGGGGAAAAGTGACCCTCACATTAAAAACACATTTAATGAGACTTTATGTTCTTAAAGTCACTTTTTGCTAAAGTTAAAGTGGGTGAGCAAATAAATTATTTAAGTGATTCTGCTGAGTGGTGAAGATAAGTTAAACTTTTCATTGTAATGTTGTGATGAATATTTTGCTGAAGAAATAATATCTCTCTCTCTCTCAAACTGGTTTTCCCCGTGGGGGTTTTTCCAGGGCTCGATTTGGCCAAAAATCTCTGAGTCAAATTTTTATGTGTGATTGTTAAATGTGTTTACAGCCTGTTAGTAGCATTATTTTGTGTGTTTGACTATTACAGAGAAATTTATAAGTAACCTACATCCAATGCAAAACCGGCTATAGGTGAAATCCACAAATTGTTAACACAAACAAGCAGACAATTTAGTGCAGCAAAATTCTACATGGTATCAGAGCAAAGGGGGCAGAAAACAAGATAGTTTGCATACACACATAAAATTGTAGATCTCAGAAATTTCAGTATTCTTACCTTCTGTTAGTGGGCAGCGTTCTATTGGGTTGATTTTCAGATGGCTACAGGTTTGAGGATTGAAGATAGGTTGAATGGGACAGAAAATTTTGTGCCTTGGAAGGCCAAAATTTTGTTGCTTTTGGAGGAGAATGAGTTATGGGTGGAGGTGGTGAGGAACACCACTACCAACCCCATCACCATTCCAGATGGCTCGGATGCTACAGCTCTTTCTACCTTCAACAAGAAAGACTGTAAGGCTAGGAGGATCATACTTGATGCAGTAAAAGACCACATCATCCCTCATATTTCCGGGAAGACCAAGGCACATGAGATGTGGAGTGACTTGATCAGCTTGTATGAGAGCTCCAACGAGAACAGGAAGATGGTTCTCAAGGAGAAGCTCAAGAGTATCAAGATGAATGGAGGAGAGGGAGTCACAGCTTACCTCACTAGGATTTCAGCAGTTCGGGATGAACTGGCAGCGGTTGGTGAGGTGGTATCTCCTACTGAGCTAGTACGCACAGCGGTGAACGGGGCTGCAAAGTCCTGGAGTGCATTTGTGCAGGCCATTGTGGGCAGGGAGAACCTACCTTCTTGGGAGAGGCTGTGGGATGACTTTGTGCAGGAGGAGACCAGGAGGGGTCTCGTACAGGGTAGTTCATCAGGTGGTGGGGCAGATGAGGAGAACATGGCATTGATAGCCAAGGATAAGAAGAAGAAGGGTCCCAAGAAGAATGGGGCCAAGGGGCAGCAGCAGCAGCAGCATCCGCAGGGTGGATAGAAGAAAGACTTGAGTAAAATCAAGTGCTATTGTTGTCAGGCGTTTGGGCACTATGCATCTCAGTGTCCAAACAAGAAGAGGAAGAAGGGACAGGGACAGCAGACAGCAGCCTCAGCAGAGATTGATGAGTTTGGTGACAGGTTTCAGAGGGAGTTTTCCCTATATGCTGGACAGAGTGAGAGAGAGAGAGTTTCCCTAGCCACCAGCACGACATGGACATGGAGAGTGAGCACTCATTGTTGACAGGGCATCAGACAGGTTCATCCACCACTGGTACGTGGTATATTGACAGCGGAGCCTCGAGACACATGACAGGTACTCGGGAGTTCTTCTCCGAGCTATCACGGACAGCTAGAGAGGTGGAGGTGGTACTTGGTGACAACACCATTGTTAGAGCAATGGGTCAGGGGACTGTTACATTTGAGAGGGAGTCCATGAGTCCCATGACCTTGAGGGATGTGTTGTACGTCCCTGGGCTGAAGAAGAACCTTGTTTCAGTTTCCACTATTGAGGACAGGGGTCTTGGGGTGTGCTTCTCAGATGGGAGAGTGCAGGTGTTTCCCAAGACCACATGTGTAGCTGCCCCCATGGATATTGGAGTTAGATGTGGACGACTGTACAAGTTATTGTTTCAGCCACAGCATGCTCTAGCACACAGCAGCAGCAGCAGTGAGCTATGTGAGTTATGGCATAGGAGGATGGCCCATTTACATCACCCGGCTCTGAGATTGTTGAGGAGCATGGTCACAGGTTTACCTGAGTTCGACACAGAGCAGAGTGATGTGTGCAGAGGGTGTGCTTTGGGAAAGTACACCAAGACTGTGTTTCCCAGCAGTGACACGAGAGCAGCAGGGGTGCTTGACCTGGTTCATTCTGACATTTGTGGTCCGATGTCCTCAGTTTCTTTGACTAGCCATGAGTAATATATCAGCTTCATTGATGACTGCTCCAGGAAGACTTGGATCTACTTCTTGAGGAACAAGAAGTCCCCACTTGTATTGAGTGTCTTCCAAGGGTTCAAAGCCCTTGTGGAGAAGCAGACGGGGAGGAAGATCAGGATGTTGAGATCAGACAACGGGGGTGAGTATACCTCCAAGGAGTTCAATGCTTTCTGCAGACAGGAGGGCATACAGCGACAGTTGACAGTTCCCTACACTCCTGAGCAGAATGGAGTAGCAGAGAGGAAGAACAGGTCGATCGTTGGAGCAGCGAGAGCCATGCTTCATGATCAGGGGTTACCGTTCTTTCTATGGGCAGAGGCTTGCAACACTGCAGTGTATCTGCAGAACAGGAGTCCCCACCGTGCCTTGGGGAGGATGACTCCAGAGGAGATGTATTCAGGCAAGAAGCCTGAGGTGATCCATTTTCGGATATTTGGCTCTCTGACTTACTCTCACGTCCCCTCTGAGAGGAGGACGAAGTTCGAGCCCACCGCAGAGAGAGGTATCTTTGTGGGTTACGACGAGACTTCGAAGGCATATCGGCTTTACATTCCTGGCCAGAGGCGAGTTGTAGTTAGGCGGGAAGTAAAGTTTGATGAGGAGAGGGCCTTCAGGAAGTCGAGAGAGATGGAGTAGGGGGAGCCACCAGCTCCCACACCTCAGTTGGTGCAGGCTTCTTCGATACAGCTTTCAGGTCCGCAGGTTTCTTGGGGGACTGGATCACAGAGTGCAGGCACAGGTTCTACAGGGTCAGTGATTCAGATTGCAGGTACTTCAGGGACAGGTTCAGTGCTTGGCACAGGTTCAGGGATTGGCACAGGTTCAGGATCACCGGTTTCAGGCTCACAGATTGCAGGGTCTTCAGGGACTAGTTCATCAGCTACAGGTCCTAGGGGTGTTAGACCTCATGCTTCTGGCACTTCCTCAGATGAGGACACACCAGTTTGGGAGGAGCCTTCAAGGAAGAAGAAGCCTAAGTGGCTTCAGGACACCTTGAAGGAAGCAGAGGCATTTGGCAGACCTCAGGAGCAGATCAGGACGATTGTTGAGCCAGACAGATATGGGATGGCCCTTGGTGCGAGTCTTCGTGACTCTGCGCCTTCTACATTTGAGGAGGCTTCTCAGCATCAGGTATGGAGAGATGCCATGATGGAAGAGTACCATTCCATCATGAAGAATGATGCTTGGGAGATTGTGCCGAGACCTGAGGGGAAGTAAGTTGTGACTTCCAAGTGGCTCTACAAGGTCAAGCATGCTGCAGATGGCAGTGTAGAGAAATTCAAGGCTCGGTTTGTGGCTAGGGGGTTCTCACAGGTTGAGGGAGTTGACTATGATGAGACATTTGCTCCAGTTGCTCGGTACTCCTCTATCAGGGCAGTGATATCTATAGAAGCAGAGATGGGTTGGAAGATCCACCTGATGGATGTGAAGACCGCGTTTCTTAATGGTCTTCTGCAGGAGGAGGTGTATCTAGAGCAGCCACAGGGATTCGAGATACATGGGAGAGATTCTCATGTGTGTAGGCTTAGGAAAGCCTTATACGGTCTGAAGCAAGCTCCTAGAGCTTGGTACTCCAGGATAGATGCATATTTGACTTCGATGGGATTCCAAAAGAGTGAGGCTGATCCCAACCTATACTACATCGTGGTTGGTGGAGATCCGCTCATTCTTCTGCTATATGTTGATGATTTATTTAACACTGGAGATGAGCGTCTCATTGCATAGTGCAAGAGAGATCTTGCCACTGAGTATGAGATGACGGATATTGGGCTGATGCATTAATATTTGGGGATGGAGGTTTGGCAGGAGCCAGGACATATTTTCCTAGGTCAGGGGAAGTATGCAGCAGAGATTCTGAAGAGTTTTCGGATGGACGACTGCAGGCCTATGTCTACACCTATGATCACCAACTTGAAGCAACTTCATGCTTCAGATGGTAAGTTGGTGGATCCCACATTATATCGTCAGCTCATCGGATCGTTGATGTATTTGGTCAACACCAGGCCAGGCTTGTGCTTGCAGTCAACACTCTTAGCCAGTTCATGGTGCAGCCTAGGAGTGTACACTGGAGTGCTGCAAAGCACATCTTGAGATACCTAGCAGGGACAGTGGATTATGGTCTGGACTATAGGGGTTCGGGTGGAGTCAGCTTGGTTGGGTTCACAGATTCAGACTGGGCAGGTTGTGTGAGGGACCGGAAGAGCACTTCCGGTTGCTATTTCAGCTTGGGCTCGGCAGCAGTGTCGTGGTTCAGCAGGAAACATAAGTCCGTTGCATTGAGTTCTGCTGAGGCTGAGTATATGGCAGCCAGTCAGGCGACTTGCGAAGCACTGTGGCTTCGTAAGTTATTGGTAGATTTATTTGATCAGCAGCGGAGACCTACGGTGATTTACTGCGACAATCAGAGTTGCATTCAGCTCTCTGAGAATCCGGTTTTCCATGACAGGTCAAAGCACATTGAGATCAGGTACCACTTCATTCGGGACTACGTTCAGAGAGGAGCAGTTGAGCTACAGTATATATCCACTGATCAGCAGGTTGCAGATGTCCTGACGAAGTCTTTGGGGAGGGGGAAGTTTGTCTTCTTCAGAGATAAGTTGGGAGTGGTGCGGAACACCTTCCTCGGTAAGAGGGAGTGTTAGTTTTGTACCTTGGGATGTGTTCCCCTAGTGATTCCTAGCCTAAGTCACTAAGGAAGGGGAAAAGTGACCCTCACATTAAAAACACATTTAATGAGACTTTATGTTCTTAAAGTCACTTTTTGCTAAAGTTAAAGTGGGTGAGCAAATAAATTATTTAAGTGATTTAATTAATGTGATTTTTGCTCTCATCTTATCCTAGCCATTGGATTGAGTGAATCACCACCGTTGGATTAGATTCCCATTTAGGGATTAGACAAAAAGGTTGAGGGAGGCTAAAACCTAATTTGTTGTGAGTTTGAAGTGAATGAAAGAGAGAGAGGTCGAGTGAGAGCTGCGAGGGCACCAGTGAGACTGTCATTTCCTTGGCACGAGTTTCCAGGCATGGGTTTCCAGTATTGGCTCAGATTTCGAGGCATTCACTAGGCACATATTATCAGCACGATTTTTCTAGATAGCAGATTAGCTACAGCACAAAACCCGAGGAGAAACACCGTACAGTAGGTATCTTTTCCTGCACACAGTTCGAGGAGAATCTGGGCATCATTCCCGAGGTATATTCTGCTAAGTCTGTGGAGAAGGTACAGGGCACGGGTTTCAAGACTTTGGCACAGTTTTCCTGAAAGAATAACAGCACAGAAATAGAGAACAAACAGCACAGGAATCGAGGTGGATTTCAGTTTAGTTCATGCACAGGAATCGAGGGAAAGTACAGTGTATTGTTTCAGCACAGTTTTGAGTTATTTCTGGCACGAATTTCTAGGCTGTGGGCACACTAAACGAGGCTCAGTTTGGTGCACATTTTTCAAGAAAACTTCTGCTGAGTGGTGAAGATAAGTTAAACTTTTCATTGTAATGCTGTGATGAATATTTTGCTGAAGAAATAATATCTCTCTCTCTCTCAAACTGGTTTTCCCCGTGGGGGTTTTTCCAGGGCTCGATTTGGCCAAAAATCTCTGAGTCAAATTTTTATGTGTGATTGTTAAATGTGTTTATAGCCTGTAAGTAGCATTATTTTGTGTGTTTAACTGTTACAGAGAAATTTATAAGTAACCTACAGCCAATGCAAAACCGGCTGTAGGTGAAATCCACAAATTGTTAACACAAACCAGCAGACAATTTAGTGCAGCAAAATTCTACATACTCAAGGTATAACAGTTATTGAAGCAGATTTGGGAATCTATAGCAGATTTTGATAGTACTGACGAAGTGTTTGGTTTGAGCAAGAAAAATTATATATATATATATATATATATATATATATAATAAGAGGCTAAGGGAGACTAGTACAGAACGAGTACAATTTGTGTGGGATTTTACACAGTGATCTTTGTAGTGGCTTTCTAAATGTACTTGCCTTTATCTGTTTGTCATGTTTAGGAATTAGACGTCAAAGATGAATATATTATAAAATATTATATGCACGGTTCCATTCACTAATGAAGTTTTCTTTCCACTTTGTTCTTTGGCAGACAACTTGATAATAACCCCTTCACAAACAGTGTGATTCCTCAGTCATATGTTAACATGACAGAATTGGTAAAACTGTAAGTAGTCATCTCTTCATTCTGGATGATTGATGTTTCCTATTGCTATTGTCATGAGCACATCGATATCCATTTCTTTTCTATATGTTTTGGGAAAAAATGTTTCATATAGACAAGTTTCTTGCATCTTCTGTTTAGCCTTTGTATGCAAGTTTTACATACTTAAAGAGCTGCATGAATGTACTAATTCTCAAATATTGATTATGCAAGTTTTACATAGTTAAATAGTTGTGTGAATGTACTAATTCTCAAGTATTGATTTTGCTTTTAAAAGAAATATAAGTTACTATTTTTCTTATTGAATAAAGTGCTTCCTGTATTGGTTTATATTTTCTTAAAGATTGCATGTGTTGGGAACATAATCCTTGGTGTTAGGATTATTGTGCACTATTCACGTGCAAGGGAGATCAAGAGTCACCTGGGATTCCAGGAGACACCTTGGAAGTCGAAACCAAGGGTCATCCATCATGTATTAATATGTACATTTGTTAATGGAAAAGTGTGCTTAATGCATATCCTTCTGTCTTTGTGTGGATTTCTGCCTATTTGCCCTAATGGGCACCTAACAATGGTATCAGAGCTATTGTTGGCTCTGAGGCCTGTTCCTATTTGCAGCCTTGCATTCTGCCCTATGCTTGCCATTCTGCTTCGTACATTTTGGTTTTCTGCCATAACTCCCATTCAGGCATGTTCTCTGCTCTATCAGTCCTGCGCTCTGCCATTCTATCTGCTACAGTTGACCGTTTCTTCTTAGGTCTGCAATCCTAATCTTTTGTTGTGTCGTGTGAAGACAACTCAGAAAGGGAAGCGTTGGTGCTTTCTGCTATCCAAATGAAGACTGTGTATTCAAACATCCGTTACTAGATTCTGTGTGATGGTCCATTCTTCCTCACTTCTAGCTGCACGCCATCAAAAACCCTAATGTTTCTCTGCTCCCTCTCAATCTCTTCCGACGGATCTACCATCCCTCCATTGTTGCTTCTAGCTGCCCGCAAAGTTCCCAGTCATAGTCTTTTATCAAAACTAACACACCAGGTCTCATAGAGTTTCCTTTCATAAACATTTGAGGCCTCTCCTTCATAAGACTATCGCGTATCAGAATAACATCACTCCAACAGTTAATTGGTTCTCCTTTGCGGACTCTTCTGTAATATCCCACTTGGATATTAGCTAACTTTTTCCCCACTATTATGGCTACTAGTCTGGTCCAATGCTTTCTTCCAACACTTTAGATGCCAATTAGTTACCCACTGTTTGAACCCAAGCTGGATCACTGACTGTTTATTGCATTGCCAAGATGTATTGTTTATATTCAAGGTTTACTTGTTATCATTTAGTGGTAGCATTTGTCATGTCACTCATATACTATTCTCATCCATGAAAGAAACATAAACAATAACACAATAAAATACTGAGAACTTAATCAGTAATAATAAGAACTGATATTTATACTAAGAAAGCACAAGTACATGCCTGGGAATGTTCATTGGCAATTTTGAGACATGAACTTCCTCAACCATTGAACTCCTTGTTGTAGCAGTCGCTCAACAATGTAATAATACTGCCCACAGTGAATGTGCTTTCCCATATTGACATAGAGACGCCCCAACACTGAATTTACAAGCATGTATTGGCAGATTGCGTAATGTTTTTCATATCTGGAATGTTGGTGTTGTGGCCACTTGTTAAAGCCTGATTTAGCAGTATAGATATGGCTATGAGTGAATACCAATGCTCAGCTGAAAATGTAAAGGAGAATGACTGTCATTGATAAACGGATTTTATACTCTTTATGGTGACCCAAATGATTGCTAGTGGCTCGAGTATATGTCTGAGAATGACAGTGTAGAAAGCAGGCCTCTTATCTTGTGTCATGTCCCAAAATTTTGCATTGGGTCACAATGGCCTAAGCTCCTTGGCCAGATTCATGATAGTTTGTCAAATGGATGCTAAGAGTCAAATAAATGCCAAGAATGAAGTCCAAGTAAGTAATAATGTGAAATTAGATCCAAATGGACTAGGCGGGTCACATTAAGAGAAATTCCCAATTCAAAGTTGTAATATACCAATCCAAATGAACTGCCATGGAGGAAAACTACTAGTTCCCTAGGTTGGGGGGTGGAAGCTTTGGGATTTGAAATAAGGGGGAGAATAAATGATGTTTGAACATTAGAATGGCATAAATATTTAATAAAGGAGCTAAATAAATAAATACAAGGGAAAATCAAAGTGGCAGTTGATCATGAAGACACATGGAGGATGTGGGACCTGTTATCACTTAAACTGTAGTTACCCCTATGGATGTATCCATTAATGGATGGCAGTAGGAAAGGGCAACTCAAAGGTGCAACCACGATCACCTCGACTTCCAATAGATGGTTGTCACGCCAATCGAGGCAACCTTCACTTTATGTTATCTAGCCCAGACAACAAAGGGGGAGACCCAGATCTACTCCCGACAGGAGAGATCAAACCAAAACACCGAATCAAGTTAAGTATGAGTGAAGTATTGTAAGGTGTAAGGTGTATCCTAGACCTAAGGATGAAGTCACAAGATAAGTGAGAGGTTCAATGAGTATAGCTTTGGTTCATTGTTGATGTGAGAGTGACTTATAGTATTTGAAATGAGATCCAAGATTAAAGTACTAGTCAATTATGAGAAAATCCACTGCCTTGGGAACCGTGTCCAGTGCAGGGTAGTTTAGGGATTGAATTGGGGCTAACCAGTACATGAGATAAGCTTGATCATGAGATAGAACAACATCTAGGGATTCAAGCAACTAAGACAGGGATCTAACCACAAGTTAACTCAACAATCTAGGAAAGTCAAATGAGCTTGGAGAAAGATCAGTGCCTTGGGAAATGGGGCAAATGGAGTCAAAGTGAGGTTAACTTGTAGATCATGACAACAATAACATAAGACAAGTGGGCTACTAAAGGTTTGATGGATGGATCTATCTAGATCTAATAGTTCATGATGTGACCTAAGTGGACCACAATCCCTTAAAACAAGGAATGCTATCCCCAAGGAAAGATTTCACAAAATGACCTCCTAGACATAGGTTTCAATGTATGCTTGTTCCAGATCCGCCAAAGTCTCAACTACCCACGTCCTACAAGTGGACAAACTCAATCTCCCCAAGAAGTGCGACTTTGCCCAAAGAGGGCTAAAAGTGAGATAAATGGGATCAAGACAAGTCCAATGGCATCCAAACTTTAGATCCAAGTAGTTTAAGCAATTGACAATGTGGATCTAGAATATCAAGGCAATCCAAGGGTTAGATCTTACTAGATCTGAGTTTTAAGATACCAAGTGGTCCAAAATGGGGTTTTAATCCCTTAAAATGTGGATTAGGGCCCACAAGGTAGAAATCAGAAAAGTAACAGTCTAGGGGTAGGTTTTAGGATGTGTAGGTTACGAATCAAGTGAAATCTCAACTACCCATGTACTAGATCTAGGTTAACTCACCTTCCCCAAGAAGTGCGACGTCACTTGGAGAGGCTAAGTTGGCTTGGGAAAGGGATCAAATGGAGGCCAATCCTCACCAAACTATAGATCCGGGATGCCGTGGATACTATAGAGGTGGGTTTTAAATATCTTACCCAAAGAGCCACTAGATCTTAGTAGATCTGAGAAAATGTAAAAATGAGGGTTTGAAATATAAGGGTTTTATCAATTATATGTTGTGCCAATGGATTGGAATCAAGATAAGAGAAACAAACCTGTGGATCTTACCTGGATAACCTTGTAGATGCCTTGATGATGATGATCTATGCAAACCCGATCAATTTGAAGCAATTCGAAGTAGATCTATGAAATCGATTTTGCTCCAAGGAAGCCAATGCGCCCTCTCTCCTGCCCAACAAACGTCAACGATATTAGATTTGATGAAATCAAGAGATAAGACTAATGCCACAAGAGAAATAGCATAGGTCACAATGATACTAATGATAACCCCCTGATACAAGCGAATGCCAAGAAGATCGATTTGAAGAAGCCTTGCAAAATCGCCCTTGTTGAAGTCACCCTCCTGTAGACAAGACAAAGATTTCCAAAAAATAGATAGATCTTACCACAAATACCCAAATGCTAGGATGCAATAGACTTTCCAATCACCATCTAAGAACACCAGATGTAAAGGAGACCACAAGAATTTCCACAAGAGAATTTTTCTATATCAAGATTCCAAGAGCCAAAGACACCTTTACAATGAGAAGCTCTCTCCTTTAAATAGGAAGGAGAGGCACCAAAACCCTAACCACTTTTTGAATGAGTGGCTAAGATTAAAAGATCAAAATGTCTAATCAATGGTTGAGATGAGCTCAACAATAAAATACATGGATCACTAATAAAATATAACCATAAGTGGACAAAATCGCCCTAGGAGAGGGATCCCACCAAATCATGATGACAAAATATAACAATAAGCTTATGGTGGGTCCAAGGGGTAATTTTAGACACCCTTGGTCAATCCCCATAGCACAATAATAATAAAATAGTCATCAAAGTACCAAATCGTGCCTCTATGGACAAATCATGGGCCTTAGGAGGCCTCAGAAATCATCAAAAAATGTCATAAGTGATGGATGTGGGTCTCGATGAAGCTGAAACTGCTGGAGAAGGTGTGGAAGACATCCCACTCATCATCACTGATCATCCCATGCCAAAACTTTGCCTCAGTAGCCCAAATCGAATTCCTCTGTAGCCATTTCTACCAATCCCAAACTGCCTTGGGAAGCGTGACACTGCCCCAAACTGCCACCTGGAGTGCCTGCGCTGTCAAGGTGAGGTCACCAGTGTGTCCGGGAGGGGGTTAATATGGTAAAAACAAGTGGCTGGACCACCCCCTCCATGCACAGCACCCTCGGTCAACTAGATAAAAACCATCTCTGCTCTGACAGGGTCTCCGACAGACCAAAACTGCACTGGGATAGCCTACTGAGGCTCAATCATCACTGTAAGTGCCCGGAACTGAAAACAGGCTGTCTCATTGGACTCAGAAGGTCCAAATCTATCCAAGATGTGTACTCATACACCATATAGATCTCTGCATGATCATATAATACATCCAATATACCGGAACAGGTAAAATAGTAATAATCTGTAAATGATCAAATAATGCTGAAAACCATAAATCATCATCATAAACCTGTATCTGATGCATAGAACCATCATGTACATGTACATAGACCATATATCATCTATCTGTATCATCACAAGGTCCAACCATCTCATGTCCTGTGGTTGACCTTGGTCAAACTAGGTTTGACCAAGTCAACATGACCAAATATAACTCAGACTATTGTCAGAAGCTGCTGCAAAGTGTCAAAGGTTAATGCATGCTTTACAACTCATTCCAATAGCAATTATAACAAAAAGTAATCATTACTAGTGATCTAAATCCAAATATATAGTGTCATTAATTATTATTATGACTCAGACTAGACTTTCAAGACCATACTCACTTCATAGTTGTGATCAGTTTGCTAGTGAAGGGTGAAGGCTTAAAATAAACTGGCTATGCTAAAGGATGACTGACTGACTCAACACTGTGACACTTTGGATATGGGAAAGGGAATACACACCATAGTATATACTGAATCAGCAACAACATAGGGAATGGCGGTGTCTCACAAATGGATAAGTTATTCAAAGAGGGTTTATTCACCTTTAACAGATGCGCACAATCCATAATACAAATGAGGCCAGCAATTATTTTGATATAGCATTTAAGTTCCATTGCTTTTGGGCCTGAAGTTTCCATAGCCTTTGATCTATGTGTGTTTATAAACACATTGCATAGATTTACATTTATTTTAGGCTTTCTGCTGCAGGTGTGTTTTTAAGGCACTTGTTTACCTGAGCACTTCTAGGTGTGTCACAGACAGCTTGTTTACCTAGGTATTTTACATTCATAAAAGATATAACATTTTATTTCATAGCCATTTTCATTTGGCTTGCCTTTCATTCATGTGTGTTTAGAAACACATTGTATGAATGGGCTTTTCATACAAGATATAACATTTCATTTTCCAGATTTTGTATTCATGGCAGCACTAAAAGTTTCAGGTTTAGCCAACACAACTTTTGTGACCAGGGGGAATTCACAAGGAAATTCAACTCACCATAGACAAGTTTTGTCACCAACTCAGAGCCGAGACACAATAAACAGGGAAGCTCATCCAATACAGAGGCTATAGTGGGGAAAAGTCCTCCATGCCACTAGTCAAGTAGTAAGTCAGGGTGATAAACTAAAAGGTAGGTAATGGATGGATGAAGATAATGAATAATGGAGACAACACTAGCAAGCCAAGGCATGGTGGAATGACCTCTATTCTCCCTAAGGAGGGTAAAACCAATGAGTATGGATAGTGAACTTCGAACTCTGAGTAGGGACAATATAATATATATAATAAGATCAACCAGGTCCACATATCTATATGATCGCCAGATCATGACACTAAATGCTAAGACAATCTATAAGAATCAATATAAAAGCAATATAACCATAACACCATGATATACCTGCTAAGTCATATACCTGAATGCTCATCATCTGAACCATCATCTGTCCTCTTAAATTGCTACTGTAACTCTGGGCACTACTGACTGCTCTGTACCAATGGTATAATAGCTACATCGGTCATCTCTCTGAGTGTCCTGAGACTTAGTCATGGCATGGGAATAAAACTGTTGTCCAAATCTGATAGTGATCCATAATAGATGCTCATCTCAGCATCTCAATGTAAGGGAACTGGCTGAATAGTGTACTGGAATCAGAAAAATAATGTATGGTAGCCCGGCTACTATATATGTTATAACAGGACCGACACAATCTAGATTTTCTATGCCACATGGCATCCTCCTCTTGTCATTTCGAATCCATAAGAAGCCCAAGGTTCTTGGGATGAGTTGGAAGGTCAATATACTTGGCATGAATCAATTAAGGTCAAATTGGAGTGGAAGAGTAACTCCCATGGAAGAGGAAGAGGCATTTTGGAGCTAGTGAGACACTTGGACTAGATTCCCTAGCTCTATGACAACAATGATGAAGATGCTATGACACCTATGACACAAATCAGACCTGAAGGTTGACATCTGACATATATGACATGTCAGGGCTAAAAATAGCCTCCAAGAGGGTGCTCAATTGAGTTAGGGCAGCCAAAGAGACACCAATTCGAATTTGGAGAAGGAGAGGGCTAGAATTGGAAGGACAAGTGGCATACTTGGGAATCTCTTCCCAACTTGAGTTGGCATGAAGCTCTTGGGAGGAATTCGACCCATGGAGGACCTTAGAAGTTTATAAAAGACAATAACAAAGAAGGATGGTAGCTTTTGATCATTTTAGAATTTGCATTTTGCATTTGGAGAGGAGAGCTAGTGGAGTGCTACTCTACTTGCCTTAGCACCAATTTCGAGGGTGAAAGATTCCCATCCTAGTTGGTAATTGGAAAGGCCATTCAGACCTTTCATTTGGAGCTTTAATGGAGTCTTTTGTTACAGGTTGAAGCTACAGGGAAGCTCATGGTCACATCTCTTTTAGCTTGCTTCTACAACCATTCTTCTATTTCTTGGCATATTCATGATCCTTGAGGAATTGCACACTTGGTGAGCTATTGTTCTCTTTGGGGGAGCTTCTAATGCTTCATTCTTTTATCATATGATGTAAATGCTCTGTTCTTCATGTTCAGCATGTCTTCAAGTCGAGATTCCAAGTGGAACTATGTAAATCTGATTATTAATGAGTAAATGATGCCATTTCCCCTCGATCTTGTTGTTGGAGTTTGAAGAGACACTTTTTCGAGTTATATCAGATATTCTCTGTGATTTTGTTGATGTATGGAGTGTTATTAAAGTTCTGAATAAGTTTCATTAACAGAGCATAAGCCCTTGGCACCTAAAATTCGAATTTCATAAGTCATGGTGAAAATAACTAGCTTTCCCCCCTATGTGAAATCTTGCATATAAACATATGATTTTAAGGAGTTGCAGAAGGCCATAAGAACTAATTAAGGGTACATTGGGTAGCTCATTAAAGCCACTTATCAGTACCATACCTCTAGTCAGAAATTTGGAAGGGTTTAACAACATTTGGGAAGCCATCTTTGTCCACTACCCTTGGGGGATTGGAAGGTCGAATTTACTAGTAATCTTCCCTACTTTGTCCAGTTTGTAAATGAATGTTGCATAAGTGTTTTAAGGGTTTTTAAGCATCCATCAGCCTCTGTTATATGTCTTAATATCTCTCAAATACCTTCAAACCCATTATACAATCATTTGGAGTCATTTGGAGACCAAGAGACCAATACTAGTTAAACTCCCTACTTTGGCTAGAACTTAAAGGAGAGTTGCAGAAGCTTATTGATGTTTTTAAGTCATCCATGAACCTCATATTTATGTACTAAAACCATTCATACACCTTCTGTAACAATTTCGGACATTTGGAACCATTTGGAGGCCAATAACCCAAGACTAGTCAAAGGTCGAACTAGTGGAAAAAGTTGAAAAATTCACCATTTTAATAAAATTCAAAAAAGCGACATTACAGTGGTATCAGAGCATGGTCCTTGCACCTGATGTGGATGAACATTCATGAGGACAATAATTCAAAGAAATTAGCCCCCACCCTTAGACACTGAAACTGGAAGTACTTTGGTGAAAGGGAAGAAGTAGGAGAAGAAGTGCATTCTTTGGTAACCATGAGTAAGGATGAGAAGGGAACTGTTATCACCTAAACTGTAGTTACCCCTATGGATGTATCCATTAATGGATGGCAATAGGGAAGGGAAACTCAAAAGGTGCAACCATGATCACCTCGACCTCCAATAGATGGTTGTCACGCCAGTCGAGGAAACCTTCGCTTTATGTTATCTAGCCCAGACAACAAAGGGGGAGACCCGATCTACTCCCGACAGGAGAGATCAAAACCAAGACACCAAATCAAGTTAAGACTATGTGAAGTAAGGTGTATGGTTTATTCTAAACCTATGGATGAAGTCACAAGACAAGTGAGGGGTTCAATGAGTATAGCTTTGGTTCATTGTTGATGTGAAAGTGACTTATAGTATTTGAAATGAGATCCAGGATCAAAGTATTAGTTCAATGTGAGAAAATCCACTGCCTTGGGAACCGTGTCCAATGCAGGGTAGTTTAGGGGTTGAGTTGGGGCTAACTAGTACAAGTGACAAGCTTGATCATGATATATGATGACATCAAAGGGTTTAGTCCACCAAACAAGGATCAAACCACAAGTTAATCCAACAATCTAGGAAAGTCGAATTGACTTGAAGAGAGATCAGTGCCTTGGGAATTGGGATAATGGAGTCAAAGTGAAGTTAACTTGTGGTTGATGACTCCTATTGCATGAGATAAGTGGGCAATTAAAGTTTTGATGGATGAATAGGTCTAGATCTAGAGATTCAAGGTTTGACCTAAGTGGACCATGTTGTCGGCCAAACTGCACACCAGCAGCAGAAATCTTTCGAAAGCTGTCTCCCTCACTGGAAAGTGGGGAGAGGTGTGGCCTTGGGGGCAAGCAATGAGCCAGGTACTGTCACCTGAATCCCAGCTCCTCCGTTTAGGCTAACTCCTAACGAAGCCAAGGGGGGTAGTCCCTACAAAGAGTTGTCTAAGGCTCTTGTGTTTTAAAATGTTTTTTAATGTTGTGATGTGGATGGGTGTTGTTTAGGAGTTTTGAAGGTGAGAGACACAATAATGCTTTAAATGAAACCAAGATAGCGCAATCCACGTTGCAAGAGAAGATAAGAGATACACTGAATCAGATATAAATTACTCTTTATATGAAAATTAACACAAAAAATATGTGATTAAGGACCAGTGCCTTATGGAGTCAAAAAATGTCTGAGTGATTGAGTTGTTTGATACAAGTGTTCGAGAAAAATGTTCTTGAGATTGTTTTGCAGCTTATCTTGGTAAATTGAAGATTTTAGTGGTCTTGATTATTAGGCTAAAAGCAAGGATATCAAGAGAGTGTCCGGAAAGACAGTATCAAGTGCCTCTGTTCAAGGACATGTCGGGCCACCCAGTGCTCTAGCCAGGTCGCGCAATGCTAACCAGCAAACTAGAGGCTGAACGTGGAACCTCGGCGCCCCCAACTAGGAGATTACCCACCGAACTTATCTTATAGCTCAACTCCGGATTGGTTGGTTATGGGGGTGAAAGTTTTATTAGTTATCACTTATGAGCTTAACAAGTCTTCCACCTTTCCGAGTACTAGCCCAACTGTTTCCGGTTGGCAGAGCATACGGGTGTTGGACAATCAACCAAAAGTAAATTTATTAGGGGGAAATGTGGGTTGAAATATTTTATTAAGTTAAGAGCACTTGTTCAACCCTCCGACAGAGAGCGCTCTTGACTTAGTCTTAAGACCACAGTTCAAGAGACTTCCTATTTTAAAATGCCTAATGCAAGGAGAAAGTGCAAATCTACAATGCTCTCCGACAGAGAGTGCTCTTGACTTGGATTTGGCCAAGTTCAAGAGACTTTGTTTATTTTAAGAAACAACAAGCAATTGTGAAAACATGATATTGAAACTTTGTAATATTAAAATCATGTGGTAGCTCAATAGATATGAAACACAGCTAGCATGCTACTTGCAAAATAAAATGAAATAAATGAAGGATTTAGTGTTCTATCAAGCAATTTTACACTAAAGGTGGGATCAACCTGCGAACAAGGTCAACCTCTAAGAACTGCCCACACTTGAGAACTTCCAGCTAGCTGAAAGCTCTACCAAGGAAACTGATAGGGAAGGAAGAGTAACCACAAATTATGTGGTCCTGCCCCTGGAATGGGATCCCAAGGATACAACTTCCGGTCGAAGGCTTGGAAGAGAAATAAAGCCAATGAAATAAAAGGTTAATCTAAATAGTGAAATGAGAAGATCTAAGCTAACAAACACAACACTCTTCCCCAAATGGGGAAGAAACCCAAAAAAGTGGAGGACCCCTCCACTTGAAACTTTATTAAATGATTACAACTGCCTTGGGAGAAATCTCTGAAAGGTCTTTTCAAGGAAATAAAACAAACTATGGAAGAAATACTTGGAATCCCTTAATGGCTTTTTAAAAAAGGAGAATGGTGTTATGTCTTCATGGTTATCATCCTCCTCATTTTTCTTTTGGATATTCTTATTGGTTCAAATCTCTTATTGAGGTTTTTGTTCTTCTTCTTCTTTGAATCTTGTTCCTTCAAGTTTGAGATCTCCTTTGGTTTTCTTTGCACTTCTTCACACCTACAAAATAATGCAAGTCACACTACAAGCACCCTTTAGCATTAGAGACATAAAATCAAAGTGAACTATATGCAACTAAGATCTAAGATAAAAATGCAAACTACTTACTCTTAGAAATCAATCTTTAAGCAAGAGATACTAATCCTAGATATAAGATGTGAAAAATCAAACTTTATGAGAATCAAACTTTTAAGATGCAATTAAATGAAGATCTAATGCAAAACTTTTGAAAGTAAATTAACAAAAATGAAATTTTTAAATGCTAACTTGTAAAGGAGATCTAATGCCAACTAACCAACTAAACTAAATGCCCAATCGTTTTTCAAAAGACTTAAACTTTTAAAATGAGATCTAACTTTATCAAAACTAATGCAAGCTAAAAAAGATGAAATATAACATAAAACTAACAATGCTAATACTAACAAGCTTACTGTTTTTGTAGTTTACTGTGTTGTGTTTTGAGAGGGCTTGGAGGATAGAAGTGCAGAGACAAGAGAAGAAATCAGAGGTAAAGAGACACCCAAACAGCGGGAGAAAGCAAACCAAACAGTGGGCTGGAGTATGCCCAGGCAGTGGGCAAAATGGGAACCAAAAAATGAGTGAAAGAAACCCCAAAAAGTGGGGTAAGAGAGCAGCAAACAGTGGATGGAAGCAGGCTGAAAGAAAGGCAATGAAAACAGTAAGAGAAAGTCGCCAAAACAGTGGCTCAAGCACGCCCAAACAGTGGCTAAGTAGCACCGAAAAATGGGCAAAGGAGGGGTCAACCAGGGCACACTTTCCAAGGCTGCTTTAGACACTCCTAGGGGGCTGAAACAGTGAACAAGGATGTCTAAACAGTGAGCCAAAGAGATAGGGCAGCAGTAAGGAAAGGGACAGTTGAGATAAAGAGAGAAGAGCAAGTCAAACAAACAAGGAGTCAAGGAGAAAAATAGAGAGCTAGAAGAGATAAGCTCGTAGAACCAAGTAACCAAGTGGAAAATTGTTGAATGTTGATGGGAAAGCTAGATCCTCTTGTTTCTTAAGTTCATAAAGCTTGAAACTCCTTGGCCTTATGCGGAGTGAAGATGTACTTGCAAGAACCTTAAGCTTTGGACAATATATGTAAAACAAGAATACTTAAGCGAAAAGAAATAGATACATTGTTTACTTGTGCTAGATTGTTAGCCCTCTTGAAACAAGATCTACAACTTAAGAATCATAAGTACAAAAGCAATACAATATCACCTCGTTTATAAAGTGAAGCATGGCCACCAAGAGCCTCCACGATTTGACCTCCAATGTCTCAACTTTATTAATAATCAAAATAGCTTACAAAATCTCTAGAGTTTCTTTGCTCAAAAGTCCACGAGGAATAGAGCTAAGAGAGCCTCTATTTTTACAAATACAAGGGCCATCCTACCCCAATTCGAATTGGCAAAGAGGAGAGCCAATGGCACAATCATCAAATTCGAACTCCCAATCATGATCAATCAAATCGTAGCTTGGAGTGGATTCTATCACATGAGCTCGAGTTTGCATTCAATGAAGAGTGGGGAGGTGGCCTCCACCTGGGCAAGGCGCCCCCCACTCCTTGTTAACTCCACGCTCACATCGTAATGTACACCCCTCCAATATGAAGCTGCCAAGTAGGATTGACGTGAGCTCAAGGATATACGTGAGCTTTGAGGGAGATCCAAGCCACGAGTTTAACACTCAATGCAACTCATGTACAATGGGAGCCAAGCCCATGAGGTGGATAGGGCGCCCACCATAGTCATTAATACAATCACACAAATCCACTAACCAATCGCCACTTCATTACCTCGTGAAAGCTAGCCGTATGGTCATTCACGTGAAGGAGAGACCCACGCTATAGTTTAAATCAATTTTTTAATTTTGACTTATGTAACATATGCTATCACTTTCAGTGGGGTCGTACACCTCTTTAAATCACTTAGCCACCCCTTCCAAACATTAAAATAATGTATTTTTGACCTTTTCAATTTTTGTCACTTAGTGTATTTTATCATTTTTTAGCCAAAATGATGCATTTTTAGCCAAAACTACTCCTGGGGTGACGTAACTGCTCGAAAACTGACAAACGAGGGTGCTAGGGTAAATAGGACGCCCTGAGCGTCAAAATGAGCCTCCCCACACCCAATTACGCCTTCGGATGAAGCTTTTATCATTTTTTGAAATTTTTTAATTAAACCATTAAAAAATGGTCTAATTTATGGAAAAAAACTTTTTTGCCGGAATCAAACGAAACTCCTAGGGGACCTAGTGCATGTTCATACGACTCAATCGAGATGGCCAACAGGTAAAAAATCCTAGACACAAGACTCTAATAACCACCTTAGGTTTTGACCACCATGGGAAATACTCCAGCTTTGGAGGTTTGAGTGAAAAACTCGAGGATTATACGCCACTTATGAGTAGCGCATAATTCCTAAGGAAAAACACTCTAGAGTATCCCCCAAATGGCTAAACCTACGGATAACCGAGTCTTTTATAAAAGGACCCCCGTTTAGACCAACTTTTTTTACAAATTCCCCATGGGGGTATGAACATGTAGTTATTACAAATGGGGCAAAAATGCCCTGAAAATGACTTATGAACTTCTGAACACTGACGATGAACATGAACCATGTTCATGGAACTGGCGGCTCACGAGAAATTCAGCTATGGTACAAAATAGTTGGTAACAGACCACAATCCCTTAAAACAAGGAATGCTATCCCCAAGGCAAGATTTGATGAAGTGACCAACTAGACCTAGGTTTTAAGGTGTGCCCATTTCAAATCCACAAAAATCTCATGTACCCATATCCTAGAAGTGGACCAACTCACTCCTCGAAGGTGGTGCGACTTTACCCAAGGAGGCTAAAAAGTGGGATAAATGAATCAAGACAAGTCCAATGGCATCCAAACTTTAGATCCAAGTAGTTTAAGCAAGTGAGAGTATGGATCTACAATTTCACGGCAATCCGATGGCTAGATCTTACTAGATCTGAGTTTAAAGATACCAAGTGGTCCAAAATGGGGAATAAATCCCTTAAGATGTGGAATATGGCCCACTAGGTAGAAATCAGAAAAGTGACAGTCTGGGGGTAGGTTATTGGATGTGTAGATCACGAATCAAGTGGAATCTCAACTACCCACGTACTAGATCTAGGGTAACTCACCTTCCTCAAGGAGTGCGACCTCACTTGGAGAGGCTAAGTTGGCTTGGGAAGGAGGTCAAATGGAGGCCAATCCTCACCAAACTATAGATCCGGGATGCCTTGGTACTATAGAGGTGGGTTTTCAATATTACACCCAACAACCCACTAGATCTTAGTAGATCTGAAAAAATGTAAAAATGGGGGTTTTGATTAATTAGGGTTTTGTTATCACCTAAACTGTAGTTACCCCTATGGAAGGATCCAGTCATGGATGGCAATAGGGAAGGGCAACTTGAAAGGTGCAACCACGATCACCTCGACCTCCAATGTATATGGTTGTCACGCCAGTCGAGGCAACCTTCACTTTATGTTATCTAGCCCAGACAACAAAGGGGGAGACCCGATCTACTCCCGACAGGAGAGATCAAAACCAAGACACCAAATCAGGGTATTTCTAAGTGAAGTTAGGTGTATGGTTTATCCTAGACCTTATAGGTTGAAGTCACAAGCCAAGTGAGGGGTTCAATAGGTATAGCTTTGGTTCATAGTTGAAGTGAAAGTGACTTGCAATGTTTAAAGTGAGATCTAGGGCTAGTGTACTAGGTCAGTGTCAAAAGATTCACTGCCTTGGGAACCGTGTCCAATGCAGGGTTGTTTAGGGGTCAGACTGGGGCTAACTAGTACATGAGACAATCTTGACCATAGTCCATGATGTCTTCAAAGGTATAGTTCACCATGCAAAAGTCAAACCACAAGTCAATCCAACAATCTAGGAGAGTGGGTTGACTTGGAGATAAACCAGTGCCTTGGGAATTGGGAAGTGGAGTCAAAGTAGGGTTGACTTTATGGTTTAGGACTCCTACAACATGAGATAGGTGGACAGTATAGGCCTTGATGGATAAATGTGTCTAGATCTAGGTTTAACCCAAGTGGACCACAATCCCTAAAAACAAGGAATGCAATCCCCAAGGCAAGATTTGACAAAGTGACAGTCTAGACCTAGGTTTTGAATTATTCTGAATCCGGATCTGCAAAAATCTCAAGTACCCAGTTCCTCGAAGTGAGTGAACTCACTTCTCCAAGGTGGTGCGACTTTCCCTAAGGAGGCTTGAATCGGGGTTTAGGTGGGTCAAATCATGTCGGATGGCATCCAAACTTTAGATCCGAGTAGATCAGTCAAGTAGGGATATGGATCTATAATTTTGTGGCAATCCACCGGTTAGATCTTTGTAGATCTGAGTTTTAGTGTTCCAAGTGGTCCAAAATGGGGATTAAATCCCTTGAAATGTGGAATGGGGCCCACAAGGTGATTTTCAAGAAAGGGACAACCTGGGTGTATGTTATTTGATGTGTAGATGTCAAAACAAGTGAAATCTCAAACACCCATCGCTTAGATCTAGGTCAACCTGCTCAAATGGTGAAGTGCGCCTTCCTTGGGAGAAGCTAGGTTGGCTTGGGAGAGGGATCAAACGGGAGCCAATCCACACCAAACTATAGATCCGGGATGCCGTGGATGCTATAGAGGTGGGTTTTCAATATCATGCCCAACAACCCACTAGATCTTGGTAGATCTGACAAAATGTAAAATGGGGGTTTTGAAGTATTTAGGGTTTTAACAATTTATGAGTTATGTCAATGGATTGGATAAAGGAAAGAGAAACAAACCTGTGGATCTTACCTGGATAACCTTGTAGATGCCTTGATGATGATGATCTATGCAATCTCGATCAATTTGGAAGCTTTGAGGTAGTTTCTATGCACATCGATTTAGTCCAAGAAGCCAATGCGCCCTCTCTCCTGCACAACAAACGTCAACAATATCAGATTTGATGCATCAAGAGATAAGACTAATGCCACAAAAGAAGTAACAGAAAGATAGCATAGATCACAATGATACTAATGATAACCCCCTGATACAAGCGAATGCCAAGAAAGTCGATTTGAAGAAGCCTTGCAAAATCGCCCTTGTTGAAGTCGCCCTCCTGTAGACAAACAATGATTTCCAAACAAAGATAGATCTTACCACAATTTCCAAATGCTAGGTTGCAATAGACTTTCCAATCACCATCTAAGAACACCAGATGCAAAGGAGACCACAAGAATTTCCACAAGAATATTTTTCTATACCAATAATCCAAGAGCCAAAGACCCTTTACAATGAGAGGCTCTCTCCTTTAAATAGGAAGGAGAGGCACCAAAACCCTAACCACTTTTTGAATGAGTGGCTAAGATTAAAAGATACAAATGTCTAATCAATGGTTGAGATGAGCTCAACAACATAATACATGGATCACACATAAAATATAACATAAGTGGACAAAGTCGCCCTAGGAGAGGGGAGTCCCACCAAATCATGATGACAAAATATCATAAGAGGCTCATGGTGGGTCCAAGGGGTAATTTTATCCCTCCTTGGTCAATCCCCATGGCACAATAACCAATACATAATCATGAAAGTACCAAATCGTGCCTCCAAGGTGAAGTCGTGGTCCTCCAAGGTGAAGTCGTGGTCCTCAAAAGACCTCAAAAAATCCACAGAAAGTGCCATAAGTGATGGATGCGGGCCCCGATGAAGCTGAAACTGCTGGAGGAGGTGTGGAAGGTCCCGATCTATCATCACTGATCATCCCATGCCATAACTTTGCCTCAGTAGCCCAAATCGATTTCCTCAATAGCCATTTCTACCAATCCTGAACTGCCTCGGGAAACGTGAAACTGCCCAAACTGCCTCCTGGAGTGATGGCGCTGTCAAGGTGAGGGTACCAATGTGTCCGGGAGGGCGGTAATATGGTAAAAACAAGTGGCTGGACCACCCCCTCCATCATCAGCGCCCTAGGTCAACCAGATAAAAGTCATCTCTGCTCCGACAGGGCTTCCAACAGACCAAAACTGCACTAGGACAGCCTGCTGAGGCTAAATCATCACTGTAAGTGCTCGGAACTGAAAACAAACTGTCCCATTGGACTCAGAAGGTCCAACTCCATCCAAGATGTGTACTCATACACCATATGAATCTCTGCATGATCAAGATAAATATCCAATGTACCGGAACAAGGCCAATAATAATGATCTGTAAATGACCAAACACTGCTGTATCCCAAGAATCATCATCATAACCCTGTAGCTGCTGCATAGAATCATCCTGTATGTGTACATGGACCATATATCATCTATCCATATCATCATAAGGTCCAACATCTCATGTCCCATGGTCCTCCATGGTCAAACTAGGTCTAACCAAGACCAAATACAACTCAGACTATCATCCATAGTTGCTGCAAGGTGTCAAGGTTAATACATGCTTTACAATTTATTCAAATAGCTTCTATAACACAGAGTAATCATGACTGGCGATCTAAATCCAAATATATAGTGTCGTTAGTTATTATTATTACTCAGACTAGACTTTCAGGATCATACTCACTTCATAGTTGTGATCAATTTGCTAGTGAAGGGTGAAGGCTGAAATAAATGGCTAGGCTAAGGGATGACTTGACTAACTTGACTTTGTGACACTTTGGCAAGGGAAAGGGAATACACACCATAGTATATACTGAATGAGTAATAACACAGGGAATGGCGGTGTCTCACAAATGGATGAGTTGTTTAAAGAGGGTTTATTCACCTTCACAGATGCGCACAATCCATAATACAAGCAAGGCCAGCAATTGTTTAGATATAACATTTAAGTTCCATTGCTTTTTGGGCCTGAGTTTTCCATAGCCTTGATCTATGTGTGTTTACAAACACATTGCATAGATTTACATTTATTTTTAGGCTTTCTGCTGCAGGTGTGTTTTTAAGGCACTTGTTTACCTGAGCACTTCTAGGTGTGTCATGGACAGCTTGTTTACCTAGGTATTTATTTTTCCAAAAGATATAACATTTTATTTTTCATGGCCATTTTCATTTGGCATTTCTTTCATATACAAGATATAGCATTTGATTTTTCCAGATTTTGTATTGATGGCAGCACTAAAAGTTTCAGGTTTAGCCAACACAACTTTAGTGACTATGGGGAATTCTCAAGGAACTCCAACTCACCATAGGTAAGTTTTGTCACCAACTCAGAGCCGAGACACAATAAACAGGGAAGCTCATCCAATACAGAGGCTACAGTGGGGAAAGGTCCTCCATGTCACTAGTCAAGTAGCAAATCAGGGTAATAATCTAAAAGGTAGGCCACGGATGGATGAAGACAATGAAAAGATGAAGCCAACACTAGCAAGCCATAGTATGGTGTAATGATCACCTCTATTCTCCCTAAGGAGGGTATGTACCAATGAGTATGAATAGTGAACTTCTAAGTCTGAGTAGGGACAGTATAGTATAAATAATAGGTCAACCAGGTCCATGTATCTATATGATCGCCAGATCATGACACTAAGTGCTAAGACATGCTATAAGAATAAGTATAAAAGCAATCTAACCATAACACAATAATATACCTGCTGAGTCATATACCTGAAAGCTCATCGACCTGTACCATCATCTGTCCTCTGAGACTGCTGCTGTAACTCTGGGCGCTACTGTCTGCTCTGTACCAATGGCATAATGGCTATATCGGGCATCTCTCTGAGTGTCCTGAAACTCAGTCATGGCATGGGGAATATAACTGCTGTCCACAATCTGATAGTGATCCGATCTAGATGCTCATCTCGACATCTCAAATGCAAGGGAACTGGCTCAATAGTGTACTGGAATGAGAAAAATAATGTATGGTAGCCCGGCTACTATATATGTGATAACAGGTTTAAAATGTTTTAGACAAGTGGATAGATCATGGAGATAGAACTTACCTTGAGATCATACTTGAGTGATGAAGAGAGATGCTTTGATGTTGAGGAAAATTCCCGCAGAGATCAAATGAGAAATTCTTGATTTTGCTTGCCAAATTGATGCCCTAGCTCACAAGTGCGCCCTCCTTTACCTGTCAATCCAAGGAAAATCGATTTCAATCAGAGAGGTCAAGTATGGAGGAAATACAAGTAAAATGCAATGATAACATAGAATAGAAGGTCCTGGGACAGTAATACTCCCTGTTACCAACGAAGAGATCCAAAGAAGAAGTAGAGAGAGTCTTCCCCTACCAATACTTCCTCCTTAAAGCAAATCGGCCTCCACCTGTAGATGCAAAAACGTGGTACAAAAGATATGGCAAACAAAATCTCCAATAACTCAGTGCAAAGGAAGAACCAACGAACGGACACCAAAAACATTCACCACAACACTGGAGATAGATGCAATAATAATTTTCTATTCCAATAATCCAGAGCCACAAGTCCCCTTTACAATGAGAAGCTCTCTACTTTAAATAGGAAGGAGAGGCATCAAAATCCTAACCACTTTTTGAATGAGTGGCTAAGCTTAAAAGATACAAATGTCTAATCAATGGTTGAGATGAGCTCAACAATAAAATACATGGATCACTAATAACATATAACATAAGTGGACAAAATCGCCCTAGGAGAAGGGAATCCCACCATATCATGATGACAAAATATAATAAGAAGCTTATGGTGGGTCCAAGGGGTAATTTTAGCCACCCTTGGTCAATCCCCATATCACAATAATAATAAAATAGTCATCAATATACCAAATCGTGCCTCTATGGACAAATCGTAGGCCTCAAAAGACCTCAGAAATCATCAGAAAGTGCCATAAGTGATGGATGCGGGTCCCGATGAAGCTGAAACTGCTGGAGGAGGTGTGGAAGACATCAATCCATCATCACTGATCACCCCATGCTAAGACATTGCCTCAGTAGCCCAAATCGAATTCCTCAATAGCCATTTCTACCAATCCTGAAATGCCCCGGGAAGCGTGAAACTGCCCCAAACTGCCTCCTGGAGTGCTTGCGTTGTCAACGTGAGGGCACCAGTGTGTCCGGGAGGGGGGTAATATGGTAAAAACAAGTGGCTGAACCACCCCCTCCAAGCACAGCGCCCTAGGTCAGCCGGATAAAAATCACATCTACTCTGACAGTGTCTCCGACAGACCAAAACTGCACTGGAATAGCCTACTGAGGCACAATCATCACTGTAAATGCCTGGAACTGAAAACAAACTGTCTCATTGGACTCAGAAGGACCAAATCCATCCAAGATGTGTACTCATACACCATATGAGTCTCTGCATGATCATAAAATATATCCAATATACTGGAACAGGGGAAATAATAATAATCTGTAAATGATCAAATAATGATGTAAACCATGAATCATCATCATAAACCTGTATCTGATGCATAGAACCATCATGTACATGTACATAGACCATATATCATCTATTCATATCATCACAAGGTCCAACCATCTCATGTCCTATGGTTGACCTTGGTCAAACTAAGTTTGACCAAGTCAAAATGACCAAATATAACTTAGACCATCATCAGAAGCTGCTGTAAAGTGTCAAAGGTTAATGCATGCTCTACAACTTGTTCAAATAACAATTATAACACAAAGTAATCATTATTGGCGATCTAAATCCAAATATATAATGTCATTAATTATTATTATTACTCAGATTAGACTTTCAAGATCATACTCACTTCATAGCTGTGATCAATTTGCTAGTGAAGGGTGAAGGCTAAATTAACTGGCTAGGCTAAGGGATGACTTGATTAACTTAACTTTGTGACACTTTGGCAAAGGGAAAGGGAATACACACCATAGTATATACTGAATGAGCAACAACACAGGGAATGGCGGTGTCTCACAAATGGATGAGTTGTTCAAAGAGGGTTTATTCACCTTTAATAGATGCGCACAATCCATAATACAAATGAGGCCAGCAATAATTTAGATATAGCATTTAAGTTCCATTGCTTTTTGGGCCTGAAGTTTCCATAGCCTTGATCTATGTGTGTTTATAAACACATTGTATAGATTTACATTTATTTTAGGCTTTCTGCTGCAGGTGTGTTTTTAAGGCACTTGTTTACCTGAGCACTTCTAGGTGTGTCATAGACAGCTTGTTTACCTAGGTATTTACATTTCCAAAAGATATAACATTTTATTTTCATGGCCATTTTCATTTGGCTTGCCTTTCATTCATGTGTGTTTAGAAAGACATTGCATGAATGGGCTTTTCATACAAGATATAACATTTCATTTTCCAGATTTTGTATTCATGGCAGCACTAAAAGTTTCAGGTTTAGCCAACACAACTTTAGTGACTAGGGGGAATTCACAAGGAACTCCAACTCACCATAGGTAAGTTTTGTCATCAACTCAGAGCCGAGACACAATAAACAGGGAAGCTCATCCAATACAGAGGCTACAGTGGGGAAAAGTCCTCCATGCCACTAGTCAAGTAGTAAGTCAGGGTGATAACTAAAAGGTAGGCAATGGATGTGTTATCACACCATAGTAGCAGGGCTACTATTCTTGTACAGCAGATATCTGCACATTTCAGAGCTTCCATTATTCCAGAGCATGGCTATATATTTTGGATCACTCATGATCAGAGCAGTATATTATTCAGATTTTATGACCTTGTGTCAAGGCTGAGCCTTGAGAGTTCAGATTTGATGACTGATGTGACCATTTATCCCATTACAGTTTCAGTTCAGTGCCTAGAGATGTATTTCAGCAGTGTTTCAAATGATGCATGATGATTATTATTATGATGATGTTGTATGATCTATGGATATGTTCTCACTGACTGTGGATTATTATCTTGTTGATTTAGTCATGATCATAGCATGTGCTTGATATATTATTCCTGATGTGGCAAACTATTTAAAATGAACTGTAAATCATAAAATGGACAATTGCTTGCACTTTTAGGTCATTTAACAAAACTTACTGGTTTTTCACCTTACATAGATATGGTCTTTCCCGACACCAGTTGTCTGCTAGTGTAGGCTCCATATTCACTTGTCTCCATCCATACATGACCTTCCTATTTGACTTTAAGCCCTGACTTGTCTCATTTTACTTTCTGATACCGAGGACTTCCCCATTTTTCTACCTCTGTGTTTGGACCGCATCCCTGTTTATCCAGTGTCTCGGCTCTAAGTTGGTGACAGAACTTACCTTTGGTGAGTTGGATTGTAGGCCTAAATCATTCTGGTCGGTTGTCCCGATGTTTGGCATTGGCTCGAACTCCCCCTAGTCACTTGAGATGTTGTTGGCTAAAACTGAAAGCTCATGTTCTACCTATGGAAACTTGAAAAACTCGCCCATGGAAACAAAAAAAAAGGGCAAGAGCAATGAAAAGCTAAAAATACTCCTCGAAGAGTATAAGAAAGGTCCAAAAAGCAATGGTTCTTAAAAGTTATATCTAAACAATTGCTGACCTTATAAATATGTGAAAAAACATGCCCTGGATGCAAGCTGCAACTAGTTGTGCTTCTCAGCACATCTGAAATCCGAAGGGTTATGTAGGCCAAAAGGGCCATGGAATAAAATTGAATGATCCTAATGAACCTGGATCAACTTGATCTAGACATGATGCCTAAGTTGAATAAACACTCTCTAAACAACTTATCCATTTGTGAGGCACAGCCATCCCCCGTGTTATTTTGTCCAACACAGAGTTTGTAGCTTCCCCCTTCTCCCAGTCCAAAGTATTTTTGAGTTAAGTTAGACAAGTCAAACCCTTGGCCCAACCTTGCTCCTAGCCTTCATCCTTCACTAGCAGTCTGACCATGTCCAATGGGTGAGTTTGTCATTTGAACTATTGTGCAAGTAATTTATTATAACAACGGAATATGTTAACTCGATTAATGCCACTGAATGGAATTTATACTTTGAGCTTAGCTATGGGAATGATTAGAGAAGCATTGTCTTAGTCTACTGATGTGATTTATCCTTGATTATATATATTCTTGGGATCCGTGATGATGTGGACCATGTATGATGATTATTGATGATGATTTATGGGCCCACATGTTTGATGATGATATCATATGATGGACATATGATGTAGATGATGTTTGATCCAGTTCAGCAGGTTTATTATTTCTTCAAATCAGCAGATTATACATTGTCCATATATGGTGGACCCTACAGCAGGCCCATTAGGGCAACCCAGGGTGTATGAGTACTCATTCCTAGTGGATTTGGGTCTTCTGGATCCATTGAGACACTTATATTTCAGTTCCGGGCACTTCTGACAGTGATTGATGCAGTTTTACACTTGTTGACCAGATTGGGGGCTGATTTCCCAGCCTGAGCAGCAGGGGCCCCGAGAGGCCAGTTCACCTAGGGCGCTGATGATGGAGGGGGTGGTCCAGCCACTTGTTTTTACCATTTACCCCCCCTTCCGGAGAGCCTAGTGGGCTCAGATGGACAGCGCTAGCACCCTAGGAGGCAGTTTTGGCACTTTCACAGTTCCCGAGGCAGTTAAAAAATGGGATAAAGTGGTCACTGAGGAAATCGATTTGGGCAATTGAGGCAAGGTTTTGGCATTTGGTTTTCACAGAGGTCTTCCAGGATGGCATCACTATCTTCCAGTCAGTTTTCACCATGTGGGTATGCCCGGATTGATCACAGGAGGACATTTACTGCTTGACTCTCATGGATTCTGAGGACAGTTTTGGTCATTTTTATTATATTGGACTTATTTTATTATTTTATTGTGCCTTGGGGATGAGCTAGTAAGGATTAATACCTCCTAGCCCCACCATGAGCTTATTTTATCATGTCCCAGTCATCATGAGATGGATTATTGTACTTTTTACCCCTCTAGTGGGATGACGTCACCCTCCATTGTACCATTTAGTGAGGGCGCTATTGTTATGTTGAGTGATCCATGTGATATATTGTTATGGGTCATCTTAGCCATTGATTGTATGATGAGATCTTTTAATCTCAACCACTCATTTGATGTAGTATTATGGAGTGGTATAGGGTTTTGGTCTTTATTATCCTATATAAGGAGGAGACCCCCCATTGTAAAGCTCACCTTTGGAGCTCTGGAATATTGGAATAGAAGATTTTTTGTGGAGCACATCTCTCTTGCATTGTGGATTCTCTTGCATATTGAATATACAGTATCTCTTCTATGTATCATTGTGGATTTTGGTGCTTTTGCTAACCTTTTGACAGGAAAGTCGAATTGGAGAGAGGAGGGCGACTTCATGAGGGTTATTGTTGGAGGGATCCACATATTCTCTCTTGGGTTGATCTTGTGACAGGGAGTATCATTATTGTATCTTCGTGACATAGTTGATGCTTTCTATTACATCTTTCTACCATTTTCATAATCATCTTGCTTGACTTGTTTCTTTGATCTTGTCTTGTAGGAGGAGGACGATTTGGCTATCTTGGAGAAGGGCGATTTGGTTGGAGCACTTGGATCTCACTCTTGAATATACACATAGGAGAATGCTATCAACTTGCAAGGTGGCCATAAGCAATTGAGGTAAGATCTACAAGGTATGTGTCTCTTTCATCCATTCTATCTTCATTGGTCATAAAACCCTAATTAAATCAAAACCCCAATTTTGGTATTTCTTAGATCTACTTAGATCTAGCCTTGCAATTGAAAAGATTTTAAAAACCCACCTCTATAGGATCCACCCCTAGTTGGATCTATAGTTTGGTGGTGATTGGCTAAGAATTGACACACTTTTCAATGCAAAAGGCCTTCTTGAACCTAAATCGATTTTCCTAAGAGAAGCTTGTTTGGTTAGATCTAGCACATGGGTAGGTGAGATCCCACTTGATTTGAAATCTAGACACTTGATAACCTATACCCATATCTTTACTTTGGTGAAAACTACCTTGTGGACTTCTCTCCATGTTTTAAGGGGTTGAAACCCCCTTTTGACCTTCTTGGCATCTTAAAACTTAGATCTACTAAGATCTAGCCCTTAGATTTACTTGAAACTTTGAACATGCATAGATCGGGGTACTAGCATCCCGGATCTACATTTTGGTGGCCATTGGACTTGATTTGGTCCACCAAAACCCACTTTTGGACCCTCCTTGAGCAAATCGCACCCCCTTGATTTTTTGAGTTGGTCCACTTCTAGGAAGTGGGTGTTTGAGTTATTCGTGGATTTGGAATGCCCATGCCTTGAAACCTAGGTCTACACTGTCTTTTTGTCAAGATCCTCCTTGGGGATTGCATTCCTTGTTTCAAGGGATTGTGGTCCACTTAGGGTAATTATTTAAAAAAACTAGATCTAGTAAGATCCAACCATTGGATCTCATCCAATCCACTTGACTTGGCTTCTAGGTGTCCCGATCTACAATTTGACATACCTTTTGACCCCATTAGCCCACTTAACAAGGCACTAGTCCATCACCAAGCAAGTCGCATTCCTTGGGATTAGTGTCTAATCCTAGATCTATCACATGGGTATTCTTGAAATCAACTTCAACTCATAGATCTAGCCTACATATAACCTATAATACCTACCTCACACCTAACTTCACCTTGTGGGCCTACCTAGAATCACTTCACACTTCCCAAGAAAACTAGACCCACTTGTGTAAACACATGGTACTATACGTTGTCATCATACCCCATCATGTGGCCTAGACCATACATAGGTTGAAACATTAATAATCTCTTACACTTCCCTCAACCATATCTTAAACCTTAGGTCCACTTAGCCTTGCATTGGTTTCCGTAACTCATTACTTACCTACACTTAGAAACCTTTGTTTGGGTCCAATCAATTGTGATTGGGGTTAGGGTCTTCCCCTTGGTCTAGTTACACCTTGACCTAAAGCGAAGAGTGCCTCGGTTGACGTGACTCCCACCTGCATTGGGAACCGTGGCATCTCTTGGGTCACCTCTTTAGTTGCCTAGCTCCTCTACCGTCCCGGATGGGATACCTCTAGGGGCAACTACAAGTTGTGTGATAACAGGATGGATGAAGACAATGAATAATGGAGCCAACACTAGCAAGCCAAGGTGTGGTGGAATGATCACCTCTATTCTCCCTAAGGAGGGTAAAACCAATGAGTATGAATAGTGAACTTCTAAGTCTGAGTAGGGACAATATAATATATATAATAAGATCAACCAGGGCCACATATCTATATGATCGCCAGATCATGACACCAAGTGCTAAGACATGCTATAAGAATAACTATAAAATCAATATAACCATAACATAATGATATACCTGCTGAGTCATATACCTGAATGCTCATCACCTGAACCATCATCTGTCCTCTGAAACTACTGCTGTAACTCTGGGCACTACTGACTGCTCTGTACAAATGTATAATGGCTACATTGGTCATCTCTCTGAGTGTCTTGAGATTCAGTCATGGCAATGGGGAATACAACTGCTGTCCAAATCTGATGGTGATCCAAATAGATGCTCATCTCAGCATCTCAATGTAAGGGAACTGGCTGAATAGTGTACTAGAATCAGAAAAATAATGTATGGTAGCCCGGCTACTATATATGTTATAACAGGAATCTTAGTGGATAATGAGGAGTTTAGAAAATTCCTCAAACCATTCTTTGAAGACATGACAAAACAACTAATGCAAGGGTTCGAATGGCTTGTTAGTCAATTTGGAAGCAAATTGGAAATAGGAAGGAGCAGTGGTTCTCCTTTCGAGAAAAAGAAGGAAATGGATGAAAGAATTTATGTCACAAAGGAGGAACCTTATGTAATGGTGGAACATGAGGTACATGTTGATATGCAGGTGCTTGAAGATGTTACACTCAAACAAGAGGAAGGACAAGCACTTGTCTTTGTTTAGAGGGATTATGAGTTGCCTCATGGAGAGAGTTGCAAATCCTTGGAGGAGGCACATGATCTCACAATAGTTGGACCAGCCTGTTGCCGCCTAAAACACACTTAGAGTCTTAGACATGGGTAAGTCTCCCAACCGCTGTGTGTGTTCCTAAGGGCAACTATTATTTAAGAACCCACTGTCACCTCGGTCCTAAACTCCTCCGTTTAGACCACAACTCCCAAAGGCCAAGGGGGGTAGTCCCCAATTACTAAGTTTCTTTATGTATTTTTGTTGGATTTGTAAGTTACAAAGATAAAAATGACAAGCAACGTGCAATTATGCAAATCCTTCAATGACAAGCGAACACTTTAGCAATCAACCAAATGATGAAATGCAAGAGAGAAACAATTTACCAATTAACAAGATCAGTGCCATCACTATTCGGGCTATGGAGTCACAATAATCTACTTAAACAAGTACTTTCCCAAAGTGTTAACTCATTCACTTTAATAGATACAACAATGAATAATCACTTCTAGTAAATGAACAATTAAATGAAATGCTTGCAACAAGATGATCAATATATCACATAAAGCATTGAAGTGTAGATTATTAACAACTTATGGAATCAAGGATACATGTCACAATATTGAGCTGAAAATAAAGTACTTGAAGCAAATGTTGTGAACAAGATAGCTAAGTGAAAAGTTTGTAAAATATAAAAGTTTGGAACAATGTTTTACAAGTGGACCTTTAAATTTTAGCAAATTTTAGCAAATTTTAATGTTTCTCTTTTACTTAGGGGATTAATGTGTTTGTTGGAAAGAAATGAAACTAATCTAGATTTCTACCTCGAAGAAACTACCTCCTTCGATTAGAGAGAGAATGTCGGGTGCTCAACCTGAGAACACAAGGTTCCCAACTAGCTCCATGGGTCAAACTCAAGACTTGCTGGGTGCTCAACTGGAGGACACAAAGTGCCACGAGACCCCCCACGGTCTCTACCCTACTAGCTCCACAGGCCAAGCCTTTTTTTCTCCGTTCTAGTGAATATATGTAACTGGGTGCCTATTAATCTAGCCAACACAAATTTTTGCCCTTTCTCGTCACCCAAGTTCGGTTTAACCGATGAGGGGAGAGGATGCGGGGCACAAACGGGGCTTAAGTTAAATTTTATTTATTTTACGCAAAACTAAACTAAAACAATGTAAGCCAAGCGCGATATCACAGGAGTGGCAGAGCCACTCACGTATGAGGTGCAGGCGAAATGAAATTACTTGAAAATAAATTACAGAACTAAAATGAAAGCCAAGCGCGATATCAGTGGAGCGGCGAAGCCACTTCACTAGTGAGGTGTGGGAAAAATAAACAACCTAAAGCGAACAAGCCAAGCCAAGCCAATCGCGATATCACTGTAGCGGCAGAGCCACTTCACTAGTGAGGTGCGGGCAAAATGAAAATGCTTGAAGTAAAAAAAAAACAAGTAAGCCAAACTAATTAACAAAACCATGCAAGGATGGGCAAAGCCTCTTCCTTTGGCATGCAACGAAGAGTAAACTAACTAAGACTTAAATGCTTGAAAATAAACACAATAAACTCAAGCCCAAGAGACTCTCTTGGGCTTGTTACAATGATGAAAATTCCAGCACTTGTTATTATTAGGAGGATCGAGAGAAAAGAGTGATTTAGACCGTTTTTTGTGAAGGGCTTGAAGTAGTGACTTATGGAGGCCTTCTATGCTTGGAGATGACTGATTTCGGGTAGCATATCCTTCTTGAAAGTGTGCAGACCTGCTAAAAACCAGCAAGCAAAATGTCACAGAAAAATACCCAAAATCACTTTGGGACAATGTAGTTTATCATATAAAAATGTACAAATTTACAGAAAATTTATGAGCAAATTTTGATGAGATAATAACATGTAAACAATAATTCAAATCTGATTTATATATGCAAAAGATGTAGAATATAATGCATAAAATTTAAATGGGAAGGAAAGGAGAAGATAGTGCTCTTTTGCCCATCCAATGCTTCGAGGAGTGGAGTATCTGTCCAAAGAATTCCACCGTCAAAGCTTGGTGACCTGTAACTTGTAAGATATTGCTACACAATTGAAATGAAAGGTGACCACCTATAGAAGAGCTAAGAGATCATAAACTTCAACCAACAACAATATGAAGATCTTAACTAGCTAAATATGAAAACTCATAAAATAACTAGCAAAATTACTAGACATCTCACCAAAGCAAAACAATTTGCTTGTTTGGCCTCCCAATGGTTGAATAGCATGAAGATCTGAAACAAAGCACTACCAAGAGCATCCACAACACCAAATCTCCTCCAAAGAATTTGTATTACGAAGTCAAATGGCTGAAAATTACAATGGCCCAACAATGGGGCAAGAAGAGAGAAATGGAAAAATAACAAGAGCAGGAGAGATTGTAACCCAAATGAGGAGGAATGCCCTCCTTAAATAGGAAAAATGAAAGAGAGAGGCTCTTTGCATGCTGGACTAGTGTCACAAGGGAGAGAGGGGGCCCCAAGAGAGGGGGGCGAATTTGCTCAAGGAGGGAAAAAACAAAGTTTGAGATCTCAAATATGGAGAGATAAACTCCCATTTTAATGCTCCCAACCTTATTGCTATGTCAAATGGGGAGGAAACCACCATAGTGGGGCCCTTCCCATTGACTTTTACTCACCCAACCAATCAAAGAGAGGATGGCACACCCCCTAGAGTGGGCAACTCATAACTAATGAAATACACTCATGGGGGGCCCTTTTATGCTTTAGTTTTCATGTTGGTACATAACATAGGCTTTAGAACTTTTACTTGGCCACCCCAAGTGACTATAGTCACTTTTACAAAATTTGGCTCTCTAATTAAATGCCCAATTTCCTGATTTCCATGACTAACTTGGGAAAAAGTGACCAAAACCATAGTAATACTTGTTCGAATGACTTCAAACTTGGCCCAAGGGTGTAGGGGGTCTCATGCCATTTTTCTTGAGTACCCATACCCCTATACAACATTAACAAGGACCAAGTAACCTTCTTTTACATTACAACAAATTGTCCTAAGTGACAATTTTTAATGACCAAAAATTAAAAAATCCTATGTAAAACTTAATGAAATTCCGCAAGACCCTAGATAATGTCTAGCATGGTAATATAGAACACTCCTAGGCCCTAATCACCCCTTGGACTCGATCACTAGAACACCTTTCACCACTTTGGAGGTATTTTTGAGTGAAAAACTCAAATAATTAAAACCTCTAAAGAGAAATTTTAATTATTCAAGTGAAAAAACACTCGATGAAAGGACTTCCCTAATGATAAAGTCCTAGGTGACTAAGTTACACAAAACTAGACCCTCATGCTGACATATTCTTACAAAATCCCTTGCAGGGATGGAGATATTTCATGGAGAGAAGACAAGAAAACGAGCTGCCTTGCTTGAATAAATCATTAAGTACTTCTTCTTCATCTTCAAGGCACATTCAACATGTGCAAGGTACACCGTTTTCCACCAAGTCGGTTTTGGTGGTCAACATTCTGGCTCCAACTGCGAGACGTGTGCTCGATCTAGTCTTCAAGCAAGGAGAGGATACGAGAACTCCAGAATCTCTGGTTCTTATAATCTGTAAAAACATTTCAGTTTGACAAGGAAAGCTTAATAGCACATGTTTCATTAAAAAGCCAATGAACCATAAGTTGCTAACAAAAATGTTATTATTTCTAAGTACATAAAATAAATGAAGAAAATAAATGCTCACTTTAAGGAGCTTATTTTCCTACTCTAAGCATGATAAAATAAACATCTTACATAAAATAAACATATTAGGCCAAAACCTTGCCTCAGTTGCCCAAATCGAATTCCTCAGTGACCCTTTTATTCCATTTTTAATCCGCCTCGAGAACCGTGAAGTTTCCCAAATTGACACCTAGAGTGCTTGCGCTGTCAAACTGAGCCCACCATGCTGTCTGGAAGGGGGGTATAATGGTAAAAACAAGTGGCTGGACCACCCCCTTCCCATACAACGCCCTAGGTGAAACTGGCCTCTCATGCCTCTGCTGGACAAACTGGGAAAACATGCCCAAAACTGGTCAACAAGTGGATAACTGCATCTATCCCTATCAGAAGTGCTTGGAACTGAATGATAAGTGTCTCAATGGATCCGCAAGACCCAAATCTACTAGAAATGTGTACTCATACACCATGGGTTGACCTGAGGGGTCAACAATAGGGTCCACCATATCTGGATAGTGCATAATCTGATGATCTGGAAATAATAATAAATCTGCTGAACTGCATCAACCATCATTTAAATCATATGTCCACCATATGGTATCATCAACAAGAGTATGTGGGACCATCAATCATCATCCATAGGCATACATTGTCGACATCATCACGGATCCCAAGAATGACCATAGTCAAACTATGTTTGACTAAATCAAAATATAACCAAGGACAAAATTATATCAATAGACTAAGACATGTTCCTCTAATCATACTCGCAGCTTAACTTAAGTACATCATTATTCCATGGCAGTTTAATACATATAGATATTTAATGTTATTTATACTTTACTTGCCCAAGAGCTTTAATGACAGACTCACCCATTGGACATGGTCTAACTGCTAGCTAAGGGTGAAGGCTAAGACAAGGTTGGGCAAAGGGGATGACTTGACCAAACTAACCTAGGTGACACTTTGGACGGGGAAGGGGAGGCTACACTCTGTGCCGGACAAATAACACGGGGAAGGGCTGTGCCTCACAAATGGATAAGTTGTTTAGAGAGTGTTTATTCAACTTAGGCATCATGTCTACATCAATCTGATCCAGGTTCATTAGGATCATTCATTTCATTTCATGGCCTTTTTGGCCTACATAACCCTTCGGATTTCAGATGTGCTAAGAAGCACAACTAGTTGCAGCTTGCATCCAGGGCATGTTTATACATATACAAGGTCAGAAATAATAGATATAACTTTGAGTAACCATTGCTTTTTGGACCTTTTCTATACTCTTCGAGGAGTATTTTTAGCAGTTCATCGCTATAGCTTTTATTCACGTGTGTTAAGAAACACATTCTAGAATTTTAAGTTCATAGGCTTTCATTGTGCATTTCCAATAAGTAGTACATGAGCTTTCAGTTTTAGCCAACATCTCAAGTAACTAGGGGTACTTCTGCTATTGCCAAACATCGGGACAACCGACCAGAATGATTTAGGCCTACAATCCAACTCACCAAAGGCAAGTTCTATCACCAACTCAAAGTCGAGACACTAACAAACACGGATGCAGTCCAACACAAAGGTAGTAATGGGGAAGTCCTTAGTATCAAAAAGTCAAGAAAGGCAAGTCAAAGGTGAAAACCAAATCAGGAAGGTCATGGATGGATGGAGTCAAATGAATGTGGTGCCTAAGCTAGCAGACAAGAATGTCAAGGAAGACCATATATGCTCATAGGAGGGTAATACAACCGGTGAGTTTTATCAGAAAACCTAAGTGTGCAAGTAATAGATCCATTAATAGTTATAACATCATCCAAGATATTCAATTTTAGTTTTAAATAGTACTGCCACATCCTGAATCATATACCAAGCTAATGCTGTGAAGATGACTAAAACAACAAGATAAAAGTCCATAGTCAATAATAAGAAGTCCATAGGTTATATCACATCATAATAATAATCATCAAAAATCATCTGAAACACTGCTGCAATAACATCACTGGGCACTGAACTGAAACTGTATGGAACAAAAGGTCACATCGGTCATCAAATCTGAGCTCCCAAGGCTCAGCCTTGGCACAAGGTCTAACAAAAGTTTGATATAATATACTGCTTTGATCATGAGTGATCTCAAAATATAAGCTCATCATAGCTGATCTCTGTGAAGGCAAAGCTCTGAAATGTGTAGATATCTGCTCAACAAGGATAATAGCCCAGCTACTATGGTGTGATAACATCTGGCTCCAGTTGGGACAAGTGCTCTAATGGAGAGAGCGCTTGAGAACCTCAGAATCTGTGGTCTCGAACTGCTCTGCATCAATCTTCAATCCAACAACTCATCATCCTTGCTTTCAGCTTTTATTTTTGCACCTGTATCTGCGCTCATAGACACTAGAATACCACATAAAGCATGTATGGGAGATATATAAAATAAAACTAAAAAGAAATCTATTCTAAGACAGAAATTAAAATGCGTAAAAGAAATTTATGGCATATAAATTTTATTCATTTTGTTGTGCAGGAGGGAAATAAAACTTTTTCAATCAGGCATACTCAACTCAACTTGCACAGAAAGCCAACAAGCACTCAAAAAATCTAACCATTCTTCAATGCATGCAGGAGGTGAGACAGGCTTAGGAAGGAGCAAGGCTCAACTCAATCAACAACTCAGCAGGAAGACAAAATCAAACAATCAAAAAGAAAAGAAAAATGGAAATACTCAGCACACAGAAAAAGGAAAAGCACACAAATCCTACTGCTCAAGCGAGCTTATTCGAAAACTACGTACTCTAAACAGGCAAGCAAGGCAATCAAGGAAGATAAAGTCAGGGATGATAATCCCTTAATTCCCTCTGGTTGATAGGGATTAAGATATTTGCTGCAAAGTGGCCTCCACAAAATCCTGAGTGAAAGTCAGTCAAGATCTTTTTAGAATATTGTTCATTAACACATCTACGTATAATTCCGTCCGGGTTCCTCGAACCCAAACCCTCCTGAGTGAGGCAATACCTAGCAGTTTTTAATCTCAAAGCCCTTCGTTTGTGACCCTTGAGGTGATTCGGGCAAGTGAAGTGAAGTAGGAAATATATGATGTTTGAATACCAATGGTTGTCAAGATCTTGCAAAGTTGGTGTCATAGTTGGTTCAGATCTGTTGTTTTCGCAAACCATGCCTATTACTTCTTCATTTTTCTGAGTTAACATCTTAGCAAGGCCTTGTCCTTTTATTAACTTGGTTGGTTTAATCTCTAAGTCATATTCCTGAATCTTAGATACCCATGTGCCCCTTATTCCTAAGCAATCTTGTTGGGACAAGATGTCTTTCACTGCAGCATGGGGGACATATCCTATGACTTTTGAATACTCGATGTATGTTCTGAAGTGTTTAAGAGATTTAACCAAGGCATAGGCTTGCCTTTTCCATTATAGTGTATTTTAGCTCAGAGTTTTGCAATGCACGACTCATGAAGGCAATAGGTTGCTAGAACCCTTCGAAGTTCTTCTGGAGCAACACACCGACAATAGTGTCTGAATTTTGAATACTCGATGTATGTTCTGAAGTGTTTAAGAGATTTAACCAAGGCATAGGCTTGCTTTTCCATTATAGTGTATTTTAGCTTAGAGTTTTGCAATGCGCGACTCATGAAGGCAATAGGTTGCTCGAACCCTTCGAAGTTCTTCTGGAGCAACACACCGGCAATAATGTCTTCTGATGCAAAGGAAAAAATCATAAAGTCCTTGGTGTAGTCAGCGCTGACTAGGACAGGTGACTTAGTGATTGCCTCTTTGATACTAGAAAAAGCCTCCCTCCCTTCATTATTCTATACAAATTTAGCATCTTTCTTGAGTAGTGTTTGCATGGGTTTCATCAATTCGACCAGATTGGGGATGAATCTTCTAATGAAGTTGATGTGTCCATTAAAAGATTGGAGAGCTTTTACATTTCTTGGTAGAGGTATCTTTCTGATGGCTTCAATCCTTTCAGGGTCAATTTTGACCCCGTCTTTAGATATAATGTGACCTAGAAGCTTTCCTTCATCAATCCCTAGGATTGACTTGATCGGATTTAAGGAAATTCCATATTTCCTACATCTTTCAAAAACTTGCTGAAGGTGATTGACATGGTTGGATCTTTCTTTTGAAAATACATTTAAGTCATCTTGATATATTTCAATGATCTTGCCAATTAATTCTTTGAAGGCATAGTCCATGGCCCTTTGAAAGGTAGCCCCAGTATTAAGAAGGCCAAAAGGCATTCTTAGATATTCAAAAGTACCTGTTATCACACAACTTGTAGTTGCCCCTAGTGGTATCCCATCCGGGACGGTAGAGGAGACAGGCAACTAAAGAGGTGACCCAAGAGATGCCACGGTTCCCAAGGCAAGGTGGGAGTCACGTCAACCGAGGCACTCTTCGCTTTAGGTCAAGGTGTAACAAGACCTAGGGGGAGACCCTATAACCAATCACAGTTGATTGGACCCAAACAAAGGTTTCTAAGGACGAGTAGATGATGAGTTACGGAAACCAATGCAAGGCTAAGTGGACCTAGCAGTTGAGGTATGGTTGAAGGTGGTGTAAGAGATTGTTAGTGTTTCAACCTACGTATGGTTTAGGCCACATGATTTGGTATGATGACAAGGTGTAGTACCATATGTTTACACAAGTGGGTCTTATTTTCTTGGGATGTGTGAATTGACTTTAAGTGGGCCCACAAGGTGAAGCTAGGTGTAATGTTGGTACTAGAGGTTAGGTAATGACTAGATCTATAGATCTAAGTTGATTCTAGAAGTACCCATGTGCTAGATCTAGGTTTTGACACAAATCCCAAGGAGTGCGACTTGCTTTGAGGAGGACTAGTGCCTTGTTAAATGGGCTAATGGGGTCAAAAGGTATGTCAAGGTGTAGATCGGGACACCTAGAAGCCAAGTCAAGTGGGCTAAATGAGATCTAATGGCTGGATTTTGCTAGATCTAGGTTTTCAAGAAATGACCCTAAGTGGACCACAATCCCTTGAAACAAGGAATGCTACCCCCAAGGCAGATCGTCACAAAAAGATAGTCTAGACCTAGGTTTCAAGGTATGGCCGTTCCAAATCTCCAAAAATCCCAAACACCCACTTCCTCAAAGTGGACAAACTCACCTTCCTCAGGTAGTGCGACTTTGTTCAAGGAGGGTTAAAAGGTGGGTTTGGTGGACCAAATCAAGTCCAATGGCCACCAAACTATAGATCCAAGTAGCTAGTACCCCGATCTATGTATGTCCCAAAAATCAAGTTAATCCAAGGGCTAGATCTTAGTAGATCTGAGTTTTGAGGTGCCAAGAAATTCAAAAGGGGGTTTTAACCCCTTAAAACATGGAAAGATGTCCACAAGGTAGAATTCACCAAAGTAAGAATCTGGGGGTAGGTTATCAAGTGTCTAGATTGCAAATCAAGTGGGATCTCACCTACCCATGTGCTAGATCTAACCAAACAAGCCTCTCACTAGGAAGTGTGATTTGGGTTCAAGAGGACTTTTTGCCTTGAAAAGTGTGTCAATTTTAGGCCAATCACCACCAAACTATAGATCCAACTAGGGGTGGATGCTATAGAGGTGGGTTTTCAATATCTCTTCAAAAGCAAGGTTAGATCTAAGTGGATCTAAGAAATACCAAAAACAAGGGTTTTAATTAATTAGGGTTTTTATGATCTAGAAATTATGGATGATTCAAGGAAGAAGAAGATCATACCTTTTGGAACATACCTGGATGAAGAGATGAATGCTAGTTGAGACGAGGATTACTTTGCCAAAGATCAAATGGAGAATGTTGAAGCCCTCTTGCCAAATTGATTTTCCCAAGCCACATGTGATTCCCTCTAACTTGTCAAAACCAAGGAGCAAAGCATCAATCAGTTTAACATGTTGAAGGTAGATACAAGTAAGAGAGAGAGAGAAACATAGAATAGTTGACACAAAGGCAAAACTACTCCCTGTCAAACCAAAACGACTTCTTCCAAGCTTGAAGGGCAAGCCTCCCCACCAATTCGCACTTGTCCAAAATCGTCCTCTTAACCTGTAAATAAGATATGGCAAATATGCAAGATAGCTACAATAGATCCTCCAGTGCAATGGACAAAAGCATTTACAATCGAAACAACCAACATCCACTCCAATCCAAGCATGTACTCCAAAAGATAGAAATTTTATTCCAAGAGCCAAGAGCCAAAAATCTCTAGATGAATTTTACAATGAGAGGCTCCCTCCTTAAATAGGATGGGGAGAGAGTACAATCCTAACCACTTTTTACATGAGTGGCTAAGATTAAAAGATCAAAAGATCTAATCAACGGCTAACAATATAACAATACATCACATGGATCACCCAATATAATGATAGCGCCCCCACTAATGGTACAAAAAGAGGGTGACGTCATCCACTAGAGAAGTATAAGTACCAAAATCCACCTCATAGTGACTAGGACATGACAATATAAGCACATGGTGGGGCTAGGAGGCATCAATCCTTACTAGCTCATCCCCAAGGCACAATAAAATAATAAAATATGTCCAAGATAATATAAATGATCAAATCTGTCCTCAAAATCTGTGACAGACTAGCAGTAAAAGACCTCCTGTGATCAATGTGGGCATACCCACATGGTGAAAACTGGCTGGAAGATAGTGAGATCACCCTGGAAGACCTCTGTGAAAACCAAATGCCAAAACCTTGCCTCAATTGCCCAAATCGATTTCCTCAGTGACCACTTTATCCCATTTTTTAACTGCCTCGGTAACTGTGAAAGTGCCAAAATTGCCTCCTAGGGCATCTGCGTTGTCCATCTGAGCCCACCAGGCTCTCCAGAAGGGGGGGTAAATGGTAGAAACAAGTGGCTGGACCACCCCCTTCATCATCAGCGCCCTAGGTGAACTGGCCTCTCAGGGCCCCTACTGCTCAGGCTGGGAAATCGGCCCCAAATCTGGTCAACAAGTGTAAAACTGCATCAATCACTGTCAGAAGTGCCCAGAACTGAAAGATAAGTGTCTCATTGGATCCAGAAGACCCAAATCCACTAGAAATGTGTACTCATACACCATGGGTTGCCCTAATGGGCCAGCTGTAGGGTCCACCATATATGGACAATGTACAATCTGTTGATCTGAAGTAATAAATAAATTTGCTGAACTGGATCAATCATCATCTGCATCATATGTCCATCATATGATATCATCATCAAGCATGTGGGACCATCAATCATCATCAATAGGCATCTATACATGGCCCACATCATCACAGATCCCAATAATGTACAACCAAGGATAAATCACATGAGTAGACTAAGACATGCTTCTCTAATCATTTTCACAGCCTAGCTCAAAGTATAAGATCCATTCAGTGGCATTAATCAAGTTGGCATATTCCTTTGTTATATAAAATTACTTGCACAATAGCTCAAATGACAAACTCACCCATTGGACATGGTCAAACTGCTAGTGAAGGATGAAGGCTAGGAACAAGGTTGGGCAAAGGGGTTGACCTGTCTAACTCAACTCAAAAATACTTTGGACTGGGAGAAAGGGGAAAGCTACAAAATCTGTGCTGGACAAAATAACACGGGGAATGGCTGTGCCTCACAAATGGATAAGTTGTTCAGAGAGTGCTTATTCAACTTAGGCATCATGTCTACATCAAGTTGATCCAGGTTCATTAGGATCATTCAATTTTATTTCATGGCCTTTTTGGCCTACATAACCCTTCGGATCTCAGGTGTGCTGATAAGCACAACTAGTTGCAGCTTTCATCCAGGGCAGGTTTTTTTTTAATACATATAAGGTCAGCAATTGTTTAGATATAGCTTTTAAGAACCATTGCTTTTTGGACCTTTCTTATACTCTTCGAGGAGTATTTTTAGCTGTTCATCACTCTTGCCCTTTTTTTTTTTGTTTCCATGGGCGAATTTATAAGTTTCCATAGGTAGAACATGAGCTTTCAGTTTTAGCCAACAACATCTCAAGTGACTAGGGGGAGTTCGAGCCAATGCCAAACATCGGGACAACCGACCAGAATGATTTAGGCCTACAATCCAACTCACCAAAGGCAAGTTTTGTAACCAACTTAGAGCCGAGACACTGAATATACAGGGATGCGATCCAAACACAGAGGTAGAAAAATGGGGAAGTCCTCGGTATCAGAAAGTCAAATGAGACAGGTCAAGGTTTGAAGTCAAATAGGAAGGTCATGTATGGATGGAGTCAAGTGAATATGGAGCCTACAGTAGCAGACAACTGGTGTCAGGAGAGACCATATCTATGTAAGGTGGAAAACCAGTGGGTTTTGTTAAATGACCTAAATGTGCAAGCAATTGTCCATTTTATGATTTATAGTTCATTTTAAACAGTTTGCCACATCAGGAATAATATACCAAGCAGATGCTATGAACATGACTAAATCAACAAGATAATAATCCACAGTCAGTGATAAAGCATCCATAGATCATACAACATCATCATAATAATAATCTTCATGTACCATCTGAAACACTGCTGCAATACATCTCTAAGCACTGAACTGAAACTGTATGGGATAAAGGGTCACATCAGTCATCAAATCTGCACTCTCAAGGCTCAGCCTTGACACAAGGTCTAAATAATATACTGCTCTGATCATGAGTGATCCAAAATATATAGCCATGCTCTGGAATAATGAAAACTCTGGAATGTGCAGATATTTGCTGAACAAGGATAGTAGCCCTGCTACTATAGGGTGATAACAGTACCCCATGGGGTTGTGAAGGTGGTTTTATGTTTGTCCTCTTTCTGAATGACAACCTGGTTGTATCCCGAAAAACCATCAAGCATGGACATCATACTAGATCCAATGACCCGTTGGAGGAGGGTCTCCATGTTAGGGAGAGGATAGTTGTCCTTTTGACAAGCTATGTTGATATTTCTGAAGTCGATACATATCCTTATACTCATGTTTTTCTTTCTAACTACCACTAAGTTGGAGCACCAAGATGAATGTCTAGTGGGTGCTATAATACTTGCCGCTAACATTTTCTCCAATTCCTTTTTAACAATAGGAGCCAACTTAGGATTTATTTGCCTTAGCTGTTGGCGAAAAGGTTTGACTTTTTGAAGTTCCTCCTTAAGAGGGATGGTATGCTGGAACACATCTTCTCGATATGCCTTCAATTCATCATATGTGAAGGCGAACACATCCCTATATTCCTTAACTAAATTAATTAAGTCATTCCTCTCCTTTTCAGAAGTGCCTTTTCCTTTTTATCGTTTTAGGGCTTATTTCCGATCCAATGTTTATTTCAACATAATCCCCTGGTTTCATTTGATCAATGCTGTTCTTCCTTCTATCCTTCCTGCCAAAGATGTTTTCTAAAGCTATAAGGCCACGTGGCACAAGATTGTTGAACTAGTTGCCTTTTCCCTGATACTCTTTGTCTTCCTCCTGTTCATTGGCTTTGAAATTTGAGAACTGATCTATGTTATGAATGAATTCAAGAATTTGTTCATCATCCTTAAAAACTTGCCAATGGTCCATGTTATTTGGTACTGATGGTCTAAAATTGATTTCAAGTGTACAGTCACTGTTTAACATTTCTTCCAATGGTTGGAGGTTTGATGCTGGAATTGCCAATCTATCCATTGCGCTATTCTGATCTCTAGGGATTGCTTCTTTGTTTAGGGCATCGAAAAATTCCATAGTATCCCAAATTGCATTTCTATACTTTTTTAGTCTTTGACATTTACATGCAAATTGGTTTTTGACTTGTTGAACTATTAAGTCCGAATCACCCTTTATACTTAGCAATTTGATCCCCATGTCCTTGGCTAACTTGATGCCTAGTAGAAGTGCCTCATACTCAGCTACGTTGTTGGTAGCCTCGAATTCCAATCTAAAGGCAAAGTTAAAAGTCTTTCCCCCAGGTGAAGTTATAACTATCCTAGCCCCTTTTCCAGCTCTTGAGTGAGCTTCGTCAAAATTCATCCTCCATATTTCATCTACCTTTTCATCTTTTATCTTTTCTTGAATGGGAGCTAGAAAGGTAGAGTTAATTGCATAAGTGCCATGTTTGTCAGTATTATAAACATATTGGTTTAATGGCTTCTTGGGATTTTCAACATGGTACTTCTTTTCCTTTTCATTATGAAATTTAACTAGAGAATCCTTAGATGCTGGCACAGTGGCATAGGTCCAATCCATTTGGATCCATCCTCCTAAAGTGGTAGCCCACTTCCTAGAAAGCTGCATTCCCCACTGATCCGGAACATCAATGACAAGGATGTCCATAGTTACATGGATATCTGGATACTTAGCCAACCTTACCGACTGATTTTCAATAATTACCTCAACTTCAACCTGCCTAGAGTCCATGGCACAAACATTTTGATAAGGTCTAGTTGTTTTGAGGTTGAGTTGTTGCATGACCTTTTTTGTCATGATGTTGGAGGAAGAACCCGAATCTAGCATACAGTTGTGTAGAAGAAGACCACCTATCATCAATGATACTTAGAAAGGGGGATGATCTTCTCTTCTTGGGTCCTTGGTATGCAAGATTATTAGTGGGTCTATGGAAACATTGTTGTTGCTCGTGGATGGTTGCTATATAGTGTTTGAGAATGTAACCCTCTTAGGGGTAGGAGGATTTAAAGGTGTGGGGGGATTTGTAGAAGTAGGAGGATTTAAGACTTTTAACAACTTTTCTTTCTGTCCAAGAATCTTATTCAGTTCATTTACAGGTACAGGTACTTTAGTGGTATTGAACCAATTACCCCAATCAAAATTTAATTCACTTGATTCATTTGGAATATTTGGAGTAATTACCTTTGGTGGATATTGCATGGAAGGTCCAGGATTTGCTTTCCTTTGATAGGTGATGCCTTTGAACTTTTGCATGTTGTGAACTTGCTCATTTGAAGGCCTTTCTCCATAATTCTTAGTCATGCTGTCTATTTCCTGACTATACTGTCTTGATTGCTTCCAACTTTCTCTTGGAATGTTATGGATGTCTCCTACCGTGTTCACATAATCAGGCTCGCTTGATGTTGATTCACTAGTACTACCCTCTGGAAAACCATGTTCTTGAACATAGTTTGCAAAGTAGCAAGAGAATTCCTCATGGAAATCCTTGCATGCCCTACAGAATGGTACATAGTTCTCAACCATGTTAGCAGCTTCCAATTGGTTGGGAGGCCTCTTTTCAGGGTTGGGAGCTTTCTTTTGCCAGTTTGTTTTTTGAGGATATGTTCTTTGGATAGGTTGAGTTTGAGCTCTTTCAACAATTATGACTCTATTTTGCATTTCTTTCATTTGAGAGAGATATTTCTTTTCCATATTCTCCATCTTCTCAGTCATATCCAACAACTTTCTTTCATAAGAGTCCTTTATGGAAGACAAAGGATCTTTTTCTTTAGGTTCAGTTGTTTTTAGAGGAGTTAAGGCCCTTGAGTAGCCGGGAATGTTAGACTTGCCAGAAGATTGCATATTTTTATCAATTTTGGAAGCCATTTCCTGGGCCATCAAAAGAGTACTGGGATCCTTATCCCTCAGTTTATATTGCATTTCCCCACTTAATGCCTCAATATAGTAAACCAAGATGGATTGAGCAGGTGGTTTATAGTCGGTGTGGATAGCATTTGCTAAATCAGTGAACTTTTTGTTGAATTCATCCATAGTGTCGTTTTCACTTCTCTTTATATTTGTCAAGGCATCTAGCTGATGTCGAGGCTCTTTCTTTTCACCAAACTTGTTGGTAAAAGCAGTTTTGAACGCAGCAAAGGTTGCAAAAGAGTTGTCAGGTAGACCAATGAACCAATCCCTAGCATCTCCGTCCAAAGATAGTGCAAGGAGTTTCATATAAACATCATCATGTTTGTGAGCTGGGTCCCTGACATAGGCACTGATACACTTTGCGAAGCTTTTCAGGTGATAGGCAGCAGTAATGGCGTCAGTTCCAGTGAAGGTAGGCAACTTGTCTATAGCCTTGTCTGGTATATCATGTGGTTGACCTGCTATCTGAGTAAGGTTAAGGGGACTTTAAAATTTAGTCATTGGATCATTCAAATAGTTATTAGGTTCTACAAACAAAGAATGGATGTCCAAAATAGACTCAGATCCAAGATTCTCAAGGATCCTACGAGAAGTTAACCTATTCAATCTCCTCCTATAAACCTATTTAGGTTCAGAGATGAAATCAAGTAGGCCTACAGAGTTTCTTCTTGTTGAATACCTTGGTAAAGTTATTTGACAGTGGAGTCGCCAGATGGATTCAAGTCTAATTTCAGAGAGTTGATTGGACTAAAAATCTATCAAAAAAGGTAAAGGTAAAAAACTAAGTTAAAGTCGCCCAAGAACAAAAAATTTGTCCCCGGCAACGACGCCAAATTTTGTTGTTCGCCGATTTGCACACCAGCAACATAAATCTTTCGAAAGTTGTTTCCCAAGTGGGAAAGGTGTGGCCTTGGGGGAAAGCAAAAAGTCAGGTGTTGTCACCTGATCCTGACTCCTCCGTTTAGGCTAACTCCTATCAAAGCCAAGGGGGGCTAACTCCTAACAAAGCCAAGGGGGGTAGACCCTACAAAGAGTTTCTAAGGCTCTTGTGTTTTAAATGTTTTTTGAGAGGTGATGTGATGCGGATGGGTGTTGTTTAGGAGTTTTTTGATTCACAATAATATTTATATAATCCAAAGATACACTTGCAAAAAGGAGAATTTAAGATGCACAACAAGTAATATTTAATCAAGATATCCACAACATAAATTAAAGCATGTAAACAATGTATGATCCAAATATAAGTAAAACAGATAAAATGAAGGACCAGTGCCTTATGGAGTCAAAGTGTTGGGGTGGCTTGATACAAGTGTTCTTGTGTGCTTGAGAACCGTTTTGCAATTGTTTTTTGTAAATTTTATTGTGTATTTTATGGTGATCTTGATTATTATGGCTAAGGGAATCTCTAAGATATACCTTAAGGTACTGGAAATATTTCCGGAAAATACTCTAGGTGGCTCCGTACGGAGACATGTTGGCTGCCAAAGTCTCAAGAGCGTGTTCAACACTACACCAAACAAGGATGTAGCCTAATGGTGCCCCCAAGATCTAAGTACAGTGATCCTGCGTCCCAGGCAGAATTTGCCCACTTTCGAGTATTGACGATCAACGCCAGATTTTCGTTGGTTTTGGGGTATGAATTTTATTAAGGTTAAAATTGGAATTAAATGTGAAAATTAAAGAACCTATACTGTTTTTGTGTATCCCGAAACTGGGTAGAGCATACGCGACATAAAAAAATAATAAATTCCAATTTTAGGGGATATGTTTGTGAAGAACCAAAAAAGAAACTCTCCTATAGAGAGCACTCTTGATCCGTCTTATGGCGAGATTCAAGAGATTTATGATGCACGGAAATAAATACTTGAATGTAAATTTAATCTACCCAAGAATCTCTTTCAGGTTTGAAACCTTACTTGGGAGAGCGTGGGGATTAGTGAAAACTTGAGACATTACAATCCTGAAATCCTAAAAACTATTGACTTATTAAATTTTGAATGGGATCTGAAATTTTACTTTTTGTATATGAAGTCCCATGAGATTGGAACCACTCTCAAACATCCTGAAACAATTAATGGTAAAGTTAAACATTTAAATAAAAGGATAGAAAATAAAAGGTCTAATGTTAGTTTTAGGCTTCCCATTTCACCTTTTTTATTTTTTATTTTTATTTTCATGGTTGATGTACGGACTTGTATGGAATAGTTTGGTTTTGTACAAAACTAGTCAGTTCAGGCATTTAGGGCCAATTACATACGATTCTAACCAGTTTTGGTACAAAACCATCCTTTTCCAGTCTGAAACCTCGAAGTATATCTAGATGGCCTTGAAAATGGTCGGAACGACCAGTTTTTCCAGTTCTGGTCCAGTTGTGATAACATTGGTCATATCAATATGCAAGCTTCCTAGGGCTCAACATTGTCTAAAAATAACCAATATCTCCCTTTCGGCCCACCAAGCTAAATATAAACCATGCCAAAATGCATCAGGGCCCTATAAAGTTAAAATGCTCAGAATGGCTTGAAATTGGACACTAATGCTACTAGGCATACTGGGTCCTCAAATATTTAGTTACTTGTTAAAAATAGACTTTCCTTAGATAAGATAAGGTAACTCAGAGTCGAAACATAGATAAATATGCCAATTGGGTCCTCAACAATGTTCCCCCAAGTTTCCGGGATGTGGGAGCATGGAGTGGGGAAACATGCATTGGGGATGTGTGGAGACACCCCCAAATTTTGGGGAAATTCATGGGGGACGGGGGGACATCTCTAAAATTATATAAATAAAATAAAAATACCAAAAATAATAATTCATTTGATGTATATTCATGATTGTGCAATGTAAATACTAAATACATTGATTTATTTTTGTAGTACCAAGCAGAGATTGTAAAAGGTAAAAATAATGGAAAAACAAAAACAAAAAATCCTAGGGGGGCAGGGGGAAAACGTTTTGCCAAGATCCCACCCGTTCTTGGGGTGCGGGGAGCATGGGGCGCACGTTCCTGACCTTGCTGGACGCATCCCTGTGGAATATTGGTCCTTAAATATGAAGTATATTGTCGATTAGATCAATGTTCAAAAACTACTAAATATAGTGGTTGTTAGAAACTTAAAAATAGAAATTAATCAAAATAAAAGTTTCTCAAATTTGCCCAAAAGTCAAATCCTCTGTACATATCCCCCAAGGGTATTAAAAAATATTTAGATCATGTAAAATATGACACAACAACCCACCATAATCACATCTCATAGGGCTGTTCAACCTCCCATACTTATTCTCAATACTGCATTGAATTTTGAAGTATGGGCCCTGGGGCACGTGTGGGGCACCTATTGCTACTGTATTACTTGTCCACATGTATCTTATGCCTATACCTTAATAGAAATAACCTATCCAAACTTTGTCCAACCATCTATCACTGAGTAATAACAACATGCGACCATGTACCAAGTGTGAGAGAGGCACTGCATGAAACATTGATGCTGTGTTAATGGACCAGTTAACTAATCCACCCCGTAATGTACTCATGAACTGTTGATGTTGATAGTGAACTTTGTAACACCGAGCTCAACTTGGATGATATTCATGATATGTAATGTAGATTAACAATCAGATTTATCAGGTCAAATCAGGTGTTAACAATTACTATACCCAGTTAGAAACAATAGATTCTTATTCTACATTGCAGAGGTTCAATCAAATGGTATGATGTGCTTGCCTATGCTACATAGTATCCCATAAGCTGTACCTACCATATTGTAAACAAACTTGAGTGCTTAGGTCATCTTTCAATGCAACTCAAGCATATATTTGTTTTCCTTAGAAGGATTGCATAGTTATTCTTTACTGATTCAAGGATTTTGCTTCTAACTTATTAATTTGTAACCAGCTAGATCTGCAATGGTCAAAATTGTGTAATCTTCGGTAAGCTGTGTTGATTTTTGTATGCAGGAGCCTAAGAAATTGCAGATTACATGGATTGATACCAGACTTTAGTACCATACCTGCTCTCAGCTATTTGTAAGTTGAGAAATTCAACTGACTTTGCAGATGTTCTCTTGATCTCCATTGAATAAGTTTCTTCCACTTTTAATTTTCATGAAGTTCCTTTCAGTTCATTGAAGTATCCAAGATGACAATCTAGGAATTCAACTTTGGTTGGTGTATTGCATTTCAAACAATCAAATGGAATAATGGATTGTTTTAAGTTAAACACCCTTGTTTACTGTGCAGAGATCTGAGTTATAATGGGCTGACAGGCAACATTCCATCACATAAGCCTTCTTCAAACATTACTACCATGTAAGATTTCTATTGTTATTCTGGAAAAATACCCCTATTGTTACTCTGGAAATATACCTTAAGGTCTAGCCATGGATCTGACGTAAGAAATGACTAGATATATTTCTACACATTTACACTTCTCATCTGTGTTGTTATGAATTTTCAATTGATCATGGTCTTATGTTATCTTGCAGTGATCTATCACATAATAAACTTAACGGACCAATACCATCAAGCTTTGCAGGGTTGCCTTCCCTTCAAAAATTGTAAGAACCCCTTGCACTGGCAATAAGTTGCTTTGTAAACCATGTTACTTTCAGTTTATGTTATATTGATACTGAAAATGAACGACTTCTAATTCTGCCATCATGGATATTGTCATAGTAAAGTGGATTCTAACAGTCATTCATTATTGGTAAAGAGGTATACAAAGAACAGAAAGAAAGTGATCTTATACTAAGTCATGTTTGACATTTACTTTCACTTTGACACTAAATATTGACGCGACTTGGCAAATTAAAGTAAAATATGAATAATTAAGGGAAGTTTTCTTAGCAAAGAAATATAGAAATGAATATTGTCCATGGAGATAGAGAAGTATAGTGCAACTTTGCGCTTTCAAAAGACAATTACTGAATCTAAACATATAAAGCACCAATCATGTACTTATTTGAAGAGTTATTTTCTCCTACAGATTACTCGCTAACAATCTTCTGACTGGTTTCTCTCCATCTGACGATGGGTTGAGCATCTCATTCAAATCTACGGGAAAACAATTACTGTAAGTTGTCCATTAATACATGTTTACTGGTCAGAAAATTTGGCATTTCTTGCCACCCATAGCTTGTATGGCTTATTTTAAATTGAGGTAGAAGTTCCTTTCTATGCATGCAAGGTTTATTCATTTGCATTTCTATGTAACTTGTTGCTTTACTTGTAAGTTTAAAATTGAAAGATAAATTGCTAAGCATACTGTCTGTACATATTGCAGGGACTTCCGAAACAATAACATAACTGATATAACTCATTTTAAAACAGAATCTCCAAATATTTCTTTGTGGTAAGATCATATTTCTCCATTTTGGTCTTTCCTCTATCTTTTTATGCTATTGCTTTCCTTTAAATTTAAGGCTTTATAGTGCATCTGCGATTCCATAATTATATTTCCTTATCACTTTTTGGTGTTTCTATTATTACCCTTGCCATTGACATGAAGTTGGAATATATTTACCCTTTAATTTGTAAGAGAAAAAGCCGATGCCAAGTCACAGAGAATGGCCAAAATAGCATTTGTTCTTGTGAAAGCCTTAATGTATATATTGTTAGCTTTACTTTTAGATCCTATCCTAATGTCATTACATATCACCAACTACTTAAACAACCTCCTCTACATTCTACTTAACTATTGAAGGTATTACAGCTGAATGTTCAAGCTAGAACTTTGGTCTTTTACTTTCTATCTATTATGTAACTATGTGTTTCCTTGATGAAATGTCAGGTTGGATGGGAACCCTGTCTGCAGCCAAGTGAAATCATATGATATATCTAAACTTTGCAGTACTGAGAATGGTAGTGAAGACACCTGTGAAAACTTGAACAACAACAATACTGCATGCAGTCCATATTCATGTTCATCGCCCCACGATGGGCACAATTCAAACTCCAACTGTTTTTCATCTCCGATTGAAGTGAGCTACCGTCTCAAGAGTCCCAGCTTCTCCTTTTTCCCGCCATATATCAAGATGTTCGGAGAGTACCTCACATCAGAGTTGAACCTGCATTTATATCAATTATCCATTGCCTCGTATAGTTGGTCACCAGGTCCTAGACTGGATATGAATCTGAAGATCTTCCCTCCTAAAGATCCGTCAGTAAGAGAATTAAACGAAAGTGAGATTATACAAATACGAAATAAATTTACAGAATGGAATTTCACGAAAAATGAAATACTGGGGCCATATGAATATCTCAGTTTAACACCATATAACGGTATGCCTTTCACCTTAATCCTGTCTGCATTCCTTTTTCCCTTTTCTGTCCATGGCTATTATTTTTACTTAGTTTGTAATAAGGTAAACAATAGAATTGAATCTTTTATTGGATCTATTTGTTTCTTACGAACAGTTCCTTTCCTTTTTCTTTTTGTTGCCCCTCTCTTTTATGAGTTATTTTCTAAGATGAAATCAATAATTTTTTAACTTTCTGAAAACCTGAGAGGCCTACAAAATATTAAGCTTCATACGAATTTGGTTTGCTGCTTAACTATGCCCATGAAGATCATGAATAACGATCATAAATATAATAGATGAGCTTAAACTAAACTGTTGTGTTGATTGTTTATAGGAAAGTTGTAAATAAAAACTTGAATATGAGATTCTTCTCTGTTCACTGCCGTCCTTGTGTACTTACCCAAATCTTCAGGATTTAGTGAGATTTATTTGACAAACATTTAGTTGTTGGATTTTAAGAAGGATTTACTCACCAGTGGGTTTCTGTGCATTGTCCACTGTTTGTAGCCTCTTTCACCACATTCTCCAAAATTAGATAACTTTATGAATCATGAGAATTACCCCTGGTTGTTCAGAAATCCATTTCCATGGTTCTCCCTGTTAAACTGAAATATAAAGAATATGTAAAGAGACAAAAGAGATGGAAAAAAGTTATCGTATTAAATCATTTTTCTTAGAAATGACATGCAAGAGTGTTGTATATAATACCAAGCATTAATTTTATATTAAATACTAATGTACTTAGGAAATCCATCTATTCCTTTTACTGTCAATAGTTGTAGTTCGCTTTTTTTCATGATGCTTGCTTGTTTCTGTAGTCAAATGGAAGCACCTCTTTGTTTTTCATACTTTTAAGGAAAATATAGGATTAGTAGGGATTCATTTATGTGCACGACATTGCAAATCTGATTCTGATGTTGGCTGGTACAGATCATGAATCTGGTTTGAGTAAGGGTGCTCTTGCAGGAATTTTGATAGGGACCATTTTTGGCACAGCCGTTGTTACTTCAATTATTGTGACGATGATTTTGAAGCAGCAGGCAAAATACCGTGAAGTTGCTTCCAGAAAGAAATTTCTTGGTAGGTTAGCTTCCCCACAATAGCTCTCTTTCTGACGTGTAGGCACATGGATAAAGATGAGTTGTATGTAGCATTAGTTGTCAAGCAAGCCCAGAATTGCAATCTATTTGTAATGTTCTCTCCGCTACATGTCTGCCTATGTTCTACCTTGGGTAACATTGAAGTGATCAGTAAAAATAGCTAGGGTGTCTTCCTAATTGTTTTCCCTTAAGAAAAGATGATTAATTTGATTAATCTCTCACACTTCTTCTCTTGGTTATAGTCGCACACTGTCTCATAAAATTAGATTGTTGTTTCCTTCTAATCCATTTTTTATATTCCTACACTGAGAAGATGCTATTTAGATTGTAGAATGAATCTTTTTCCTAACAGAAACATGAGAAATTTGAATCTAGCCAATTTGTCTTTGTAGATTTGATGCACATCTAAAGTATGGTTGTTTATTCCTATAACAGCAAAAAAGCGAGTCAAAGTACCAGGTGCCAAAGATTTTGATTATGAGGAGATGGCATTAGCTACAAATAATTTCAGTGTTTCCATGCAAATTGGACAAGGTGGCTATGGTAGGGTTTACAAGGGCCTATTGAATGATGGTACAGTAGTAGCTATAAAGCGTGCTCGGGAGGGATCTTTGCAAGGAGAGAAAGAATTCTCCACTGAAATAGAGTTGTTATCTCGATTGCATCATCGGAACCTTGTTTCACTTGTGGGCTACTGTGATGATCAAGATGAGCAGGTACGCTAATTGTAGTTCTTAGTGTGTTAGGTCTGTTTCCTTTTTCTGGAAAATGAATAGAATGCAATATACAGGAGTAATTTAAGTTTTGTTTGCAAACAATGTTTTACTCTGTTATAGTTCTGAATGAATTGTATAGTAAGAGGTTTTCAATGCAACTTACTAACAAATGTTTTCCATGTTATATTTGGAGGTCATGAGAAATCAGAGAACAATTTTCTTATAATGAACAATGGTATGAACAAAACCCACAATATTGTGATGTAAGAATTCTAAAGTGCACTCTTTGTGGATGCTCCATCCATGGATCACAAGGTAGATCAATTATGCATTGACCTTGGACATTCATTATATAAATGATATACAGAAGTCAAAGCAAAAGAGAAAAGAGTTTGCCATATATAACCATTACCATCATCATATTTCATATACAAATTAGAGGCCATTTTATCCCATTCACAAGTGTATACTATATTCATAGTAGGACAAGTGTTCTGGTCAATTTTGTTATACAAGAGACCGTTTCAGCAACATTGCGAGTACTTTCTGTTACCCCTCATATTGTATGAATGTAATCCAGCAGATGACTGTGATGACTTCATTCAGATTTCAGATTCCAACTTAGCATAATCAGTTGCACATGGATTAAAGTCCCTTAGGGTGATTATCATGATGCATTATTGTATATTATAGTTTGGCCGGATGCATTTACTATGTGGAACACCCTCCTTTCAAAATGGTGGGTGCACTCCATTTAGACCCATAAAACCCCTCAAACTATGCCAGGCATACTACCTTGAGAACAAAATCCCTGATTTATGGATTTCGGAGACAAGATCCCTTGATAGCATAATCAGTTGCACATGGCTTAGAGTCCCTTGGGGTGATTATCATGATGTATTATTTTATAGTATGGTTTGACAGGATGCATTTACTATGTGGAATGCCCCCCCCCTTAAAAAATGGTTGTTGCACTCCATTTAGACCTGTTGTCCGCCAAACTGCACACCAGCAGCAGAAACCTTTTGAAAGCTGTCTCCCTCACTGGAAAGTGGGGAGAGGTGTGGCCTTGGGGGCAAGCAATGAGCCAGGTACTGTCACCTGAATCCCAGCTCCTCCGTTTAGGCAAACTCCTAACGAAGCCAAGGGGGGTAGTCCCTAAAAAAGAGTTGTCTAAGGCTCTTTGTGTATTTTAGTGTTTTTTGATGTAGTGATGCGGATGGGTGTTGTTTAGGAGTTTTTTGAAATGAGAGACAATATATAAAGCTTGAAGATAAAACAAGATAACGCAATCCACGTTGCAAACACAAGATGAAAGATACACTTGGACAATAAGCAGATCACTTCACATAAATATAAGCAGATACTCCAATATTGATATTTAAGCAAACAGAATATAAGATGAAGGACCAGTGCCTTATGGAGTCAAAAAATTAAATGTGAGCTGTGAAAACTTGGTACAAGTGCTTGAATTGAAAGTTTGTGAGAACGTTATGCAGCTTATCTTGGTAAATTCAAAGTTTTAGTTGTCTTGATTATTAGGATAAGACCAAAGGTATCAAAAGATGGTGGAACCTTGCCCAAGAAAAATACTGGCAACCCTAAGTGACCTGTCGGAAGCACCCAGATTCAAAAAGGATAGGTGTCCAATGTTTGAACCGCCCCTGAGTCTGACAGTGGATTCCCGGCGCCACCTCTCGTGGGAAGAACAGTATTTTGCCTTGGTTGAGGTTTTGGGTAAAGATTTTAATTAAGTTATCGATCGTAAATTATCAAGTCTTCCACCTTTCTGAGTACTAGCCCAACCGTTTCCGGTTGGCAGAGCATACGGGTGTAGGACAAACCAAGATAAATTAATTAGGGGGTGTATGAGTGAAATTTTTTATTATTAAGAAACCTTGTTCAACTCTCCGACAGAGAGCGCTCTTGACTCGGTCTTATGACCACAGTTCAAGAGACTTGCTAGATTAACAATGCCTAATGCAGGGAAATGCAAGAAACTAAAATGCCCTCCGACAGAGGGTGCTCTTGACTTGGATTTGGCCAAGTTCAAGAGACTTTAGTTTATTTTAAGAAACAAAAAGTAGCAGTATATCTCAGATTGAAGCAGATTTCAAGCAATATTATTGATCACAAGATATAAATTATCACTAACGATAATGCCTGCAAGATAAACAAATCTAGTGTTCTACCACACAAAATTAATCTACTAGGTGGGATTGATCCCCGAAACAGGATCAACTGCTAGAACCGCCTGCACTTGAGAACCTCCAGCTAGCTGAAAGCTCTACCAAGGAAACCGACGGGGATGGAAGAGTAACCACAAATTATGTGGTCTTGCCCTTGATACGAAATCTCAAGGATACAACTTCCGGCTGAGGGCTTTGGAAGAGAAGCAAGATAAAAATAAAAGACTAATCTAAGACAAGAAATGAGAGATCTAAACTAAACAACCACAACACTCTTCCCCAAATGGGGAAGAAAACCCAAAAGTGGAGGACTTCTCCACTTAACTTTTTATTAAACAGGTTACAAATATTGAGGAATTTCAACCAAAATGAGAAATTGAAAATGGGAAGTACTTGAAACAAAGAGTCTTATGACTTCTTTTACAAAAAGGAGATTGAAAACTCTAGATCTTCTTGGTTAACATCATCATCGTTTGGTGAAAACTCTAGATCTTTTTGGTTAACATCATCATCGTTTGGTCTTCGCTCTTTTTTGGTTCAAAACTTCACTTTGGGTTATCTCCAAATGGTTTAGTTCAAAACTTTGTTCTTGCTTCCTTTCTAAATAACTTGTTCCCTTCTCACAACTTGTAACAATCCAAAAGTCAAAAAGCTCATGCACCCATTAGCATTAGCATGAAAATAAAACCAATCTTAAAAATAAAATTTGATCTAAGCTTTGTGAAATGAAAAGACTGAATACAACTAAGATCTACAAACGAAAATGCAAGATGTGATACTCAAGATGCCTACACTATTTTTCAAAGTATGAAACTAGGGCCTAATGAACAAAACTTTTAAAAGAATCTAAACTATGAGAGAATTTTGACCTTAATGACAAAACAAAAACTGAGATTTAACTACTAAAACAAAAATGAATCTAACAATGAATCAAACTAGATGACTAACCAAGCCTACACTTTATCTTTTTTGACGAGGGTAAAGTGCAAATGTAACTAAGCAAAAAACTAGATGCCAATATAGATTAGAACCTAACTATGCGAAATATGAGATCTAAAATTTAACTTTTTAGAAGAAATTTTAAAACTAACTACTAACTTTCAATGATATGCAATGAAACTAACTCTAACCAATTTGCACACTTTATTGCCACTAACTAATACAAATATTTGACAAAGTTTTATGTTGTTTTTTGTTTGCCTTTGTGTGTGAATGGACGAGAAGAAGCGGCTGCCAACAAATGGAGAATGGGACAGTCCAAAAGGTGAGAGGATGGGGCAGCCAATGAGGAGGGAGAACAGCAGTAAGAGAGGGCTGTAATGACAATGATGGGACAGCCAACACACAAGGATAATGGGCAGCCAGAGAAGTGAGGGAAAGAGGCTGCCAATGGAGGACAAAGGCAGCTGCAAAATGCACACAAAAAAAAGTAGGAAAAGAGTGCTGGTAATGGGTAGCATACTAGCAGATGATGAAGAAGGGCAGCTGTAAATAGTGAGAAAAGGGTGTGAAAATGATGGGGAAATAGGGCAGCGAACAGTTAGAAGAGAAAGCAGCGAGCTAGTGAGGGAGGATGACAGAAAAATGAAGGCAAAAAGATGGCAGTGGGCAATGGACAGCAGCGAGAAGGGCACTGAAAAATCAGTGAAGGAGCAAACAGTCACTAAAGGGCAGCGAACAGTCACTTAAATAGCAGCCAAAGGGCAAGGTGAAACGAGAATGGAAAGAAGATAGCAGGGATAGAACTAGGGTGAGAGGAAGAGGGCTAGCAATCAATGACAAAATTTCAAGGAGAAAGTTGATGGCTTGAAGAAGATAGCCCTTAGAACCAAGTTGAAAGTTTTGTTTAAAAAAGTTGATGGGAAGAGCTTAGATCTCCTTGTTGCTAAGGTTTAACAAGTTGAAACGCTTTTGATCTCAAGTAGAGTGAAGATGCACCTGCAAAAGACCTTGATCCTTGGATAACACCTGCAAAACCAATGTACTCAAGCGAAAAACATAGATATATAGATGCATGTGCTAGATTGTTAGCCTTCTAGAAATATAAATCTATGCTCAATAATCTCAAGTACAAAAATATTACACAATGTCACCTCGTTACAAGATGAAGCATGGCCACCAAGAGCCTCCACCAATTGACCTCCAAAGTCACAACTTTATTAAATATAAATCGCTTACAAAAATCTCCAGAGTTTCTTTGCACAAATCTCCATCCTTAGAGTGCCAAAAGCACCTCTATTTATACAAAATACAAGTCACAAAAGGCCTCATCGAAATTGGCAACTAAAGAGAGCCAACTCCAATCGAATTTCAATCAACATCCAATCAGTATCAGGTTTGGAGTGCGTGAGCATTAGTTAATCGGTGGTTGAAGTAATGGAGAGTGGGGAGGTGGCCTCCACCTTGGCAAGGCGCCCCCCACTTCAACTTTGGAAGCTACACCATACCAATTCGTGACTGCCATGTGTATAGACGAGAGGCTGAAGGGATATGCGTGAGCTAGCAAGGGGATCACATCTTCAGCTGCAATAAATGTAACTCGAGTCTATAATGGGAGCCAAGCCATGAGGTGGCCAGGCGCCTACCTTTGTCATAAATGCAATCACAACAATCCATTAAAACTCTGACAACACATCAAATCGTGTATCTCATGAAGGAATGCGTGAGCTGGCATGGGGAATGCGTGAGCTTGAAGGAGACAAACTCGAGTTGATGCTGTGTGAGGTGGCCACCAATTGAGGAAGGCGCCCACCATTCATTAATTGCAACCCCAGCCATCTTTTAAACCTTTGCCATGTCACCAAATCGTGAATGCTCATGAAGAACCGTACGTCATTCACGTGAAGGAGATACCCACGCTATAGTTTACTTCAATCTTTTAATTTTGACTTTTTATTACATATGCTTTATTACTTGAGTGGGGTCGTACACTTCATGAAACCATGCCCCACCCTTTCCAAAGTTCAAAATTTGATTTTTTGACTTATTTTAATTTTTTGGTCAAAGTGCATTTTCACCATTTTTAGCAATTAAGTGCCAAAATGATGCATTATTAGCCAAAACTGCTCTTGGGGTAACGTAAATGCCTGGAAACTGAAGAATTAAGGTGCCAAGGTGAAGAGGATGCTCTGAGCATCAAAACGAGCCTCCCCACGCCCAATTCTGCCTCCGGATGAGGTTTTTATCATTTTATGAAATTTTTTAATTAAACCATAAAAAAATGGTCTAATTTATGAAAAAATTATTTTTGTCGGAATGGAACGAAACTCCTAGGGGACCTAGTGCATGTTCATACGACTCAATCGATGCGGCTAACACGTAAAAAATCCTAGACACAAGACTCTAATAACCACCTTAGGTTTTGACCATCATGGGAAATACTCCAGCTTTGGAGGGTTGAGTGAAAAACTCAGGGATTATACGCCACTGATGAGTAGTGCATAATTCCTAAGGAAAAAACACTCTAGAGTATCCCCCAAATGGCTAAACCTACGGATAGCCGAGTCTTTTATAAAAGGACCCCGTTTAGACCAACTTTTTACATTTTCCCCATGGGGGTATGAACATGCAGTTATTACAAATGGGGCAAAAATGCCCTGAAAATGACTTCTGAACTTCTGAACATTGACGATGAACATGAATCATGTTCGTGGAACTGGCGGCTCACGAGAAATTCAGCTATGGTACAAAAAGTTGGTAACAAGACCCATAAAACCCTTCAAACTATGCTAGGTGCACTCCCTTGGGAACGAAATCCCTGATTTATGGATTTTGGAGTCAAGATCCCTTGAGTTTTGGGGTTTATGTCTGGAATTCCTTGATTTATGGTGGGTGTACCTCTTGGAGACATAAACCCCAGATTTTGGGAGCCAGGATCCCTGATTTTTGGATCTTTATGGGGGATTCCTCATTCTATGGGGGCAGATTCTCTTGGAGACACAATCCCTTTATTCAAGGATGATTTGCACCTCCATGTGGCCTATTGTATGGTGGGTACACGTCTAGTTCTCTTGAGTTACAACAAGTCACACTCAAGAGCTCACACACTTGTCTATCCTCTCCTAGATGTGGCACACTCTCGTGCATGATTCCAACACTTGGTTAGGTACCCCTCTTGCTTCTTGAGGCTATATAAGTAGAAGGACTCTTCATTTTTAAAACATGATTGGATTTTTGGAGTTTCCTCTTCTTGGAGCCTAATCGATATATCGTTCTTGGAGATTTTGTGACATGTGTTTTGAGGTACTCTCTTGTTGATGTATGGCATTTGGCATTTAATCTTGTTTGGAACTTTCAAAGGTTGTAAGTATTGCTAGCTCTTTTACATTGAAATTTCTATGTTTTGGGTGGGAGGACATAGAAGGGTATTCTGTAATATGCCAAGTAATGGAAACTACTGCTGCATATGTTTCATAGCTCTAGTTTATTTGATTGGTGGTTGTTGACAATATTTTGTGTGAGTATTTATCATTCAATGTTGTTTTTGTTACCACCTAAGTTGTACTTAGTTGGATTTCCTATGAGCTGCTAAAGTATTGAACCAGTCCCGTGTTCATCATCAAGTGTTTAGAAGTCCAGCAGGCCACTTTTGGCCCCTTTTTCAAAATTTTCGCATGTTCATACCCCATAGGGAATTATAATAAGTTGGCATAGCATGATGACTTTTTGTAAATGATTTGGATTTCCTAGAACTTAGTCGTAAATGCATTACTCTAGAGTGTTTTTTCCTCGTTAATTATATGTTGCTTTTCACCGACGTATAATTTTCGAGTTTTTCACTCACACCTTCAAAGTTGGAGTATTCACCTTGGTGGTTAGGACTTAGTAAGTTATTAAAATCTAAGTGTCTATGTATATTACCATGCTAGTCAACATTTTTGAGTCTTATGAACATGCACTAGGTCACCCTAGGTTTATTTTAATTTTCCGCTAATAAAACAATTTCCCATAAAATTTAGAACTTTTTAATGTTTTTAATGTAAAAAATAAAAATAAAAAAGTGATTAGGAGGTGGAATTTTACATGGGGGTGCTCGTTTTCTAACTCAGAACACCCGCTATACCCTTAAACTCACTTTGAGAATAATTTGAGCGTTTATTTATCAACAAAATTAATTTTCTCTCAAAAATGGCCAAAAAGACCAAATACATGGCCAAAATGACAAAAAAATCAAATTCCTAAATCAAAGGGAGCGTGCATGCTGTTGAAAAGTTACCAAGGAAGTGTTGTTCACCTTGTGTTACCTTGGGGTGGACAAGAACACTTTAAAAGAGTGACCCCTAGTGACTTTTAATAAAGTGTGAAGTACTTTATTTTTTATAAAGTCACTTTATTAAATTTTAAGTCATGGTTTGTTTCTTAAGTTCATTTAAGTGATAAATTCAAGTGAGTGATTAATTAAAAGGTCATCACATAATTAAATGATACATGTGCACTAAATATCATTTAATTATTATTTAATGAGCATTTATTGAGAGCCTTTGATCTAATCTAATCTTGGCCATTGGATGAAGAGGAGGAAGTTGCCATGAACAAAAAGGCTAGGGAAGGCAAAAACTACTTAGATCTAGAAACTAGAAATAAGATCTAAAAGACTAGATGTAAGTCAAATTTTAACTAGAAATCAACACTAAAATGCAATGTAATGTTTGTCTTTTTTATGAGATTTAAACAATGCCTAGCTACAAGCTACTAAAACAAAAGTAAACTAAGATGCAACTAGAAAGAAGCTAGATCCTAACAAAATACAATGCAAAGTAAAGATCTAACCACTAACACTAACTATTAACCTTTGAAAAAGACTAACTTCTAACCAAAACTTTGCTTAATTCGTTTTTTGTTGTTTATGTGTCTTTTTAGATCTTTTCAAGATGGACGAAAGGAGGGATGAAGAAAGGATTGAAGACAAAAGAAGGAGGACGAAAGAGGAGAGAGGCTAGGGTGGACGAGAGGAAGAGATGCTCAAAATGGATAAAAACGAAACTAGAGAAAGCCTTTGGAAAAAGGTAAGACGAGAGCAAATGGAAGGAGGCAGAACGAGAGGGCAAAGAGGAGGAAAAAGGAAGGCTTTGAAGGGAAAAACGAAGGGGAGGCTTGGAGGAAAAAGGCTAGCAAGTCAATGCAAAAGGGATTCAAGGAGAAAAAGGAGAGCTAGAAGAGGGGAGCTCTTGGATCTAAGTAACCAAGTTTTAAATTTTGAATAAAAGATGGAGAATGTAGCAAGCTTCTCAAGCTCCGTTTGAAGCACGGATTAGACCTTTTGGAGTATCCTGAAATGCACAAGTTTGTTAGAAAAATATTTGGTGAAGTGGAGAGAGAGACAACCGAGTTCAAACCCCACTCTACCCTTTGAAGATCTGCACAATACACAACTCATAAAAATATTTGATCAAATCATAGTATGCTAAACAAGATGGGATAAGAAGATGCATAAGTATTACCGACTACAGTTTGCACTTCTAAATCACATAATATCTCACATCAATGAACAAATTGTACCATCAAATGTTCATCCTACGTTCTTAATAAAGACCTCTAAGCTAAGAAATGATCAAGCATTTACGATATGAGGAAATATAAAGAACAATATCACCTTAGATGTGAAGCATTTCTCATTGACAAGTAGGGCACAATGTAGACCTCCAAAGTCTCTTTATTCCAAAATATCAATTGCTATGAGCTCTTACAAAATGGGCAGAGTAATGTTGCACCAAAAATCCATGCTAAGAGTGCCAAAAGGCATCCTCTATATACAAAACTAGAAGCTTAAAACCCTAATTCGAATTTGGCTTGAAGAGAGCCAAAAACACTTGACAAAAATCGAAATTCCAATCAAATCCCACCAAAAAGTGGCTTGGAGTTAGACACAATCACATAACTCGACTTTGAAGATGATGTGGATGGGGAGGTGGCCTCCACCCAGGCAAGGCGCCCCCATCCCTTTCTTGGAAACTCCACCCATCAAATAGCTAAACTCCACATAAGGTTGACGTGAGCTCATGAGGAGGGCGTGAGAGCTTGTATGGTGAAGCTTGGAGCTTGTAACTCATGGTAACTCGATTTTAGAAGGAGCCAATGCTTTGTGATTGCACAAATCAAGGAAGGTGCTACCATAGGCATTAATTGCAACCACACCAATCCATTCATCAAATGACACATCACCCAATCGTGAGAGCTTAGCCGTACGGCCAAACCCATGCTCACGTCATCCCTTCTCTAGTGATTCGATTTGCTTATCCAAAGTTATGAATTGGCATGTGCTTAAATATTAAAAGGTAGCCACCACATTATATACCTCATGCGAATATGTGAGCCAATCCATGTGAAGAGGACCCACGTTAAGCATGCTCACGTCATCATGAAATCAATTCATATATCCAAAGTTTAGATATTTTAGCATATGCTTCCTTTTTTAACATAGACGTACACCCTATGGAGACCACATTCAACCTTTTCCCAAGTTAAAAAATCATATTTTTGTCTTTTTTGATTTTTGTCACTTAGTGCACTTTCACCATTTTTAGCAATTAAGTGCCAAAATGATGCATTATTAGCCAAAACTGCTCCAGGACTGATGCAACTGCCCGAAAACTGAAGAATGAGGGCGCTAGGGTAAAGAGGACGCTCTGAGCATCAAAACGAGCCTCTCCACGCCCAATTCCGCCTCCAGATGAGGTTTTTATCACTATTTGAAATTTTTTAATTAAACCATTAAAAAATGGTCTAATTTATGGAAAAAAATTATATTTCTCGGAATGGAACGAAACTCCTAGGGGAACTAGTGCATGTTCATACGACTCAATCGAGATGGCTAACACGTAAAAAATCCTAGACACAAGACTCTAATAACCACCTTAGGTTTTGACCATCATGGAGAACACTCCAGCTTTGGAGGTTTGAGTAAAAAACTCAGGGATTATACGCCACTGATGAGTAGCGCATAATTCCTAAGGAAAAAAAACTCTCTAGAGTATCCCCCAAATGGCTAAACCTACAGATAGCCGAGTCTTTAATAAAAGGATCCCGTTTAGACCAACTTTTTACATTTTCCCCGTGGGGGTATGAACATGCAGTTATTACAAACGGGGCAAAAACTGCCCTGAAAATGACTTCTGAACTTCTGAACACTGATGATGAACATGAACCATGTTCATGAGACTGGCGGCTCATGAGAAATTCAGCTAAAACATTCACCACAACACAACAGATAAATGCAATAATAATTTCTATTCCAATAATCTAGAGCCAAAAGTCCCTTTTACAATGAGAAGCTCTCTTCTTTAAATAGGATGGGGAGAGGCCACAATCCTAACCACTTTTTGAATGAGTGGCTAAGATTAAAAGATCAAAATATCTAATCAATGGTTGAGATGAGCTCAACAATACAATACATGGATCAATAATAAAATATAACAATATGTGGACAAACTCGCCTTAGGAGAGGGGATCCCACCAAATCAAAATGATAAAATATAAGATCTAGCTCATGGTGGGTCCAAGGGGTAATTTCTAACACCCTTGGTCAATCCCCATGGCACAATATCCAAAAATAATCATGCTAGACACCAACTCGTGCCTCTTTGGTAAAGTTGTGAGCCTTGGAAGGCTCCAGAGATCATCAGAAAATGCCATAAGTGATGGATGTGGGTCCCGATGAAGTTGAAACTGCTGGAGGTGTGGAGGACATCCTACTCATCATCACAAATCATCCCATGCCATAACCTTGCCTCAGTAGCCCAAATTGAATTTCTCAGTAGCCATTTTCACCATTTTTGGACTGCCTTGGGAAGTGTGAAACTGCCCAAACTGCCCCCTGGAGTGTCTGGCTCCAAAACGTAAGACCACCAGGGTGTTTGGGAGGGGGGTAATATGGTAATAACAAGTGGCTGAACCACCCCCTCCATCAACAGCGCTCTAGGTGAACCAATCAAATCTCTGCCCTGCTTTGATAGGGCCTCTGACAGGCCAAAATTGCACTAAGATAGCCAACTGAGGCTAAAAATCATTGTAACTTCCCGGAACTGAAAACAGACTGTCTCATTGGACCCAGAAGGTCCAAATCCATCTAAGGTGTGTACTCATACACCATATAGTCCTCTGCATGGTCCAAAATAAATGTTCATCATATCCGGCAGACCAAATAATAATAATCTGTAAAAGTGCTGAAAAGCACAAATCATCATCATAAGCCTGAAACCACTGCATAAGCCCACCACGGTGACCTGTACCAGACCATATATCATCTATCTGTAACATCTGAGGTTGCCACCTCATGTCCTGTGGTTGACTTTTGGTCAAACTGGGTTTGACCAAGTCAATAGGACCAAAATATAACTCAAACTGTCATCAAGCTGCTGCAAGGTGTCAAAGGTTAAAACATGCTTTACAATCCATTCAAATAGCAATTATAACAAGAAGTAATCATTACTGACGATCTAAATCCAAATATAATAGGTCATTAATTATTATTATTACTCAGACCCGACTTTCAAGACCATACTCACTTCATAGTTGTGATCAATTCGCTAGTGAAGGGTGAAGGTTTTGTACTACAAAGGCTAAGCTAGAGGGAACAACTTACTGACTTAACACTGTGACACTTTGGAAATGGAAAGGGGATACACACCATAAGATATACTAAATGAGCAACAACACAGGGAATGGCGGTGTCTCACAAATGGGTAAGTTGTTCAAAGAGTGTTTACTCACCTTGACAGATGCGCACAATCCATAATACAAATGAGGCCAGCAATCTTTTTGATATAGAGTTTAAGTTCCATTGTTTTTTGGGCCTAAAGTTTCCATAGCCTTTGATCTATGTGTGTTTATAAACACATTGCATAGATTTACATTTCATAAGGCTTCTTGCTGCAGGTGTGTTTTTAAGGCACTTGTTTACCTGAGCACTTCTAGGTATTTACATTTCACAATAGATATAACATTTGATATTTCATAGCCATTTTCATTTGGCTTGCCTTTCATTCATGTGTTGAGAAACACATTGCATGAATGGGCTTTTCATACAAGATACAGCATTTTATTTTCATACTTTGTATTCATGGCAGCACTAAAAGTTTCAGGTTTAGCCAACAACATCTTTAGTGACTAGGGGGACTTCACAAGGAAATCTAACTCACCAAAGGTAAGTTTTGTCACCAACTCAGAGCCGAGACACAATAAAAAAGGAAGCTCATCCAATACAGAGGCTACAGTGGGGAAAGGTCCTCCATGCCACTAGTCAAGTAGTAAGTCAAGGTAATGAACAAACTGGGTAAGTCATGGATGAATGAAGAAAGTGAATAATGAGACCAACACTAGCAAGCCGAAGTATGGTGGGAATGATCACCTCTATTCTCCCTAGGGAGGGTAAAACCAATGAGTATAGGCCAAGAACTTCTAAGTCTGAGTAGGGACAAAGATGATATATATATAGTACAACCAGGTCCACATATCTATATGATCGCCAGATCATGATACCAAATGATAAGACATGCTAAGAGAATGGAAATAAAAGCAATATAACCACAACACCATAATATACCTGTTGAGTCATATACCTGAATGCTCATCATCTGAACCATCATCTGTCCTCTGAAGTTGCTGTTGTAACTCTGGGCACTACTGATTGCGCTGTAGAAATGGCTAAATGGCTACATCGGTCATCTCTCTGAGTGCTCTGAAACTCAATCATGGCATGGGGAATAAAACAACTGTCCATAATCTGATAGTGATCCATAGTAAATGCTCATCTCAACATCTCAATGCAAGGGAACTGGCTGAATAGTGTACTGGAATCAGAAAAATAATGTATGGTAGCCCGGCTACTTTATATGTGATAACAAGTCCTAACACACCCCAAGAGATTCCCTTGAAATCTAAACATGCACCTACTTTGACAGAGGCACATTTTCTGGGTCAATCACACCTGGGAAGACTCCTTTGGCTAAACCAAAGGTTTCAAGGAAATAGCCCCATGATTTATGTGGAAACCCAATGTCTTCTGGTGCACTCTAGATGTAGCTGGTATGCAACTAAGTCCCAACCTGCTGTAGGAGTCATTGGGTTCAGAGTTTTGGAGGTTATTCTACAATTTGGGAAGATTTGGAGGAAGATTGGAAATCATTACTGTTCAACTAGTCTATTCCCAATGGTTCCAAATGACACTGGAAGGTCACGAATTTCTGAAACAATGCTTGGGATGGGTTCACCTGAGCTTTACCTACCCGCAACAACTTACAACTCATTATTTGGTTGAACATAAGTTAGATTATTGCATTAACAGTGAAGACTAGTCAGAATTGCCATTGTAACTATGCATAGGGAAGACGGAGATAGAAGAAGAGAGACAATTGTAGAGATAGGAGCATAATATTTTATTGATTCCTCTTTGCAGGTATGCATATTACATTTGTAGACCATCAAGTACAAAATCCATGGCTCATAAAGAGCGATGCAACATCCATCAATCACTAAAAAGTTATACTGCTGAAAACACCTGCAATTGGAAACTGGGCGTTACATAGAACATGAACAATATTATCTGAAATGGAAAGGAAATGGGAATGGCATGGAATGCCTGCAAAATAATCCTCAATGAGATGGACAGGGTGTCAAACTCCTCACTCACTAGCTGATTTCTCAACTAGCTACAATGGACATGTTATCACATATATAGTAGCTGGGCTACCATACATTATTTTTCTGATTCCAGTACATTATTCAGCCAGTTCCCTTACATTTGAGATGCTGAGATGAGCATCTATATTGGATCACTATCAGATTTTGGACAGCAGTTGTATTCCCCATTGCCATGACTGAGTCTCAGGACACTCAGAGAGAGGACCGATATAGCCATTATACCATTGGTACAAAGCAGTCAGTAGTGCCCAGAGTTACAGCAGCAGTTTCAGAGGACAGATGATGGTACAGGTTGATGAGCATTCAGGTATATGACTCAGCAGGTATATCATTGTGTTATGGTTATATTGCTTTTATACTTATTCTTATAGCATGTCTTAGCACTTAGTGTCATGATTTGGCAATCATATAGATATGTGGACCTGGTTGATCTTATTATATATATTATATTGTCCCTACTCAGACTTAGAAGTTCACTATTCATACTCATTGGTTTTATCCTCCTTAGGGAGAATAGAGGTGATCATTCCACCATACCTTGGCTTGCTAGTGTTGGCACCATTATTCATTGTCTTCATCCATCCATTGCCTACCTTTATAGTTTATCACCCTGACTTACTACTTGACTAGTGACATGGAGGATCTTTTCCCCACTGTAGCCTCTGTATTGGATGAGCTTCCCTGTTTTTTGTGTCTCGGCTCTGAGTTGGTGACAAAAATTGCCTATGGTGAGTTGGAGTTCCTTGTGAATTCCCCCTAGTCACTAAAGTTGTGTTGGCTAAACCTGAAACTTTTAGTGCTGCCATGAATACAAAATCTGGAAAATGAAATGCTATATCTTGTATGAAAAGCCCATTCATGCAATGTGTTTCTAAACACACATGAATGAAAGGCATGCCAAATGAAAATGGCCATGAAAATAAAATGTTATATCTTTTGGAAATGTAAATACCTAGGTAAACAAGCTGTCTGTGACACACCTAGAAGTGCTCAGGTAAACAAGTGCCTTAAAAACACACCTGCAGCAGAAAGCCTAAAATAAATGAAAATCTATGCAATGTGTTTATAAACACACATAGACCAAGGCTATGGAAACTTCAGGCCCAAAAAGCAATGGAACTTAAATGCTATATCAAAACAATTGCTGGCCTTATTTGTATTATGGATTGTGCGCATCTGTTAAAGGTGAATAAACCCTCTTTGAACAACTCATCCATTTGTGAGACACCGCCATTCCCTGTGTTGTTGCTCATTCAGTATATACTATGGTGTGTTTTCCCTTTTCCCTTGCCAAAGTGTCACAAAGTTAAGTCAGTCAAGTCATCCCTTATCCTAACCAGTCATTTTAACCTTCACCCTTCACTAGCAAATTGATCACAGCTATGAAGTGAGTATGATCTTGAAAGTCTGGTCTGAGTAATATTAATAATTAATGACATTATATATTTGGGTTTAGATCGCCAGTAATGATTACTTTGTGTTATAATTGTTATTTGAATAAGTTGTACAGCATGCATTAACCTTGGACACTTTGCAGCAGCTTCTGATGATGGTCTGAGTTATATTGGGTCATGTTGATTTGGTTATGCCTAGTCTAACCAAGGTCAACCATAGGACATGAGATGGTTGGACTTTATGATGACATGGATAGATGATATATGGTCTATGTACATGTACATGATGATTCTATGCAGTAGCTACAGGGTTAAGATGATGATTCATGGTTTACAGCATTATTTGATCATTTACAGATTATTATTATTTGCCCTATTCCGGTATATTGGATATATATATTGATCATGCAGAGACTCATATGGTGTATGAGTACACATCTTGGATGGATTTGGACCTTCTAAGTCCAATGAGACAGTTTGTTTTCAGTTCCGGGCACTTACAGTGATGATTTTGCCTCAGTAGGCTATCCTAGTGCAGTTTTGGTCTGTCGATGACCCTGTCAGAGCAAAGATGATTTTTATTTGGTTCACCTAGGGCGCTGATGATGGAGGGGGTGGTCCAGCCACTTGTTTTTACCATATTACCCCCCTCCCGGACACACTGGTGCCCTCACCTTGACAGCGCAGGCACTCCAGGAGGCAGTTTGGGGCAGTTTCACGCTTCCCGAGGCATTTCAGGATTGGTAGAAATGGCTATTGAGGAAATCGATTTGGGCTACTGAGGCAATGTTATGGCATGGGATGATCAGTGATGATAGATCGGGGTCCTCCACACCTCCTCCAGCAGTTTCAGCTTCATCGGGGCCCGCATCCATCACTTATGGCGCTTTCTGAGGATTTATGAGGTCTTTTGAGGCCTACAATTTGACCATGGAGGCACGATTTGGTACATTGAGGATTATTTTATGATTATTGTGCTATGGGGATTGACCAAGGAGGGATAAAATTACCCCTTGGACCCACCATGAGCCCCCTATTATATTTTGTCAACATGATTTAGTGGGATTCCCCTCTTCTAGGGCGATTTTGTCCACTTATATAATATTTTATTAGTGATCCATGTATTTTATTGTTGAGCTCATCTCAACCATTGATTAAACATTTGTATCTTTTAATCTTAGCCACTCATTCAAAAAGTGGTTAGGATTTTGATGCCTCTCCTTCCTATTTAAAGGAGAGAGCTTCTCATTGTAAACGGACTTGTGGCTCTGGATTATTGGAATAGAAAATTATTATTGCATCTATCTCCAGTGTTGTGGTGAATGTTTTTGGTGTTCGTTCGTTGGTTCTTCCTTTGCACTGAGTTATTGGAGATCTTGTTTGCCATATCTTTTGTACCACATTTTTTGCATCTACAGGTGGAGGCCGATTTGCTTTGAGGAGGAAGTATTGGTAGGGGAAGACTCTCCCTACTTCTTCTTTGGATCTCTTCGTTGGTAACAGGGAGTATTACTGTCCCAAGACCTTCTATTCTATGTTATCATTGCATTTTACTTGTATTTCCTCCATACTTGACCTCTCTGATTGAAATTGATTTTCCTTGGATTGACAGGTAGAGGAGGGCGCACTTGTGGGCTAGGGCATCAATTTGGCAAGCAAAATCAACAATCTCTCATTTGATCTCTGCGGGAATCTTCCTCAACATCAAGGCATCTCATTCACATCACTCAGGTATGATCTCAAGGTAATTTCTTTCCATGATCTATCCACTTGTCTAAAATATTTAAAACCCTAATTAATCAAAACCCCCATTTTTACATTTTTTCAGATCTACTTAGATCTAGTGGCTTTTTGGGTAAGATTTTGAAAACCCACCTCTATAGTATCCACGGCATCCCGGATCTATAGTTTGGTGAGGATTGGCTTCCATTTGACCCTCTTCCCAAGGCATTTAGCCTTCTCCAAGCAAGGGCACACTTCCTAGTTTGGGTGGGTTGACCTAGATCTAGTACGTGGGTAGTTGAGATTCCACTTGATTCGTGATCTACACATCCAATAACCTACCCCCAGATTGTCAGTTTTCTGATTTCTACCTTGTGGGCCCTATTCCACATTTTAAGGGATTTAATCCCCATTTTTGACCACTTGGTATCTTCAAACTCAGATCTAGTAAGATCTAGCCGCCGGATTGCCGTGAAATTATAGATCCATACTCCTACTTGACTAACCTACCCGGATCTAAAGTTTGGATGTCATCGGACTTGTCTTGACCCCACTCACCCCACTTTTAGGCCTCCTTGGGTAAAGTCGCACCACCTTGGAGAAGTGAGTTGACTCACTTCTAGGATGTGGGTACTTGAGATTTTTAGGGATTTGGAACGGGAATAATTCAAAACCTAGGTCTAGTAGGTCACCTTGTCAAATCTTGCCATGGGGATAGCATTCCTTGTTTTAAGGGATTGTGGTCCACTTAGGTCAAACCTAGATCTAGACCTATTCATCCATCAAGACCTTAATTACCCACTTGTCCCATGCAATAGGAATCTTTACCCACAAGTTAACCTTACTTTGACTCCATTATCCCAATTCCCAAGGCACTAGTCTCTCTCCAAGTCAATTCGACTTTCCTAGATTGTTGGATTAACTTGTGGTTTGACCCTTGTGCGGTGAACTAAACCCTTTGATGTCATCATGTATCATGGTCAAGCTTGTCACTTGTACTAGTTAGCCCCAATTCAATCCCTAAACTACCCTGCATTGGACACGGTTCCCAAGGCAGTGGATTTTGTCACATTGAACTAGTACATCAAATCCTGGATCCTATTTCACAAATCATAAGTCACATTCACATCAATAATGGACCAAAACCATACTCATTAAACCGCTCACTGGTCTTGTGACTTCATCCTAAGGTCTAGGAAAAACCATACATCTTACTTCACTTAGAAATAACTTGATTTGGTGTCTTGGTTTTGATCTCTCCTGTCGGGAGTAGATCGGGTCTCCCCCTTTGTTGTCTGGGCTAGTTAGCATAAAGTGAAGGTTGCCTCGACTAGCGTGACAACCAATCTATTGGAGGTCGAGGTGATCGTGGTTGCACCTTTTCAGTTGCCCTTCCCTATTGCCATCCATGAGTGGATACATCCATAGGGATAACTACAACTTAGGTGATAACAGGACACAAGGGGCACATCTCCCAATTGGTGACAAGGGGCACATCTTCCAAGTCAAGAAAATCGCATAGCTCTTCAATACAATGAATACAATGTCCAAATATTTTCCGTGGAGGCTCTCATACTCCTTTTACAAGCTTTTGGTGGCTTCTTTGATAAGTTACATTGCAGATGGATCAATTGCCTCATCCATTGTGCCCTCATTGGCTAAAATTAGGACTTGCAACTTTTTGAAATTCTTTCCTTGCTTTCTTGTCTTTTTTGCTTTAGGTCGTCTTTCCTACTTTTAGCAAAAATATGGAAACTTCTACTTTTCCTTGACTTTCTGTTACTTTCCTGCTTTTCAATGCTTTCCTGATTTTCAATGCTTTCCTGCTTTTTTACTACTTTCATGCTTTCTAGTTGCTTTCTTGCTTTTCACTGCTTTTCTTCCAGATTCATTTGTGGAAGACAACTCGTAGGGGTCCACCTAACGTCTTATGCGCCTTCTTGGGCCACCTAGACATTTCCAACTCTTGAAACAAATAATTAACACTTAAATATTAAAATTTATGGACCTACATCACCTTTCTAATATTTAATTTAATTTAACACAATAACTATAAGCTAATTTAATTCCCACTCAGCCCATTGGAATCTAATGGGCATAGTGGTGAACCATAGTGCTACCAAAATGGGGACATTACATAGCAGATGGTAGCATCGAGAAGCACAAAGCAAGGTTTGTGGCGAGAGGATTCTCCCAAAAGGAGGGAATGGACTATTAGGAGACTTTTGCTCTTGTCACCAGGTACACTTCCATTAAAACTATTATTTCTCTTGCTTCCATAATGGTATGGAGATTGGAGACTATTTCAGATAGATGTAAAGACAACATTCCTCAATGGTGTTATTGAGGAAGAGGTGTACATAGAGAAACCTCAGGGCTTTGTGATACATGGGAAGGAGTCCCATGTTTGCAAATTGAAAAATACCTTGTATGGACTCAAGCATGCACCCAGGGCTTGGTATGACTGAATTGATAGATACTTGATGAGCTTGGGCTTCACCAAGAGTGATGCAGATCCCAACCTTTACTACGAGGTTGTTGATGGTGATCCTTTGATCTTGTTGTTGTATGTTGATGATATGTTCCTTACGGGGGCAAAGAGGCTCATAGACGAGTGCAAGAGGGAGTTGGCCTCTGAGTTCAAGATGAAGGATCTTGACCTGATGCATTACTTATTGGGATTAAAGGTGTGGCAGAGACCAGATGAGATCTTCCTCAGTCAAGGTAAGTACACAGTTGATATCCTGAAGAGATTCGATATGATGGACTACAAATCCATGGCTGCACCTATGGAGGAAAATCTAAAGAAGCTGAGTGATTTTGCTTCAGATTCATATTTGGTGGATCCCACGATGTACATGTAGCTAATTAGGTCCTTGATGTACCTGGTTAACACCAAGCCAGATATTTGCTTTGAAGTGAACACCTTGAGCTAGTTCATGGTTGAACCGAGACATGTTGACATTAGGTTGCAACAAAGCATATGTTGAGGTACTTGCGGGGTACAGTTGGATATGGTCTAAGATATGTCTCAGGTGGTGAAGTGAGGTTGTAGGGTTATGCAGATCCTGACTGGGTGGGGAGTGCAGTGGACAAAAATAGCACCCTAGGGTGTTGCTTTAGCTTGGGATCAACCATGATATCTTGGTTTAGTAGGAAGCAGACTTCTATCGCACTCAGCATAGTAGAAGCAAAGTATTATGCATCCAGTGTCGCAATTCGTGAAGCAGTGTGGCTTTGGAAGCTTCTTGTAGGACTATTCGATTAGGAGCAAGAGACGAACTTAACACATTGTGATAATCAAAGTTATGTTAAGATTTCAGAAAATCCAATATTTCATGACAGTTCGAAACCTATTGAGATCAAATATCACTTCATTCAAGGCATGGTGCAGAAGGGAGCAATGAAGCTCTAGTACATGTCCACAGATGAGCAGGTAGCAGACATTCTCACCAAGCCTTTGCCTAAGGAGAAGTTTGTATACTTCAAAGACAAGCTTGATGTGATGGAGAATCCCTCCCTCAATGAGAGGGAGTGTTGATGTATCTACAAATGAGTAGCATCCAGTAGACATTCACCCTCGAAGCCCGATTCATATGGCTAGTGGTGAATGGCCTAGGCGCAATCTTTATCCAGATAGCCATGCCGATTTGGCTAGGAGTGAGAGACTCAATATATTACGGACATTCTCACCAAGCAAGCTTGGCATGATGCAGAATGTCTCCCTCGCTGAGAGGGAGTGTTGATATTTCTCTAGGGTGCAGCATCGGATAGACATTCTACCAGATTGGTCATGTGATTTGACCAAGGAGACTGATACATTCACTCACGAGAAATGGCCATGTGAGTTGGTTAGTGGTGAATGGCCCTGGCATAGCCTTGCTTAGCCATGTGATTTGACTAGGCGTTAATAAGGCTCGAGGTTCTTGCACAGGCTTGCTTAGTCATGTGTGATTTGCCTAAGTGTGAATAAGGCTCGAGCTCACATTGCATACTCTGTGAGGGAATGATCTATTCTATATTAGAGATTTGACTTGTTTATTTGATAGGGGCTTTCATCCCCTTGTGGAATATATAAGTCTAGTCTAATGTTGAATTGAAGTTCTAAGAATATTCTGGGACTTCTTAGTGGGCCTATTCAACATTAGATCACAATGCAAAAATAAGAGGTCAACATGTGAATCAACCTTGGTCAACATGTGAATCAACATTGAAGTGGTCAAAATAGCAAGTCGGCCCCAACAAGAGTACAAGTTGGCCCCACAAGTGAAAATCAAGTGAATAGAAGTGTATAAATAAAGTGCTCCAACAACTCATTTGATGTTAGCTAATTTCAGCCAAGTCATCTGGCTCTTCTTCTTCTCTGGTGCACAACAACTAGAAGGTCAAAGCAAAGGTTTAAGGAGCATTTTGAAGTGTTCTTATCTCTCTCTTGGGTTCGTTATCTTTCCTCCATCAAGTTCGCACTCTCTCTGTAACTGGTGATGTTGACATACCCTTGTGATAGGGTTGTTCATGTTGTTGTACTCTTATTATTGGAAAATATCTTCTTAAGAAAAGTTGTTGGGTTTTCTCTCAAATTTTGGTTTCCCAAGGTAAAATTATTTGTCTTTGTTGTGCATGGTTTTTCTTCTATGATCTTGTGTTTTTGCTGCAATTTAAAGTTGAAATTTTCAAAGTATAATTATTCTATGATAATTGTGGGATGAAAATTATTGTTTGAAATCATAAGGATGGAAATAAGTATTAGATTTGGAAAATAGAAAAAATCAATAGACACATCCCATGGTTAGTCTAGGTAGGCTTTCAATGGACCTGGGAAACCTAAAGAGAGGAGACCTTGCCTAGCATGAAATATTGGGGTAGAGTCTTGAGGTTCCACCGATCTGGCGGTTGTTATTCTTTGCCAACATAGACATTTGCACATCGTGTGACAACAAGTCCTTCCTCCCCTATGCCCAAAAAATAAATGAGGGCATGTAAAAAAGTTCCTGGTCGAAGACTCCTTATACTTGAAAAAAGTCAAAGTCAAAGCTAAAGGCCAAGTTAGACGAAGAATATCAAAAGAAAATATAGAATTAAGCATAAAGTTTGCTAATGAAGAAGGCCTCTAAAAGAAAAATCAAAGGCCAAGCTTTCTGGAAGCAAAAGAAGTACAAGACTGAAGAGTCCAAGAAAATAATGTTGACTTGTCCTAGAAGACCAAGTCCAAGAGGAGCTAAAAGGTGAAAGTAAATGGGGGAGTATGATTGCTAATGGTTAGGTGGGGGATTACAGCACTATACAATTACCCATATGAGACACATCCCTAGTGTTTGTCCAAATGGTGAAGAACTTAGAGCTTTAAATATATCTAATGTGAAATCTCCCCAAGAGAAAATTTCTAAAAAACTCTTGCAACTAATCCAAATGAATTTCCTCCCCCATGGCCATATTTACTTGTGGTTTCCTCTACCTAATCACTCTATGAGCTTGCTTATCTTTTCTAGGATAGGGCCTGAGGCCTTTTCCTTTTTCTTAGCAAGAGCTCCTCCACTTAGTAATTTGAGATATAGATTTTTCTCATTGAAACCAACACAACTAGAAAGAAACTTTTACCCCTTTGTATTACCAAAACCTCTAGAACCTCTCTCTCTCTGGAGTCCATTGCTCGATGAATTAATATATGAGCCAAGAATCTAAATATGAAGTGTGGGGATTAAAACTAAAGGCACCTCTTTGCTTTGCCGCTTGTTCCCCTGTCTTTTCAATGAATGAGGGATCGCCCATTGGGATCTGGAGTAAAGTGGATCAATAAAGTCATTGTCTAAACCTACAGACAATGACAAGACCCCCTTGTTACCCAAAGTTTCCACCTTTTCCTAAAGTATTTTCTACAAATGCTGGGACCCCAAGGGCTTCTCTACATTGTCTCCTAGAGAGGAAGCACAAACACCACTCCTAATCATTAGAGATGTCTAGATATGGTGAACCTCATAGGGTCCACTAAATAATCCACCATATCTAATTCTATCTTATGAAAACCTTCAATTTGACCCATCTTTGTAATAGATACATAATAATCCTCTTAAATATTGCCATGGTATTACCAAACCAAAAATATGTTTTGTCGTACCATGACAACTCGTTCAACATGCTCTCTATATTATTTATTTGTTTAGACTTTATAGCAAAGAAGGCCATCTATCTTTCATGTTATTCCAAGATAACATTAATCAATTGATACAAAATTATTTAAACTTGATTACATTAAGAAAAGCAAAGTACTTTCTATAACCCCCTATAAATGTATAATTATGATATGTGTAACATCTATATTTATCTAATTCCATCTTATTGAAACCCTCAATTTAACCCATCTTTGTGGTCCATATACATAATAATCCTCTTAAATATTACCATGGCATTACTAAACCCAAAATATGTTTTGTCGTACCATGACAATTCGTTCAACATTCTCTATTAAAGCATTATGTCCTTTCTGCTTAATACTGATCGTAGATGTAACGTTGCCATGACGTAGCCATAATTATAGTATGGTTAAGGATAATAGTTAGACAAATATGTGTATGGAAAAGTTAATAATGTCCTTTTCATTTACTTGCGTATTAGGGAATATATATATATATATATATATATATATATTAGTGTTACAAATATTGTGTCGGCAAATATATCGTCGAGGGTCCAAAAAGAAATTATCAGATTTATTGGCGAAAATGTTGGCAAACATCGGCAATATATCGACAAACTTAAAAAATACAAAAATATTCAATTTTTTTCAATTTTATAAACACTAAAGCAACAAGAACATCAAATAAACACTTTGCCACATGAATATGGAAAGAAAACTGATATGTATGATGTATAAGACATCTAGTGATACATCACACATTAAAAAATAATCGTGTCCTGAATCCTGAGTCCTCGAATCATGAATCACCAAAAAATACAATCAATGTATCTCATATACAATGAAATCAAGTAAATAAACTATTGATTCCCTCTATCTCTTTTACGGGAAAAGGTAACCACTTTGGTGATGGCTTTGGCTCTAGAGCTAGAAGGCCCTAGCGGTCATGGGGGTCATCATGGACTCTATGTATATTTTAAATCGCTATGTATGTATATTTATATTTTAAATTAATAAATTAGCAAGGACATTTAAAAAGATGAATGTGAAACATAAATCATAAATCATACGTGTCAATGAATCATTGCCTATATGGAATCCTGTTGTCCGCCAAGATGCACACCAGCAGCAGAAATCTTTCGAAAGTCGTTTCCTCACTAAAAGTGGGAAAGGTGTGGCCTTGGGGGCAATCAAAGAGCCACGTGTTGTCACCTGATCCTAGCTCCTCCGTTTAGGCTAACTCCTAACGAAGCCAAGGGGGGTAGTCCCTAACAAAGAGTTGTCTAAGGCTCTTGGTTTTAAATGTTTTTGGATGTATGGTGTGAATGAGTGTTGTTTAGGAGTTTTTATGAGATAAACACAATAGCAATTTAAGCAATCCAAGTTGCTATTGCAAAACACAAGATAAGATACACAATATATAGGATGACTGAATTTAAAGCATCCACAAGATATAAATCACTCAAATAAACAAAGGACAAATGGTCCAAATTAGGTGATGCAAAATGAGTTTCAAGACTAGTGCCAAAATGGAGTCAAATGTATGTTGGGGATGCTGAAATACAAGTCTCAAAGATATGTTTCTGAGATCGTTTTGCAATGCTCTTGGTAAATTTTATTGTGTATTTTAGAATGATCTTGATTATTAAAGGTGAGGGGAATTTCCAAGCAATACACAAAGGTACTGGAAATCTATCCGGGAATACTCTAAGTGGCTACTTACAAGGACATGTTGGACTACCCAAGTTTCCAGCGAGGCGTTCAATAACTAACCAACCACTGAAAACAAGGTATAGCTACCTGTTATCACACCATAGTAGCAGGGCTACTATTCTTGTACAGCAGATATCTGCACATTCCAGAGCTTACATTATTCCAGAGCATGGCTATATATTTTGGATCACTCATGATCAAAGCAGTACATTATTCAGATTTGTATATGACCTTGTGTCAAGGCTGAGCCTTGAGAGTTCAGATTTGATGACTGATGTGACCACTTATCCCATACAGTTTCAGTTCAGTGCCTAGAGATGTATTACAGCAGTGTTTCAGATGATATTGGATGATTATTATTATGATGACGTTGTATGATCTATGGATATGTTCTCACTGACTGTGGATTTATTATCTTGTTGATTTAGTCATGATCATAGCATGTGCTTGGTATATTATTCCTGATGTGGCAAACTATTTAAAATAAACTGTAAATCATAAAATGGACAATTGCTTGCACATTTAGGTCATTTAACAAAACCCACTGGTTTTTCACCTTACATAGATATGGTCTTTCCCGACACCAGTTGTCTGCTAGTGTAGGCTCCATATTCACTTGTCTCCATCCATACATGACCTTCCTGTTTGACTTTAAACCCTGACTTGTCTCATTTGACTTTCTGATACCGAGGACTTCCCCATTTTTCTACCTCTGTGTTTGGACCGCATCCCTGTTTATTCAGTGTCTCGACTCTGAGTTGGTGACAAAACTTGCCTTTGGTAAGTTGGATTGTAGGCCTAAATCATTCTGGTCGGTTGTCCCGATGTTTGGCATTGGCTCGAACTCCCCCTAGTCACTTGAGATGTTGTTGGCTAAAACTGAAAGCTCATGTTCTACTTATGGAAAATTATAAATTCGCCCATGGAAACAAAAAAAAGGGCAAGAGCGATGAACAGCTAAAAAAATACTCCTCGAAGAGTATAAGAAAGGTCCAAAAAGCAATGGTTCTTAAAAGCTATATCTAAACAATTGCTGACCTTATAAATATGTGAAAAACATGCCCTGGATGCAAGCTGCAACTAGTTGTGCTTCTCAGCACATCTGAAATCCGAAGGGTTATGTAGGCCAAAAAGGCCATGGAATAAAATTGAATGATCCTAATGAACCTGGATCAACTTGATGTAGACATGATGCCTAAGTTGAATAAGCACTCTCTAAACAACTTATCCATTTGTGAGGCACAGCCATCCCCCGTGTTCTTTTGTCCAGCACAGAGTTTGTAGCTTTCCCCTTCTCCCAGTCCAAAGTATTTTTGAGTTAAGTTAGACAAGTCAACCCTTTGGCCCAACCTTGCTCCTAGCCTTCATCCTTCACTAGCAGTTTGACCATATCCAATGGGTGAGTTTGTCATTTGAACTATTGTGCAAATAATTTTATATAACAACGGAATATACTAACTTGATTGATGCCACTGAATGGATCTTATACTTTGAGCTAGGCTGTGAAAATGATTAGAGAAGCATGTCTTAGTCTACTGATGTGATTTATCCTTGGTTATATTTTCTTGGGATCCGTGATGATGTGGACCATATATATGTGCTTATTGATGATGATTCATGGGTCCACATGTTTGATGATGATATCATATGATGGACATATGATGCAGATGATGTTTGATCCAGTTCAGCAGGTTTATTACTACTTCAGATCAGCAGATTATACATTGTCCATATATGGTGGACCCTACAGCTGGCCCATTAGGGCAACCCAGGGTGTATGAGTACACATTCCTAGTGGATTTGGGTCTTCTGGATCCATTGAGACACTTATCTTTCGGTTCTGGGCACTTCTGACAGTGATTGATGCAGTTTTACACTTGTTGACTAGATTTGGGGCTGATTTCCCAGCCTGGGCAGCAGGGGCCATGATTGGCCAGTTCACCTAGGGCGCTGATGATGGAGGGGGTGGTCCAGCCACTTGTTTTTACCATTTACCCCCCCTTCTGGAGAGCCTGGTGGGCTCAGATGGACAGCGCTAGCACCCTAGGAGGCAGTTTTGGCACTTTCACAGTTCCCGAGGCAGTTAAAAAATGGGATAAAGTGGTCACTGAGGAAATCGATTTGGGCTATTGAGGCAAGGTTTTGGCATTTGGTTTTCACAGAGGTCTTCCAGGGTGGCATCACTATCTTCCAGTCAGTTTTCACCATGTGGGTATGCCCAGATTGATCACAGGAGGACATTTACTGCTTGACTGTCATGGATTCTGAGGACAGTTTTGGTCATTTATATTATATTGGACATATTTTATTATTTTATTGTGCCTTGGGGATGAGCTAGTAAGGATTGATACCTCCTAGCCCCACCATGTGCTTATATTGTCATGACCTAGTCATCATGAGGTGGATTTTGGTACTTATGTTTCTCTAGTGGATGACGTCACCCTCTTATTGTACTATTTAGTGGGGGCGCTATCATTATATTGGGTGATCCATGTGATGTATTGTTATGATTTATTGTTAGCCATTGATTAGATCTTGAGATCTTTTAATCTTAGCCACTCATGTAAAAAGTGGTTAGGATTGTACTCTCTCCCCATCCTATTTAAGGAGGGAGCCTCTCATTGTAAAAATCATCTAGAGATTTTTGGCTCTTGGCTCTTGGAATAAAATTTCTATCTTTTGGAGTACATGCTTGGATTGGAGTGGATGTTGGTTGTTTCGATTGTAAATGCTATTGTCCATTGCACTGGAGGATCTATTGTAGCTATCTTGCATATTTGCCATATTTCATTTACAGGTTAAGAGGGCGATTTTGGACAAGGGCGAATTGGTGGGGAGGCTTGCCCTTCAATCTTGGAAGAAGTCGCTTTGGTGTAACAGGGAGTAGTTTTGCCTTTGTGTCAACTATTCTATGTTTCTCTCTTTCTCTTGCTTGTATCTACCTTCAATTTGTTAAACTGATTGATGCTTTGCTCCTTGGCTTGACAGGTTAGAAGGAATCACATGTGGCTTGGGAAAATCGATTTGGCAAGAGGGCTTCAACAATTCTCCATTTGATCTTTGGCAAAGTAATCCTCGTCTCAACTAGCATTCATCTCTTCATCCAGGTATGTTCCAAAAGGTATGATCTTCTACTTCCTTGAATCTTCCATGGTTTCTAGATCAATAAAACCCTTGTTTTTGGTATTTCTTAGATCTACTTAGATCTAGCCTTGCTTTTGAAGAGATATTGAAAACCCACCTCTATAGCATCCACCCCTAATTGGATCTACAGTTTGGTGGTGATTGGCTAAAAATTGACCCACTTTTCAAGGCAAAAAGCCCTCCTTGACCCAAATCGCACTTCCTAGAGAGAGGCTTGTTTGGTTAGATCTAGCACATGGGTAGGTGAGATCCCACTTGATTTGCATTCTAGACACTTGATAACCTACCCCCAGATCCTACTTTGGTGAAATCTACCTTGTGGACATCTCTCCATGTTTTAAGGGGTTAAAACCCCCTTTTGATTCTCTTGGCACCTTAAAACTCAGATCTACTAAGATCTAGCCCTTGGATTGACTTGATCTTTTGGACATACATAGATCGGGGTACTAGCATCTTGGATCTATAGTTTGGTGGCCATTGGACTTGATTTGGTCCACCAAACCCACTTTTTGGCCTTCCTTGAGCAAGTCGCACCCCCTTGAAAATTTGAGTTTGTCCACTTCCAGGAGGTGGGTGTTTGAGATTTTCGTGGATTTGAAATGCCCATACCTTGAAACCTAGGTCTAGACTGTCTTTTCGTCACGATCCGCCTTGGGGGTAGCATTCCTTGTTTCAAGGGATTGTGGTCCACTTAGGGTTATTACTTCAAAAACCTAGATCTAGCAAAATCCAACCATTGGATCTCATTTAACCTACTTGACTTGGCTTCTAGGTGTCCCGATCTACACTTTGGCATCCTTTTTGACCCCATTAGCCCATCTAACAAGGCACTAGTCCTTCTCTAAAGCAAGTCGCACTCCTTGGAAATTGTGTCAAACCCTAGATCTAGTACATGGGTACTCCTAGAATCAACCTAGATTCATAGATCTAGCGTTTATCCAACCTATAGTACCAACTTCACACCTAACTTCACCTTGTGGGCCTACCTAGAATCATTTCACACTTCCCAAGAACACAAGACCCACTTGTGTAAACTCATGGTGCTATACCTAGTTATCATACCCCATCAAGTGGCCTAAACCATACATAGGTTGAAACACTAACAATTTCTTACACCACCCTCAACCATACCTTAACTCTTAGGTCCACTTAGCCTTGCATTGGTTTCCGTAACTCATCATTTACCTACCCTTAGAAACCTTTGTTTGGACCCAATCAACTGTGATTGGTTATAGGGTCTCCCCCTAGGTCTTGCCACACCTTGACCTAAAGCGAAGAGTGCCTCGGTTGACGTGACTCCCACCTTGCCTTGGGAACTGTGGCATCTCTTGGATCACCTCTTTAGTTGCCTGTCTCCTCTACCGTCCCGGATGGGATACCTCTAGGGGCAACTACAAGTTGTGTGATAACACTACCCAACGCCCCCACTAAGAATTTGCCCACTTTCAAGTATTTTACGATCAACGCCGGTTCGTTGGTTATGGGGTGGTGAATTTTATTATTGTTAAAATTGGATTAAATGTGAACAATTAAATAGCCAATACCGTTTCTGTGTATCCCAACCTCCCAGGGAAGGGTAGAGCATATGCGGTATGGAAAATAGTAAATTCCAATTTTAGGGGAGATGGTGAGTTGTGAATATTTTTTTAGAGCACAAAAACAAAGCTCTCCGACAGAGAGTGCTCTTGATCCACCTTATGGTGAGATTCAAGAGACTTAGCTAATCGAATATGAGAATGCAAGATGCAACAATGCTCTCCGATAGAGAGTTCTCTTGACTTATCTTATGACAAGTTCAAGAGACTTTGTGTTCCTTTTATGTTAAACAATTAATATCAATGATACACAACAATTAAATCAAATAAAATGAGATAAGATTAATCTAGCAATTATTGTTCTAGAATGCAAGAAGATCTAATCTAGCAATTAGTAGTCTACTTGTAAAATGGAAAAGCTAATCTACTTTGCAAAATGATAATGCAATAAGTAAAGACACAAGACACAAGACACTACAAACTTCCCCAAATAGGGAAGTGGGGTGTGGGAGCCTTAAATACCACTTGCTCTTGTATTATGAATTACAATCTTTTTGGTTTTCTCTATCTTTTGAAGAACAAGAAGAATGTTTGCTTGATGTCATTGGTTTATGCACTTGTTGCTGATCTTGGATCTAGCCTTCGGGCTAAAATATTCTTGTATGGATCTTTGAATGCTCTTCACACACCAAAACGCAAACAACTTATTAAATGTTAAGGCTAGAAACCAAATCAAATGAATCTAAGACTAAAGATTGAAATCTAAGCTAAGATCTAGTTTGAATGATGAAATTGAAACTGAGATTAAAATCTAACCAACAAAATGTAACAAAATCAAAATAAACTAAGATCTAAGCTTAACAAACTAAGAAAATGAAAATGCTAAGTTAAGATCTAATTAATGAATGTAAACTAACTCTAGAAATCTAAACATAAAAGAAAACTTAACTCTATAAGGCCCTAATCTAAGACTAACAAGCAATAAGAAGAGAACAACAAAATGGAAGAAGAGAATAGGGTAGAAGAGAAAGTAGGAAACAAAGGTAGGAAACCAAGAAACAAGAGAAGATTAAAAGCAAAGAAGAGAGGCCAAATAGAGGAGAAAGAACAAGTTGGAAATAGACTAAAAATGGGGAAAAATCAGACCTTTAAAAAGATGGAAAAAAAACAAAAATCAGAGATTCAAAGACTAAAATAAGTGCAAAAAATCAGACCTTATCAAAGGCTGGAAATGCACAAAAAAGTGCAAAAAATCAGACCTTAACAAAAGCTGAAAATGCACACAAATTTTACACCTCTTAAAGGCTAAAATTGACCACAAAATCAGACCTTTAAAAGGCTGAAAATGACCCAAAAAACAAGAAAAAACAGACCTCTAAATGAGCTAAAAGAATGGCTCAAAACAGAGTTAAAAAGAGGAGAAAAAAGCATAAACGAAAGAGAGGATATGAGCACAAGAAGAGATGAAAAGAGCTTGGAGAAGAAGAGAAGTTGAGATAAAAAAAGAGAGATTCAATGGAGAAAGAAGAGAGCTTGAAGAAGTAAGATGAAAAGTTTGAGAAGAGAAATCAATACAAGGAGAGGATCAAAGAGCAAACAAGAGTGCTAGAAGAAGAAAGCACTTAGTGAACAAGTAACCAAGAAGTTGATTTTTATTTTAGGTGGTGGAAGAAGTTTTTGCAAGTCTCTTTAGATCTTGAATCTTGTTGAGTGCCCTGTAAAATCCAATGCGCATTCAAAGCCACAAATTTCTTGAAGTTTTGGAGAAGGGGGAGATGCAAACTAGCTCATCCCTTACTCCAATGTATGAACCCTTGATCTTGAAGAAGGGGGAGATGCAACTTAGCTCATCCCCTACTAGAAGATGAAGATCCTGAAACTTAAACACACAGTTAAACAAGAGAGCTTAGATCTAGGATGTTAGTATAAAAATAAATCAAAGAGCATGTATGATAACTGACTAAAACATGCTACTTCAATATCATTCAAATACCAAACAACAACAAGTAAATTGAAGACAACAATTACTTGCCCTATGTGCTTGAATAAGCCCTCTAAGCTAGATCCAATACTCAAATAGATAAGCATGCATAAACAATGAACAATATTACCTCATTTATAAACAATGAACCATGCATGCACCAAGTGGACCTCCAAAGTCTCAATCTTTATTCCAATGTTTCACAAAGGCAAACTACTTTACAGCAATCCAGTAGACGTTCTTTGCAAATTTATCCCACCATAATGGTGAAGCAAGTTCTCCTCTTTATACAAAAAATAGAGAGCTAATGAACCAATTCGAACTCCATGAGAAGCTACGGCCATGAGGGCGCATTTACCAACCATCTGGGAGTTTGGTGTTTGATTGAAGGAGAGAAAGGCATGATTGGTAGTTGGTGGTGATGAGGTGGAGCCTCTCCCCATTGGAACCCACGCACACCTTTGTAATACTCGCCCACCATTAAACTCGTGAGCCAAATCCACGTGAGGGAAAGGCCCACGCTTTTGATACTTAGCTCACGTCATCTCTTTCATGGATTCGTATATCAAAGTTTTAATATAACAACATGTGCTTTAATACCTCTATCACCCGTGAGCTAATCCGCCTAGCACTCATTCACGTGAAGGAGGAGAGACCCACGCTATTAATTTAATCCAATTTTTTAATTTTGACTTTTTTAACAAATGCTTTGTTCTTAAAATGGGTCATACACCATCATAAAAATCAATTCCATGCGTTTCCATAGTTTATTTAGTCGCTTTTTTTATTTTTGATTTTTTGTCCATGGTGCATTTTGTCATTTTCTGTCAATTAAATGCCAAAATGATTCATCTTTAGCGAAAACTGCCCCCAGAGGTGACGCAATCTCCCGAAAACTGAAGAATAAGGGTGCTAGGGTAAAGAGGATGCTCTGAGCATTAAAATGAGCCTTCCCACGCCAAATTCCGCCTCCAGATAAGATTTTTATCACACTTTGAAAAAATCCATTTAAACCATTAAAAAATGGTCTAAATTACGGATTTTTTTTTTCTCAGAATCAAGCGAAACTCCTAGGGGACCTAGTGCATGTTCATATGACTCAATCGATATGGCTAACACGGAAAAAATCTTAGACACAAGACTCTAATAACCACTTTTAGGTTCGACCACCATGGTAAATACTCCAGCTTTGGAGGTATGAGTGAAAAACTCAGGAATTATACACGACTGAAGTGCAATGCATAATTCCTAAGGAAAAAACATTCTAGAGTATCCCCCTTGACGGTTAAACCTAAGTATAGCCGAGTCTTTTATAAAAGGACCCCCGTTTAGACCAACTTTTTACATTTTCCTAATGGGGGTATGAACATGCTGTTATTACAAATGGGGCAAAATTGCCCTGAAAATAACTTCTGAACTTATGAACACTGACGATGAACACTGAACATGTTCATGAAACTGGCGGCTCACAAGAATTTCAGCTATTGTACAAAATAGTTGGTAACATTTGGCTCCAACTGCGGGACGTTTGCTCAATCCGGCATTCATGCAAGGAGAGGATATGAGAACACCAGAAAACCTTCAGTAGCACAAGTGTTATGAAAGAGCCAAGTGAAACATAAATTATATTTTATTTTGAAAATAAATGCTAAGTGCACAAGAATTAAAATGCAGAAAGTAAATGCTCACTTTGAGGAGCTTTATTTTTCCTACTCTAAGCATAGCATAAAGGAAAATGTTAAGTATAATCATAAATCCAATGTTATCAATATAATAATAATTTTTTACCTTATCTCTGGTTACCAGCCAAAGCAAGGGCATGCTTATCAGAAAGTGCAAACTTGCCGGGATATTCTGGATGGGAGGGCTGGATGGGAGATCATAAAAAATATTCTTGAGTTGATTCCCCAATTGGTGAGTCCTCCTGCAGGCTTTTTCTATCCATGACTGGATAGGTTTAATAATTTTTGAATGATGAAGTATGTAAACTGCTTCACACTGTTGATCCGATGGGCTTTTCTGATGATAACCTCTTGCATAGGAAAAATCCTCCAACTGCCTTAAATTAGAAGGAACATTAATGCATGAAGGAAATGGTTGAGGCATAACTTCCGTTATCTGTTCCTCATATGGCTCTTTGTCATACTGCTCCTTCACGTTTTTGTTATTGATGCTAGCATACAACTCTGACTGATCACAGAACCAAATATCATGTTTTTCTTCCGTGTCCAAATGTTCCAAGATCTCAAATTCCATGCCTCCTTCTCTGAACACCTCATAGATGGGTTTTTCAATGAAGTCATCAAGTGACTCTTTAGTCATGGCATAGATGGGGCTCTCTATAAATGTCAATTTATCATAATCAATATCTATGTCAGTCACGAGGGATTCTTCGTTATTTGTATCATGCTCAAGGCTATGTCTGTCCTCTTCATGCTCACAATCCTCCCCTTCAGAAAAAAGGCCACAAGGAAGAAAACCTTCCAAACCATCATTATTGTACACATTACAAACTTCCTTATGTATTTCAATATGGGCTTCTGTAATGGTTTCTTCTAGAGGCAAATCATGAGTACACATGTGCTCATCATCACTGAAATAGCCTTGAAAAAACTCCCAATCATCAATGTCTTTTGTTATGGTGGCATGAGGAGGGCCTTCAATAAAATTCAGACTTTGATAAATTTCTTCAATGGGATCATCAGGGATCTGATGGGAAGAAGTAATACTTTCTGTAATAGGCTGCCCAAATCTGGTTCCAACTCTCTTTGGAAATGTCATGAATATCACCTACCATATTGACATATTCAGGCTTGCTTGATATCTGCTCACTGCTACTACCTTCTGGAAAACCATTGTCTTGAACATAGCATGCATAATGACAAGTAGATTCCTCATGAAAGTCTCTACATGCCCTACAAAATGGTGTATAATTTTCAACCATGTTAGCAGCCTCTAATTGATTGGGGGGCCTTTGTTCATGGTTGGGTCTATTCCTTTGCCAATTTGTCTTTTGAGGATATGTTCTCTAAGTGGGATGGGTCCGAGCTCTTTCCATGGCTATGACCCGATTCTGCATTTTCTTTAATTGAGAAAGATATTTCATTTCCATGTTTTCTATCATCTTTAACATCTTTCTATCATGAATATCCTGTTGGGAAAATGAAGCCTTTTCCTTAGGTTCAGTTTGCTTTATGGGAGTTGAGGCCCTTGAATGGCCAGGGATGTTTGTCTTGCCAGATGCCTACATGTTTCTCTCAATTTTAACAGCCATTTCCTGGGCTATCAAAAGAGTGGTAGGCTCTTTGTCTCTAAGCTGATACTGCATTTCACCACTTAGTGCCTCAATGTAATAAACCGAAATGGACTGTGTTGTAGGCTTGAAGTCTATATGCATACTATTTATTAAGTCCGTGAACTTCTTGTTAAACTTATCCACAGTTTCATTTTCGCTTCTCTTGATATTGTTTAAGGCAGCTAGCTGATGACGTGGCTCTATCTTTTCTCCAAACTTGTTGGTGAAAGCAGTTTTGAATGTTGCAAAAGTTGCAAAGGAGTTATCAGGTAGGTTGATGAACCAATCGCTAGCATCTCCGTCCAAAGATAATGCAAGAAGTTTCATGTAACCATCATCGTGTTGATATGCAGTATTACTGACAAAGGCACCAATACATCTGGAGAAGCTTTTAAGATGATGAGTTGCAGTGATGGCATCAGTGCCAGTGAATATGGGCAGTTTGTCTATAGCCTTGCCTGGTAGATCGTGTGGTTGACCTGCTATCTGAGAAGTGTCAAGGGGACTGAAATATTCACCCATTGTGTCAGATCAACATTTATTACTTTTTACAAAAAGACTATGGTTGTCCGAAATAGACTCAGATCCAAGATTCTCAAGGATCCGACGAGAAGCTGACCTATTTAATCTCCTCCTCTAAACCTTTTCAGGCTCAGGGATGAAATCAAGAGGCCTACAAAGTTTCTTCTTGTTGAATACCTTGGTAAGTTAATTGACAGTGGAGTCGCCAGATGGATTCAAGTCTAATTTCAGAGAGTTGATTGGACTAAAAATCTATCAAAAAGAAAGATAAGGTAAAAAACTAAGTTAAGGTCGTCCAGGAACAAAAAGATTTGTCCTCGGCAACGACGCCAAAGATGTTGTCCGCCGAGATGCACACCAACAACAGAAATCTTTCGAAAGTTGTTTCCTCACTAAAAGTGGGAAAGTTGTGGCTTTGGGGGCAAGCGAAGAGCCAGGTGCTGTCACCTGATCCTAGCTCCTCCATTTAGGCCAACTGCTAACGAAGCCAAGGGGGGTAGTCCCTAACAAAGAGTTGTCTAAGGCTCTTGGTTTTAAATGTTTTTGGATAAGAATGCTCTTGATCCACCTTATAATGGGATTCAAGAGACTTAGTTAATCGATTATGAGAATGCAAGATGCAACAATGCTCTTTGATAGAGAGTGCTCTTGACTTATCTTATGACAAGTCCAAGAGACTTTGTGTTCCTTTTATGTTAAACAATTAATATCAAGGATACACAACAATTAAATCAAATAAAATGAGATAAGATTAATCTAGCAATTATTGTTCTAGAATGCAAGAAGATCTAATCTAGCAATTAGTAGTCTACTTGTAAAATGGAAAAGCTAATCTACTTTGCAAAATGAGAATGGAACAAGTAAAGACACAAGACACTACAAACTTCCCCAAACAGGCAAGTGTGGGGTGTGGGAGCCTTAAATCTCACTTGCTCTTTTATTATGAATTACAATCTTTTTTGTTTTCTCTATCTTTTGAAGAAGAAGAAGAAGAATGTTTGCTTGATGTCCTTGGTTTATGCACTTATTGCTGATCTTGGATCTAGGCTTTGGGCTAAAATATTCTTGTATGGATCTTTGAATGCTCTTCACACACCAAAACTCAAACAACTTATTAAATGTTAAGGCTAGAAACCAAATCAAATGAATCTAAGACTAAAGATTCAAATCTAAGTTAAGATCTAGTTTGAATGATGAAATTGAAACTAAGATTAAAATCTAACCAACAAAATGTAACAAAATAAAAATAAACTAAGATCTAAGCTTAACAAACTAAGAAAATGAAAATGCTAAGTTAAGATCTAATTAATGAATGTAAACTAACTCTAGAAATCTAAACATAAAAGAAAACTTAACTCTAGAAAGCCCTAATCTAAGACTAACACTAACCAAGCAATAAGAAGAGAACAAACAAGCAAAGGAGAAAGAACAACAAAATGAAAGAAGAGAATAGGGTAGAAGAGAAAGTAGGAAACAAAGGTAGGAAACCAAGAAACAAGAGAAGATTAAAAGCAAAGAAGAGAGGCCAAATAGAGGAGAAAGAATAAGCTGGAAATAGACCAAAAATGGGGAAAAATCAGACTTTTAAAAAGATGGAAAAAAAAAAGAAAAAAAAAATCAGAGATTAAAAGATCAAAAAAAGTGCAAAAAACCAGACCTTATCAAAGGCTGGAAATGCACAAAAATGTGCAAAAAATCAGACCTTAACAAAGGGTGAAAATGCACACAAATTTTATACCTTGTAAAGACTAAAATTGACCAAAAAATCAGACCTTTAAAAGGCTGAAAATGACCCAAAAAACAAGAAAAAACAGACCTCTAAATGAGCTAAAAGAATGGCTCAAAACAGAGTTAAAAAGAGGAGAAAAAAGCATAAAAGAAAGAGAGGATATGAGCACAAGAAGAGATGAAAAGAGTTTGGAGAAGAAGAGAAGTTGAGATAAAAAAAGAGAGATTCAATGGAGAAAGAAGAGAGCTTGAAGAAGTAAGATGAAAAGTTTGAGAAGAGAAATCAATACAAGGAGAGGATCAAAGAGCAAACAAGAGTGCTAGTAGAAGAAGAAAGCACTTAGTGACCAAGTAACCAAGAAGTTGATTTTTATTTTAGGTGGTGGAAGAAGTTTTTGCAAGTCTCTTTAGATCTTGAATCTTGTTTAGTGCCCTGTAAAATCCAATGGACATTCAAAGCCACAAATTTCTTGAAGTTTTGGAGAAGGGGGAGATGCAAACTAGCTCATCCCTTACTCCAATGTATGAACCCTTGATCTTGAAGAAGGGGGAGATGCAACTTAGCTCATCCCCTACTAGAAGATGAAGATCCTGAAACTTAAACACACTTAAACAAGAGAGCTTAGATCTAGGATGTTAGTATAAAAATAAATCAAAGAGCATGTATTATAACTGACTAAAGCATGCTACTTCAATATCATTCAAATACCAAACAACAAGAAGTAAACTGAAGACAACAATTACTTGCCCGATGTGCTTGCATAAGCCCTCTAAGCTAGATCCAATACTCAAATAGATAAGCATGCATAAACAATGATCAATGTTACCTCATTTAGAAACAATGAACCATGCATGCACCAAGTGGACCTCCAAAGTCTCAATCTTTATTCCAATGTTGCACAAAGGCAAACTACTTTACAACAATCCAGCAGAGGTTCTTTGCAAATTTATCCCACCATATTGGTGAAGCAAGTACCCCTCTTTATACAAAAAATAGAGAGCTAATGAACCAATTCGAACTCCATGAGAAGCTACGGCCATAAGGGCGCATTTACCAACCATCTGGGAGTTTGGTGTTTGATTGAAGGAGAGAAAGGCGTGATTAGTAGTTGGTGGGGATGAGGTGGAACCTCTCCCTATTGGAACCCACGCCCACCTTTGTAATACTCGCCCACCATTAAACTCGTGAGCCAAATCCACGTGGGGGAAAGGCCCACGCTTTTGATACTTAGCTCACAGCATCTCTTTCATGGATTCGTATATCAAAGTTTTAATATAACAACATGTGCTTTAATACCTCTATCACCGGTGAGCTAATCCTCCCACCACTCATTCACGTGAAGGAGAGACCCACGCTACTAATTTAATCCAATTTTTTAATTTTGACTTTTCTAACAAATGCTTTGTTCTTAAAATGGGTGGTACACCATCATAAAAATCAATTCCATGCTTTTCCATAGTTTCTTTAGTCACTCTTTTGATTTTTTGATTTTTTGTCCATGGTGCATTTTGTCATTTTCTAGCAATTAAATGTTAAAATGATGCATCTTTAGCAAAACCTGCCCCATAGGTGACACAATTGCTCGAAAACTGAAGAATAAGGTTTCTAGGGTAAAGAGGACGCTCTGAGCGTCAAAACGAGCCTTCCCACGCCAAATTCCACCTCCATATGAAGTTTTTATCACACTTTGAAAAAATCCATTTAAACCATTAAAAAATGGTCTAAATTACAGAAAAATTATTTTTCTCAGAATCAAACGAAACTCCTAGGGGACCTAGTGCATGTTCATACGACTCAATCGATATGGCTAACACGGAAAAAATCCTAGACACAAGACTCTAATAACCACCTTTAGGTTCGACCACCATGGTAAATACTCCAGGTTTGGAGGTATGAGTGAAAAACTCAGGAATTATACACGACTGAAGCGCAATGCATATAATTCCTAAGGAAAAAACACTCTAGAGTATATCCCTGACGGTTAAACCTAAGTATAGCTGAGTCTTTTATAAAAGGACGCCATTTAGACCAACTTTTTACATTTTCCCCATGGGGGTATGAACATGCAGTTATTACAAATGGGGCAAAATTGCCCTGAAAATGACTTCTGAACACTGAACATGTTAATGAAACTATCGGCTCACAAGAAATTCAACTATTGTACAAAATAGCTGGTAACAGATCATATTCATCAATAACACCCTATGCCTCCCTCCTCAAGGCTCTAGTCCTTGCCTCTACCTCAAATCTCAAAGTTGATCCTCCAAGGACATTAGTCAACGACTCAACACCTTACAATTTTTATGAAACTTCCTAATCCAATCGTTAAAATAAGGTAGAAAAAACTTCTCATGCTTAATAAGTGATTTTGCTTGAGTGAAGAGTACATTTTTATTAAGGTCATGACAGAGGATTCCAACAATCAACACGACCAACATCAATGTACATAGAGAGGTTGATGTGCTTGATTAAATGCCAATTCCATACCCTCATACAACCAACAATCAACACGACCAACATCAATGTACATAGAGAGGTTGATGTGCTTGATTAAATGCCAATTCCATACCCTCATACATAAGTCTGTTGAATTTTGAATGGGATTTAAAGTTCTACTTTTTGCATATGAAGTCTGATAAAGTTAGAACCACTCTCAAACATCCTGAAACAATTAATAGTAATATTAAAAATTTAAGTAAAATGATAAAAAATGAAAGATAAAGAAAATGTCACTTTTATAAATATAAATATAAATACAAATGCAAATGCAAGATAAATAACCATGGTAAATATAGAAAATATAAATATAAATGCAAGATAATTAACAATGGTGGATTACGAGAAGTACATATGCACTTAGATGCACAAGTATATATGTATGGACGATCTTGACGAGCGCACTTTGGATAGATAGATTCTTTGTGTTTTTGGGCTGGTGATGGCCAGGATGTATCGTGGGACTGGTATGTCCTCTCAGTGTAACCTATGTTTAGATATAGATTGTTGTGGTTGTATTCTGGAGTATATTCTGGTAGTTGGAGAATATGGAGACTATGCAAATTAACATATATTTATAATTAAATTATAACATTTTAACTGTCTTAAATAAAAGAAGTTAAGTACTCTTATTGATTCTCGCCAAGAAAGTATACTTGCACAATTAACCTTAGAAACTTAAAAAATAATTGAAGTGTTGAGAATATGTTACAAAGTGTTCTTTATTATTACTTATTTGTTTATACTTTATAACAGAAAAGACTATCTATCTTTCGTGTTCTTGCAAGATAACATTTATGAATTGATATAAAATTATTGAAACTTGGATTTTATTATGATCATTAATAAAAGCAAAAGCAAAGTACATTCTATAATCCTTATAAATGAGATGTGTAACAACTATGTTTATAAATTTAAATAAAATATATTTAATATTAATAATATAAAACTAAAATATATATATATAATTTAATATTTAATTTCTTTTTTATTTTTTATTTTTTTTATCTCTTTTTAATATTTAATGGCCTAGTTTAAATATTTTAGGTTTTCAATCTTTTCTGTGTATTTAGGTTGGAAATCTTTAAAAAATCTTAGAATGATAAATATTAGCTATGAAAATTGCATAATTTGAGTGCCATGAGGTATTCAAGGATGCTGAATCTATTTATAGATTTAAAAACACAATTTAAACAAATAAAAATTTGGATTTTACCAAAAAAACAAATTATTAGATTCCAACCAAAACCTACAAGGGTGCTGAATCTATTTATAGATTTAAAAACACAATTTAAACAAATAAAAATTTGGATTTTACCAAAAAACAAATTACCAGATTCCGACCAAAACCTACAATAAAATCAAAAACATAAAATAAAAACTGTATAAAAAATAGACTGTTCCATACTTAATTAATTAGTAATTAAAATCAACCCTATACTAATGTTAAAAAGCATGTGCAATTTGAAGATTTCATATGTTGGTTGTCTTACAACTAAAACATTACGAACAAGACATTTCAATTCATGAAAAACATTCTTATTGGCTTGTACGTTTTAATGCTTTTCTTATGTAGATGCTGGTTTATGAATACATGGGAAACGGAACAGTCCGGGATCATCTATCTGGTAAAGTTAATTTTTCTGCCATTTCTATATTCAAATATTATACATTTTTCCATGAACATGTAGGTCAAGGATGACAGAAATATCTTATCATTGACAGGAAACTTCCAATTAAAGCCTCTAGACTTTGCCCTACGTGTTCGCATTGCTTTGGGATCAGCGAGAGGCATTTTGTATCTCCATAACGAGGCTAATCCTCCCATCTTCCACCGTGACATAAAGGCAAGCAACATCCTACTAGATGATAAATTCAATGCAAGGGTTGCAGATTTTGGACTGTCAAAGCTTGCTTCATTACCAGATATGGAAGGTTCATCTCTAAGTTATATATCAACTGTAGTGAAAGGCACCCCGGTAAGATGCAAATCTTGATATTGTATATGCATATGGTTTGTATATTTTTTATAGTATTCGCTAGAAATGAATAACAGTATATTGTTTTGCCAGGGCTATGTAGATCCAGAATACTTCTTGACTCACCAGCTGACTGATAAGAGCGATATATATAGTTTTGGCGTGGTTCTTCTTGAGCTTTTGACAGGCATGGAACCCATTACAAATGGAAAGAACATTGTCAGGGAGGTACATGTTCTGATCAATATGATCTTCATCCATTTTATGCTTTTGCATCTCCTTTTTTTTTTCATTTATGTGGACATTCATATGTTGCTGAGAATATTGGATTTTCTCAAATAGTTTTTACACTGCATTTTGTTTTCTAACACCTTTTCAAGTGTACAAACACTTCAGTGATAGTGTTATCAAGTCTGTGCTGAAATTAAATGAGGGAGGAAGCTACAGTTTTTACTGTTTTTCTTGAAATGAAACGAGGGAGGAAGGTACAGTTTTTACTGTTTTTTCTTGCCACTTGCAGCTAATCGACATGCTTTACAGGTGAATACGGCATATCAATCTGGAATAATGTTATCTGTGATCGATAAGCGGATGGGTTCATATACCTCAGAATGCTTGGAGCCATTTGCCAGTTTGGCACTGCGTTGTTGCAAAGACGAACCAGATGCACGCCCAGCGATTGCTGAGGTTGTGCAGGTGCTTGAGAAGATCTTCCAGTTAATGCCAGCAGGGATATTGAATACACCCTCCATAAAATCTCGTATGATTCCAATGGACATTGAAAAAACGGAGATCCACGTATTCGCAGAAAATCCTTATATATCTTCTGATATTACTGGGAGTGACCTTCTCAGTGGAAATATTCCTGGGGTTGCACCACGTTAAAATATGTACAGCAGTGAAGAATTGCATGCCTATTCCTTCATAATGAATCTAGAAAACGTCAGGTGTTAAATGCTACGAATTGAATAGAATTGAATGATATACGTGTTATCTAATGAATTTAGTAAAACTTCAGTGTTATATACTACGAACTGAATTGAAAGTTGAATGATAGAAAAGCTTAGATACCCATGATTTGTAAGTTTGGCAATAAAGCAGTAAGTTGCAACTTTCCTTAGAATTTTTTTCAAAGTTTTTCATTCTATTGTAGTTTTTGTAAATTTATTTTACATTTAATATTTTCAAAGATGTTCAGATAAACTTAGATTCGCTCTCTCAGATGGATTCTCTGTGTCAACTCTTTTTATTTTGCATTTTGTATACAAATATTATTAACTTTGTAGGCTTTATATAATTTAATGTTAACTTTGTAGGCTTTATATAATTTAATGTTGTTTAAAAATTTGCTGGTTTATTTTACAAATTCTAAATTTAACTGTGTTAAAGGTTATTTTGATAATAGAAACTAAAAAATTTCTTTGAAAAATTGAAATTGTAGAATTTTTAAACTACCCTTAATTTAATAATAAATAAATAAAAAATATATATTTTTAATATCATTCTCTCTCTACCCAAGCACAACGAAATGACCCTACCGAGGCTTGCTGAGAAGAAAATATATAATTTAAAATCTAATAATGAATAACTCAGAAGTGTCATTACTTTTTAGCACCAAATCGCCATTGGGAACGTTAATTACTAATAATATTTGAATTCTTTTTAATGAAGTGTTTGGTTCAATAGGGTAAATGGTAGCGGCTTGTTACACATCTTAAAACTGTTTTTTTAATTTTAAAATAGATTCAAAAAATTTAATAGTTTTATCTTTTTTATTATATAATTTTTTTTAATGTAAATTGTAGATTTATGGTTTTGTTATTGTTGTCTTTTTAATGTAAATTGTATTTTTATGGCCTTTGTTGGGTGTTTAGAATTGGAATTTTTCCATTTTAAGATGGGGTGTTTCTCATATTTATGAGTGTTGTTGTAAATTAATATTTTGAGTAAATTTATTTTAGAATGTTGAGGAAAAATTCATTTATTTATTCGCAAAAAGGTTCAAATCACATTACTCTCAAGCAAAAACTTCATGATAATTTGGGGATCCTTGTCGATTAATTACAACATTTATAAAGTCTTGAACTCTACCATATATTTGGTCTTGCAATTACATAGGTGGATGATGAAGGTACATGCTTACTTTATTCCAGTTTTTTATAAAGATGTAGTTCATCTAATACATCTCATTATAAAGATATAGTTCGATCTAATACATCTCCTTCATGAACACAATTGTTATTTTTGCCAAATCCATATATTGTTGAGAAATGGGACGAGGTGGTAGCTTTGGAGGTCAAAGATTCTGAGGTAAATGATTTTTTTAAACACTTAAAATATGAGATAGTGACATGTAGATTTAATAGATTATGGCCTCAATCAAAAGAAGCAAGGACAATTCACAAGGTCTCACCAAGTTGAAGGTTTGAGATTATGAGAAACTTGGTGAATTTATTTGATGCAAAAGATAACAACCTAGCAAGGTTGGTGTAAATTTGACGAGGAGCTAAAAAATTTGGCAGGGTGGATTTTTATAATAACAGGTAGTTTTCAGGTTTGGGCTTTATTCTACATTTTTGAAAAAAAAAATCTAACCCTAACTATCACCATTATTTTTCAAAAAATTTCAAGTTTTTTAAGATTTATTTTGTAGTTTTGAATTGAAATCTATTATATACTAATCTATTATCAAGGATCTATCTTTTGGCTTGCAGATCTAGATGTTCGGTTGTTTTTGTTTCAAGTTATTGCAGGTTTCTGCCCAAACGGCTTCTATGACAGTTTGAGCGATTCTTCTGCAAGTTTTCCTAATTTTGGCAGTCACATGCACCCTATACACTGCAAGATTGCACATACATGCCTTACCTTAAGCTACCTCACATATGGAATGTTTACAACAATTTTTTTGCTTTCAGAAATTTATGTTTGATGTTTTGTGCAAAGGACTTGCAGATCCATCGGTTAGTTACATAAAGGTTTCGGCATTGGTGAGAAAATTCCAGATGTGAAACTAAGATGGAGTCTTGTCTTCAAGAGCATGAGATAAAATTCTATTTCTCAAATATGTTGCACATACTATTGCATCACCCCAAAACATTAGTTTCACATTCTTGAAAAACATCATTGAGCGTGCCATATTTTTTTTTTTAACAAAAACGGTTAAGAGCTTTTATATATAAAAAAAAATAAAGATTACATAATTCTGAAGACAGACTGATCCCAAGAGTGGACTCAACGTCTTGGACTCCTTGTTCATTTACAGCCAGTCTTAACTTATTCTAATACTTTCCTATTCTATGGAGACTGAATCTTTTGACAAACTGCCCAAGAAGGAACTGGACTACATTACTACTAGCAAGATCAAAATTATTGTTGCCCTACTTCTTACATACATCTCAATACAATCCAGAGATTAACGATATGAAGTTTGTTGGCTTCTTGTTTTTGTTGGAGAAGTTAAGCTTTCTTTTGGCTTCAAAGAGGGTGAAGCCCATTTTTTCTTTTTGCCGACTTTGGTCCAATCTGATGGCTCGACAAAGGCTTCGAGAATGGCAGGGTACTACATCTTGGAGTGCATCCTATGGGGCTGGACTTTTCGGGTCGATTAGTTGGATAACACTATCTCGTGGAGCTACAGGTGGATCTTTGTTGTTGGCGGGGATCTTTTGTTCTTCTAGAGTGTCCTTTGTTTTAGCCTGAGGAGATTCCTTAGCTTGTGATGGAGCCTCTTCGGATAGATCTTCATTTCTGCTTACTGTATAATGCTTGGAATTTGCTCCGACCCACCAAGTGGATTTGCGATGAATCTTTTTGGATTTGGGGATCTAAGAGGCTTTTGGGAAATCTTTTACAAGATGTCCAGTTGCGAAGCAAGATCTGCATCTGAATATCACATTTTCATAATCTAGCTTTTGCACCCACACATAATCTTTGCTAGTGAAATGGATCTGAGCAGGAAAGCCATTGTTGAAGTCCATTTCCACACAGATGCGAGCAAAGGTAGTTCTGATGTAATCCTTTGTTTCTAGACTTCGATTGTAGAAGGAGCCCAACACATTGCCAATAGCTTCAAGCGAGGCCGAGTTCTAGAGATGCAAGGGAAAATTTGGAAGCCGAACCCAAACTAGAGCAGATGAGATCTGATCAGCAGTTGGGTCAAAAAGAGGGATCTAGGGTTTCATCAGAATGATCTGTTTTTCTTCAGGAGAATCGAAATCCACAACAAAAAAACCTCTGGCAAAGGGATAAATAGAAATTTCCTCATGAACAAGGGGTTTCCATACCTCAGAAAACCACTTATGGAGATCAACCAGGCGAGGCCAGAACCCATTGAAACGACAATCCAAAGCTGACTCTGCGAAATTCCTTGCTTCAATCAAAGATTTCTCAACCACTGCAATGGAGGGCGTTGGTATTTCGTGAACAATCATAGCCGACTGGCCGCAGGCTGCCTTACCGAGCGAGATCGGGGGTCCCCGGCTAGATGCAATTGAGAGAAAGTTGGTTGCCATTCTCCTGGAAGCACCAAGCTGACGGAGGTGTAGGGTTGCCTCATGGGCACTGGTCGTCTTCATAAATGTGTCTTCAAAAACCCTAGCCCAGGCTAGCAGGGGTCGTCGACGGGTTGCGCACCGGTCCAAGTCTAACCACTTTGTGTGTGATGCAGATCTGTGATAAACAATGCTGATGGACCATTCTCCTGGGTGCACCAGGCTGTCAGAGGCGTAGGGCAAAGCCCTAGCAGGCTACCGGCGGTCATCGACGAGCTCCAGGGATCCGTCACTATTCATATCCAATATCATATTTAGAGAAGTCCATTGAGCATGCCATATTCATTAAGGTTCTATTCCTCCTTTTTGCTACACCCTTTTGTTGAGGATTGTAGGGAACTGAAGTTTGATGTGTAATACCATGTTTACAAAAAATAGTTTTCAAAATCATTAGATGTGTATTCTTTACCAATATGAGCTTTTGCTTGATTTTCTATCCATGCATGAAAGTTCTTGAATGTTTGAAATGCTTTAGATTTTGTCTTCAACAAGTATACCCAACACATTCTAGTATAGTCATCAACAAAGTTCATGAGGTACTTATTACCATTTGCAGAAGGAATTGGCGCAAGGCCACATAAGTCAGAGTGAACTAGCTTTAACTTTCTACATGCTCTAGATTTAGACTCTTGAAATGACTCCTTACTATGTTTGCCTAGTATGCATGCATCATATTTGTTCTTTTTCTTAAGAATGGTGGGAAAACCAAATACACCATGTTTTCTTAACAAATGAAGATTGTTATAATTCAAATGACCAAATCTAGCATGCCATAAAAGCTAGATGACATATTACCTTCTTCATGCTGAGAGTGGTAGGCAAAGTTTTGAACTATTGCAGAAGAGCCACTCAACTTCAACAACTTTTCATCTTCATAATTGATCATGATGACCTTGTTTTCAGAGGACTTCCTTATCTCTAAAATTCCATCGAACATGTGGATGGAATGGCTTTGTTGCAGAATCTGCACTAAGGACAACAAGCTTCTCTACAACTCTGGAAGATAGAGAACAATCTTTAACAAAAAATCATGGAATCTAGGAAGCTTGAGCTTGATTGATCCAATTCCCTTTGGTTTGAGGTTATCTTGTCTACAAAGTACACTATGCCATCTACAATGTCATTCAGTTCTTCAAAACAATATTTCCTAAAAGCCACGTGATATGTTGCACCAGTATCAAGTAGCCAACAATCTTTGTAAGATGAAAGAGAGGTTATTTCATTAATTCCAAGAATACAATGTGCAAATATACAATGAGCAGAATTGGGGGCTTTACCAGCCTCTTGGCTCTTATTCTTGTCTTATTTGTTCTGGTTATGTCTTCCTTTGATAGAGTCCCAAGGAGCCCAACACTGATATTCCTCGTGTCCAGTCTTCCCACAACGCTTTCACTTATGTTCTGATATTTTGCTTGAGTTGTTTCTGCCCCTACTTCCTCTAAAATGTCTTCTTCCTCTTCCTCTCTTGCTTCTTTCTCCCTTGTAAGGGTCTTTGGATTGGTTCTTTGATTTCTGAGCAAAGCAAAGAGATTCTCCAGGATGCTCACTTGTCTTCTTTCCAAAGGATTTCTCTCTATCTGCAATATTCTCCACTAGGGTGTCAAAGGTGAGGTCTTCGAACTTGTCACTTGCTTGAAGAGACTTAAGATAGTTGGAGTGAGTAAGATAGAGGGACTTGACAAATGATGCAAGTGGAAGGTTTGGTTTCATACCATATGCTTGAATCTTGTGTATGATTGCTCTGATCTCAGATGCAACTAGCATAGGATCATTATCCTTTACTTCCAAACTGAACAATTTTAACATTAACTAAATCACGTCCATTTCAGAATGTGAGTCATACAAGTATTTTAATGTCCTTAATGCTTCAAAACAATATTTTGTAGGTAGTATATGTTGGCTCACTTATTCATCTGTGTGAATGGTTTTTCCTTCACATAGGCCATAACACAAATCGTTGTAGATGAGCATAGCTTTAATCTTCCTTGACCATTCTGTATAAGTGTTCTTGCCAGTAAGGATAGCACCAACTATTGATGCTAGTAAGTGCATCTTCTGCAGCTTGAACCTGCAACTTAGAATTTTTGGAAGAAAAGAGAAGAAGGTGCAGGCCTAAATTCCTGATGGGCAGGCACACGAAGTTGGTTCCACATTTTAGTACCACTTTAGAAATCGGAAACGCATTTCCGAAATGGAAATACATAACGCATATGCATTATTGTGGCTAGGTTCGGACAAACCCGAGCCCAAAACCAAGGCTAAGGTTAGTTAGCATATATCCCAAGTGCGATATATCGCACTTGCGTTTTGTAATAGTTATAAATCACAAAAACGATATATTGCACTTGCCATATATCGCAAGTGCGATTTGTAATACAAAAATATTTGAACTCAATATGCGACCATTACAAAAACTTTAATTGTTGCATATTTCTTAAGAGTTACAAATCGCAAGTGCGATATATCGCACTTGCGATTTGTAATACCAAAAAAAAAAAAAACAGTGGCCCACGGCCTCATTTTCGCATACAGAGTCAAGGCCGGCGATTTCGGGAGGGCGAAAAAACGCACTGTCGATTTGAGTTTGAGAGAGGAGGAGAAAAATTAGGAAGAGCCAATTCACACTTGGGATACAATGGAAGGTAGGTTTTCCTTTCCTTCCAAATTCCTTTCAATTTTCCTTCTTGTGTTTGTCAATTTAATAGTTTTTGTTTTTTTTAAAACCAATTTAATAAAATTTGCTACATATTAAACCAAACAATGAAATTTATTAATTAAAATTTAAATTTGTTGTTGTAATCTTAACAGAGGACACAAACCCAAACATGAACCCAAACCCAAACCCAAACACAAACCCAAACCCAAACCCAAATCCAGACACAAACCCAAACACCGAGGAGGAACACGACCGAAATATAGAGATTCTAGTTCGTTTGGGTGCATTGAGGTGCCTTAGCTCACTGTTTAGAGGGGGGGACCATTTAACACAATATTTAGCCGATGCATTAGATACCATAACTAACACAATTTCCAATGCCCAAGGAGCACTGTACAACAGTATAGAGATTCCCAGAGGCAATACTATTCCACTGGGTTGAGCTACAAAGACGTCAAAAAACTAAAGATAACAAAAGACCAATTGTTTTCATTATTCCGAGACCCTAGCACCGGATTGGTTCCACCCACCAGTCGACCGCACATTTCCATAGACTAGTGTGTGGAACCAAATATTAAAGCCAATTGGATGGATCGCTGGTACATGGTATTCGATAAAGACCCTCACGGGAATAGAGACATCCCATTTCATTTCCTTAGGAAATTGTATGTAGAATTTACCCTGGGAAACATGTGAACTGTTTTGACATTCTAGAGTTCCAGGGTGTAGGTCAAGGGATGCCCCAAGATAAGGAAGGGGCTAGTACTGATCCTAACCATGTGCGACGCCCTCCACACACACCAAACCCCCCTCGGGTATATCCTCCAGCAGGTCCCGTTCTTGATGATACACAGGAGGCTTTATTCCATTTCGCAGATACATTGCTTTGACATGGGATTGTTGTCGAAGACAATGTAGGCCAAGGGGTTGACATTGCTGTTGGAGGCAATGTAGGCCATGGAGTTGGCACTTTTGAGGCTGGCCCATTTGGTGTTGGACCATCACACACTGATGATCCACTTGCTAGGTCTCCATACCCTACCAGAGCTACAAATCGCACTGGAGACGCAAAGGGTTCAGAGCGTCGTATTATTCCACACCCTTGCACAACGTGTCGCAGCATATGCTATGGGCCTGCTTCAGATTTTCAGGGTGATGGATTACTCCGATATGTAAGTAAAACTGATTATTTACATAGTATATTTTGTTTTATATCATATATTTCAATTGTTTCATAATTTATTTCTATTTAATTATCTGATAATTTACATGAACAAATATACAGTTGGTGTCCAATGACACCCCAGATTCGCATAATCCGACCGTTAATGTTGATGACCTTGATGCAGCAGTCAATGCTGCATATGATTTTGGTTCTTCACCATTAGCTGTAAGAACTTTACCTGTTAATTTGTCATGTCATGATTTACATATTTATATTAGATATTGAAACATTCAATACGTCTTAATCTGGAAACAATATGTTTTATGAAGGGCGGGAAAGATGAGTTTGTGGAATCCCAAGAAGGTCCCTCGCATGCAGAGGTAGATTCCCAAACACAGGTACATTCTTTTAATTGTGCTTTTAATTATTCAACATTGTCATGTTCCCAAATTTTCCTATGCTCCATGGGGATGATTTTAGCCTAAGTCACCTAGGCATTAATTAAATAATTAATGGATGGATGAAGGAAGATTCCTAAGGGTGAATTTGAGGAATTAAATGCATAAGGAGGGTCCCCCATGAAGTTATTACCCCCCAATTCAAGTGCTAAGGTGATTTATTAATTAATTGAGAAATTAAATAATTGGGGAAGTTTTGAGGCAATTAAACCATAGTAATTAATTAATTACTGGATAATTAATTAAATGATGAAGTTAAATTATTTCTGAGTTGTACTATTTTATTTAAATGATTATTGCTAATAAATGTGCCAAGTGGTTGCTGAATGGGATAGGAAATTCGAATTGGTCAAGTGGGCCAAAGTTGCCTAAGTAGCAAACTCAGAAAATCAAGGAATTACTTGGAGTAGAAGTCAAGTAAGCACTAGAGTCCAAAAATGAGAAAAGGGGAATATTTCAGGAAAAGTAGCATAAATCCAGAAAGTAGGAAAGTATGAAAAGCAGGAAAGTTCATAAAAGAAGGAAAGTCAAAAAAAGAGGAAAAAAAGAAGGAAATCCAAAGCAAAGCAAGGAAAGTAAGTCCACTCATGGGTGACCTATTCTCACAGGTCACCAAGCTAAGTAACTTGCTGAACAAGTCAACAGGAATTCTATTTAAGAAGGTTTCCAACTTCATTCAAGGACTTTTGATCATTATTGGAATTTGTGAGTGAGAGCTCTGAGCCCTCCAAGTTGAGTGTTGTGCCTCAACAAGTATGCTTGGGTGATGTGCCCCAAGGCCCCTTGAGTTTCCTAAGAGTGTTATGCAGGTCCAGCAAGCAATATTACAGCCAATAATATCTAGTACAGTTCAGCCATGAAGATCTAATGTCAGATTGAAGAGGAGGCCACCATTGAAAGAGATTTGCAGCTAGACATGAAGGAAGAGCACTAGAGGATGGAGATAATTATGGATAGGTGTGCCCAGGACCTCCAGTGAGTTTTATAAGATGATTTTTGCAGAGATTAAAGGCTGCTAAATTCCAGAGATCGAATATCAGAACCATTCTCCTCTCTTCTTCTACCTCTACTACTCCCATAGCCGGTTTTGGAGGTGATTTCCCTAAAGGAGAGAACCAGTTGAAGATTGCAGCCATTGAAGACCAACATGTTTAGAATGCAGCATGTTCAACCATCTAGTCAGTAGATAGACTGATAATAATCTCCATTACATATCCGAAGTAACTTCTCTCTTCTCTTATCTATTTCTCCACTATTGTAACAGAAAACTAGGCTGTGAGGCATCATGATTTGAGAAGCTAGCATTAATAAAAGAATGAATGTTCTGAATGTCAAATTTCGAGTTTTTTGGATGAAATATGTTATATAAGAGATGAAATTAATATCAGAGCAGATTTTCTAATTCTTAGGAGCAGTTTGTGAAGTTAAAATGCAAGACTAGCTAGATTGATGACAATTCTAGACTAGTTTCACCACTTTTCCTGCCAAATCTATTTTATTCACTATTTTTACATTATGTCAGTTGGAGCTAGTTCTCAACTCAATCTAGTATCCATATCAGTCTAAAAAATCAGAATTTGGAAGCCTCTTGACCATTCCTGGAAAGATAAGAAAAATACTAGCTCAGCAATCCTAGGAGAGCCCAGAAACCCCAGTTCTTCCCAAAATTTCACAGGTCTGCAAAAATATATTTCTGAACACAACCAGCCATCATTCAACTGATATAAACTCTTTCATCAAATTTCAGTATCCCCGCCTTGTCTAGTATGCATATGCCAGGTACCCAGGGAGCCTTGAAGTAGACATAGACTTGTTCTATGTTGAAAAGTGAATGGTACTGGTACCTTGTAGATAAGACAAATCTGATCTGAACTCCTTGAACTGCTGCTGCACCTAACCTCATACATTTTCCAGAATTAAATATTCATCCCACCATCATTATTCCTTACCTTAGTACCTCTCACTTACCTCCTGCCCGGTTCGAAGGAATTGACAGAAATTTTACTAGTTAAAAATTATAAAAGTTTTTGAAGTGGATTTAATATATGGGTCAGATCTTTCCCAGGATATTACAGTGGTATCAGAGCTCTTTCCTTGGCTCATCCTGTGCAAAGAAATTAACTCAATGATTGAAGGAAGATTGAAGATCCTCTCATAAATGCGAAATGTGGCTTCTACCAGTCAGTGAATAAGAAGAATTTATTTTTGATCCATATGAAGAGGAGCCTTTAACCCCTGTTGGAAATTTTTATTTGCATAAAGTTGAAAATGATTTCCTTGTTGAACCATTGTTTGAAGAGGACATAGGAACTGACATATCTATGATTAATTGGGATTATGAAGGAATACTCAAAAGAGAACCCAAAGAAATCCTATGAGTACTTCATGGAGTACTCTGCTTTGAAGAAGGAGGTTCAGAAGTCCCTGGCCTGTAGAGATTATTGTGATCTGGAGATTCAAAGGTTGTTCAAAGACCCCTACAATAGTGATAGCAAAAGAAGGATTGCACATATGGTTGATAGTGTGTGCAAAGAAGTTGAGGCAAGATCTTTAACCCTAGGAGCTAAGATGGAAATGAGGGATAAAGATGTGTCCTCACAGCCAGGAAAAATCAAGGGAGAAAACGAAGAGCCACCTAGTTCTTCAGGTGGAGAAGAAGTAGGGAAAAATAAATATGAAGTTGCAGCCCTACATATGGATCCATTCCAATCCCAGGGAAAAGGAATCAAGAAGGAGGTTTCAGCAAGGCCATTGGCAGGGCCAAGCATTGCGAGTCTGTTTTGTTTGTCTTCAAGAAGGAAGTCCAAAGGTTGTGATCTGAGCACCACACAATGTGGAGAGACATCAAGTTTCTTGGAATTAAATGACCAAGAAGACCTTGTTGGTGCACCATTACTCCAAGAAGTGGATGAAGAAGGCCAGTGCACAGTAGAAGATCCAGCAATCAAACACTTGATTGTTGGTGATGAGGGAGGTAAAATCACTCTCGATCTTTTAATGGTTGATTTAAAAACAAGTGCAGAAGAAATGGAACAGATTGATGAAGGTGAGACATCTTTTGGATCTGATCCAAAGCAAGAACATAATTCAGATTTACACTCACCCCTGGAGCCTCGCCAAGAAGCAGAAATTGAGCACATCTTATTAGGGTGTAAAGCAGAGAAATGGGTAGATGAACAAGCCATCAAAATTCCACCACATAAGGAGGAGAAAATGACACATGGTGAATTAGTAAATTCTGATTTTTATGTGCCATTATGTCGGTCTGATATGGCATCCATTTCCATTGAAACACTTAGAATGGTTGACCCCCATAGTGATGAGGTTCAGAATTCTGGTGTTAAAAAGGAAAGCAGTATGAAGGCTGAAACTTTAAGAGAAGATCTTTATGTTGTATCAAGGATGAATGAGCACTTATGTTGCAGCCCAAATTATGTTTTTGAGGACTTGAAAGATGAAAATATTGCAGCAGAAACATATAGATTAGATTTCAAAACTTCAAGTGCACCGCATGAAATTGATCCAGTGATGGGAAATGAAGAGGAGAAACATCTGCAAGGACCTCATCTTCTTGAAAGATCTTTAAAGATAGATGAACAGAAGATCCAAGAAGCCCTTCAAACCCTCAATTACACACATTCTTTAATGAATAACCTTTGTTGGAATTTGGGGGAGAAGTCTTCCATGAGAAACATGGAAGAATTTCAGGAAGCCATGGCAAGCATAAAAGGTAAATTCTTGAACCTGCTTTCTGATAGAGATAGTTTATTGGAGTTTGTAGAATTGTTTCATGGTACATCCTTGAGGGATGATGAAGAGATCAGCAAGCTCAATGATTAATTAATGGCCAACCAAGATTCTTTAAGAAGCGCACAAAGTGCCCTACAAGAATCCAAGACAGAAATATTGCAGCTTCATGAAAAGTTGCAAAGATCCCCCTTACCCTCTTACACACCATTCAGTCAACTTCATTCGGCTGAAAGAATTCTTGAACATAGGGAGAAACCTCATGAAATGGTGGATCATGAGGATCATTCATTTTTATATGTGCTTGAAGAGTGTGCAGAACATTGTGATGAGAACCAAGCACAAGATTTTTTTTCCAAGGGAACTTGAGTTGATCCTTGAAGACAAACACTCCCCCATGAAAGAGTGGGATGAGAGCACCCAATTTGGGACAGCCAGTAATAAAGAATTTGCAGCCATAAGTCTAATTACTGAAGGTTGCAGACATGCAAAGAAGGTTCACAATTATTTCCCACATGTCCGAGATTCAACAACACCAATGGGGAATGAGCAATGGGTGACGACATTTTTCTGGTTTGTGTCACATGTTCAGCAGGAGGATCATGATCTGTCCCCATGGGAGATGGGTCCTATTGCAGAAGAGATGGCTGATTATAGCTCATATAAATCAGCAAACGGGATCTTTGATTCAGCCACCAGATGGATGGATAGAGGCCTCACTAGAAAAGGAAATCTGGAAGGTAAAATGTTCATTTGCTTCTACAATAAATTTCTTATTATAACTGACATTGTCTTGAATTGTGAGCAGCAGCAAAAGTATATTTTGCAGCCATTTGATGTCACTCATCCACATATGGATTGGGTGAAAGATTACCTGACAAGCATGAAGCTTCCTTGCAAATTTTTTTATGCTTATGGTCAAGGGAAGGCAGCTAAGCAGACAAGTTTCCAGGTTAAATTAATGGAACATTTTACTTGCAGAGGTTGGCCTATGTGAAGGGAATCCACATGCTGGGAGGGATGCTTGAAATTTTTCTCCAATGGCAGAGAGTTGAGCCATTGGATGTTTTCACTGGAAGAGACATTCTACTCCCCACTTGGTTTGGTTGGAAGCAAAGCACTAGCAGTTATTCCCCGGATGAAAAGGCACATGTTTGATGACAGATTCTTTAAAATTATTCCGATGATGGGGAAAATGCAGTTGATACTTTGGGATCCTGGCATACACTTGAGTGATAGATTGCCAAATATGACAGGAGAATTCTTCTCCTTGCAGGAGAAAAAGTGGGACCCATGAATTCTACTCAGTTATCCTAACTGGGTTAAAATTCTGTTCATTTGTTGGCTAATGGTAGATATAAATTACAGTGCAGTTTGTTTTACATAGACATTTTTTCCTAAAGGCCCAAGTTTAATTTACATATTTTTCAATGGATGGGGACAATGATAATCAGATTTGGTGCAGCAGAAGCTTGGTGGAATCCTGACATTGCTTGAGGACAAGCAATCTTGGGAAGGGAGGACTGTCATGTTCCCAAATTTTCCTATGGTCCATGGCGATGATTTTAGCCTAAGTCACCTAGGCATTAATTAAATAATTAATGGATGGATGAAGGAAGATTCCTAAGGGTGAATTTGAGGAATTAAATGGATAAGGAGGGTCCCCCATGAAGTTATTAACCCCCAATTCAAGTGCTAAGGTGATTTATTAATTAATTGAGAAATTAATTAATTGGGGAAGTTTTGAGGCAATTACACCATAGTAATTAATTAATTACTGGATAATTAATTAAATGATGAAGTTAAATTATTTCCGAGTTGTACTATTTTATTTAAATGATTATTGCTAATAAATGTGCCAAGTGGTTGTTGAATGGGCTAGGAAATTCGAATTGGTCAAGTGGGCCAAAGTTGCCTAAGTGGCAAACTCAGAAAATCAAGGAATTACTTGGAGTAGAAGTCAAGTAAGCACTAGAGTCCAAAAATGTTGCCAAAAATGAGAAAAGAGGAATATTTCAGGAAAAGCAGCATAAATCCAGAAAGCGGGAAAGTATGAAAAGCAGGAAAGTTCAAAAAAAAAGGAAAGTCAGAAAAAGAGGAAAAAAAGAAGGAAAGCCAAAGCAAAGCAAGGAAAGTATGTCCACTCATGGGTGACCTATTCTCATAGATCACCAAGCTAGGTAACTTGCACAACAGGTCAACAGGAATTCTATTTCAGAAGGTTTCCAACTTCATTCAAGGACTTTTGATCATTATTGGAATTTGTGAGTGAGAGCTCTAAGCCCTCCAAGTTGAGTGTTGTGCCTCAACAAGTATGCTTGGGTGATGTGCCCAAAGGCCCCTTGAGTTTCCTGAGAGTCTTATGCAGGTCCAGCAAGAAATATTACCATTAGTAATATCCAGTACAGTCCAGCCATGAATATCTAATGTTAGATTGAAGAGGAGGCCACCATTGAAGGAGATTTGCAACTAGATTTGAAGGAAGAGCACTAGAGGATGGAGATAATTATGGATAGGTGTGCCCAGGACCTCCAGTGAGTTCTATAAGATGATTTTTGCAAATATTAAAGGCTGCTAAATTCCAGAGATCGAATATCAGAACCATTCTCCTCTATTCGTCTACCTCTACTACTCCCACAGCTGGTTTTGGAGGTGATTTCCCTAAAGGAGAGAACCGGTTGAAGATTGCATCCATTGAAAACCAACATGTTCAGAATACAGCAAGTTCATCCATCTAATCAGTAGATGGACTGATAATAATCTCCATTATATATCCGAAGTAACTTCTCTCTTCTTTTATCTATTTCTCCACTATTGTAACAAAAAACTAGCCTGTGAGGCATCATGATTTGAGAAGCTAGCATTAATAAAAGAAGGAATGTTCTAAATGTCAAATTTCGAGTTTTGTGGATGAAATATGTTATATCAGAGATGAAATTAATATCAGATCAGAGTTTCTAATTCTTAAGAGCAGTTTGTGAAGTTAAAATGCAAGACTAGCTAGATTGATGACAATTCTAGACTAGTTTCACCACTTTTCCTACCAAATATCTTTTATTCACTATTTTTACATTTTGTCAGTTGGAGCTAGTCCTTAACTTAGTCTAGTATACATATCAATCTAAAAAATCAGAATTTGGAAGCCTCTTGACCCTTTCTGGAAAGATAAGAAAAATACTAGCTCAGCAATCCTGGGAGAGCCCAGAAACCCCAGTTCTTCCCAAACATTCACAAGTCTGCAAAAATATATTTCTGAACATAACCAACCATCATTTGACTGATATAAACTCTGTCATCAACTTCCATTATCCCCTCCTTGTCCAGTATGCATATGTCAGCTACCCAAGGAGCCTCGAAGTAGACATAGACTTGTTCTATGTTGAAAAGTGAATGGTACTGGTATCTTGTGCATAACGCAAATCTGATCTGACCTCCTTGACCTGCTACTGTGCCTAACCTCATACATTTTCCAAAATTAAGTATTCATCCCACCATCCTCATTCCTTACCTCAGTACCCCTCACTTACCTCCTGCTCGGTTCGAAGGAATTGACATAAATTCTAGTAGTAAAAAATTATAAAAGTTTTTGAAGTGGATTTAATATCTGGGTCAGATCTTTCTCAGGATATTACAAACATGTACATGCTTTTAATGATTATAAATTTTCTAACTGTATCTTTATGTTTTGTTATGTAGCATGATTTCTATTGCCACCGAGCGGCCTTGTTTATGGATGCATATGACAATCCATTTAGGCCAATGTTAGTTATTGCACCCACTATTGACCCACTTCTTAACCTTTCCCAAGTTATATATATGTAGTATAGGTTAATTTGTATGTATGCAAGTATGTCTCACTTTCCTTGAAAATGTCATTGTCCATCCATGTAGTATATTTCTCATTTTATTTGTATTTGTTAACATTGACATATGTTACTTTATGCAGGCATCTATTGAGCTAATGGTGCCTAAAGAGCACCCAACCAAGTTTGTTGGTGACCCACCACTGCCCCCCCCAGGTACATGTATGTCTCGCTTTCTTTGAAAAAGTCATTGCTCGTCCATGTAGTATATTTCTTGTTCTCTTTGTATTTACTGACATTGACATATGTTACTTTATGCAAGAATTTACTAAGCTAGTGGTGCCTGAAGAGCACCCAACCGAGGTTGTCGGTCACCCACCTCTGCCCCCCCCAGGTACGTGTATGTCTCGCTTTCTTTGAAAAAATCATTGTCCGTCCATGTAGTATATTTCTTGTTTTCTTTGTATTTACTAACATTGACAAATGTTACTTTATGTAGACATCTACTGAGCTAGTGGTCCCTGAAGAGCACCCAACCGAGGTTGTTGGTGACCCACCGCTTCCCCCCCCAGGTACGTGTATGTCTCGCTTTCTTTGAAAAAGTCATTTTCCGTCCATGTAGTATATTTCTTGTTTTCTTTGTATTTACTGACATTGACATATATTACTTTATGCAGGAATCTACTGAGTTATTGGTGCATGAAGAGCACCCAACCAAGGTTGTTGGTGACCCACCTCTGCCCCCCCCGGGTACGTGTATGTCTTGTTTTCTTTGAAAAAGTCATTGTCTGTCCATGTAGTATATATGTCTCGTTTTATTTGTATTTGCTGACATTGACATATGTTACTTTATGTAGGCATCTACTGAGCTAGTGGTGCCTAAAGAGAACCCAATTGGGGCCACTGATGACCCTCCACGCCCCCCCACCCAAGTACATGCAGTTTCACTGCTGAGGACTTACACACGCATGGTAAGTAAAAATGTTATATTTTCTTTGAATCTGAACAAATGTACATATAGTTGTATTTATTTTTATAGCTTGGTAAACTAACTTACAAATTTTGGTTTGTGTGCAGTCTCCGCAATTGAGAATGGATCCTCCTACGAAGCATTGGGGAATGCCATCGAGCAGCCGAAAAAGAAAGATAGACTTCTCATTAGCCACTGACATTGGCAGTGAAAATGGGGATAAATATAATTCATGTATAAGGGGGGGTAAATAGAATCCATGTATAGGGAGTATACATACATGTACCGTTTTGTTTGTATGTACACAGAGATGTACAGTATGATCCACTATTTTGTATTATGGCCATGGCATGCCATTTTTGAAAATATTATATGTACATATAATATAAAGCAATGTTCAGATTTACCTATATGGTTGACTTGATATGGGAACATAATGTTGCAAGAATTATATGATGTTATGTAACTATTTTCATTCAATAGTTTGTCACATTTTTGAACTAGAATATGGGTTAGGTTTAGTGAACATGTGTTTTGACAAGGTTATTAACTAACATATCAGAAGTAATGTTTCTTCAAAAAAATTCTCCTTGGGTGTTGACCAACTAATTATGGGTATGTGTAAAATATTTTTTGATATTTTTAAGAGGACTAGCACTTTAATCATGTGCATAACTACTCACTACTTGGCTATATTGCTAATATAGTATCTATTCCATTGTTGTTTTTATTTTGTTTCCTTTGAGTAATAAAATTGAGTTGATTATATAATATAAGCTAAAAATTTACAGTTACATTTCTAGTAGGACCAGGTTTTTCAATATGGCCATGGGGTCCCACATCAATTTTTCATTGTGTTTTGGATTTCTAATAATCACAGTTTTATTTCAATAAACTTCTTATTATCCTACACCACAAACATACATATACTCTTTATAAGAGATATTTTTCTTCATCATAGAGTAAAGTATAAATATTAAATGCTAGCATTATAACCCACATTAACATCTAGTTTGACATTAGTTTTGGCTCCTAGATATACCAAGAGATTAGAACTTTGATTTTGGAGGTTAGAATAAAAATTACAAATATTTTCTAGAGTTTTAATTTACACCAAAAATAGATCATGGTTTGATTGGCTCTCATGGATGTGCTGGCTAGTCTTGGTCTTCCTGTCTCAGTCATTCTTCCACAGTTTATTTTTAAAGCAATGTTTTCATCAAGTTAGAACCATGAATGTAAAAGCATTTTTGAGTTTATGTACCTTGAATGTGCACAATGTAAAAGCATTTTGGAGATTATCATGTGAGAACCATGAATGTGCACATTCAAAATTACCACTCACAGATCTTATGAAAAATTTATGAAAAACCCTAGATCTTATTCCAAAAATTACCCCCCAAAAAATACACACTTGCAGGATCCAATGACATGCAATCTTGTTGCTTTGTTTGTTTCTTCGCTCCCAGACCGAAAGTCACCAAGTGTCCCTGAACGACATTTTCATGCGACTTGCAACTCAACATAACTCGGCAACCGGAGGTCGTATTGATGAATCGTCGACTCCGTTGGTCTCTTGGCATGCGATTACCTCTAGGAAGCCCTCTCCCTCGTGTTTTCATGGCCCAGTGAGTTCATTCTTCATTCATTTTGTAAACTAGGGTTTTGCTCAGTTTCCTTCAATGCAATCTTGCATTGGTGGGTCAACACTGCAAAACCCTCCACCGAGCCAGTGTTGGTAGTGTTCCCACGTCGGCATTTCCCATACCAACTTGCAGGAGCCAACGACATGCAATCTTGCTGCTCCGTTTGTTTTTCCACTCCCGGACCGAAAGTCACCAAGTGTCCCTGAACGACATTTTCATGCGACTTGCAACTCGACATAACTCGTCAACCGAAGGTCGGATCGACGAACTGTCAACTCCGTTGGTCTCCTGGCATGCAATTACCTCTAGGTAGCCCTCTCCCTCGTGTTTTCATGGCCCAGTGACTTCATTGTGCATTCATTTCGTAAACTAGGGTTTTGCTCAGTTTCCTTCAATGCAATCTCGCATTGGTGGGTCAACTCTGCAAAACCCTCAACCGAGCCAGTGTTGGTAGTGTTCCCACGTCGAAATTTCCCATACACACTTGCAGGAGCCAACGGCATGCAATCTTGCTGCTCCGTTTGTTTTTTTTCTCTCGGACCGAAAGTCACGAAGTGTCCCTGAACGACATTTTCATGCGACTTGCAACTCTACATAACTCGGCAACCGGAGGTCGGATTGACGAACTGTCCAATCCATTGGTCTCCTGGCATGCAATTACCTCTAGGTAGCCCTCTCCCTCGTGTTTTCATGTCCCAGTGACTTCATTGTGCATTCATTTCATAAACTAGGGTTTTGCGCAGTTTCCTTCAATGCAATCTTGCATTGGTGGGTCAATTCTGCAAAACCCTCCACCAAGGCAGTGTTGGTAGTGTTCCCACGTCGGCATTGCCCATACACACTTGTAGGAGCCAATGGCATGCAATTTTGTTGCTCCGTTTGTTTTTTCGCTCCTGGACCGAAAGTCACCAAGTGTCCCTGAACGACATTTTCATGCGACTTTCAACTCGACATAACTCAGCAACCGGAGGTCGGATCGACGAACCGTCGACTCTGTTGGTCTCCTGGCATGCAATTATCTTTAGGTAGCCCCTCCCTCGTGTTTTCATGGCCCAGTGACTTCATTACGCATTCATTTCGTAAACTAGGGTTTTGCTCAGTTTCCTTCAATGCAATCTCGCATTGGTGGGTCAACTCCGCAAAACATGTTGCAACATTAAGAAAACATCAATTATATGCACATACATGGAGCAAAATTCCATATACCTAAGCTATCCACATACATGAAACAAAAAGGCCATATACCTAGGTTATGCACATACATGAAACAAAATGAATAGGGTTGAACATGGATCACAAGTGGAAGTTCATACATCCTTTTGGTGAGCATATCAAGCATAGTCAAGGGTTTGTTCAATTAAATTATATAAGTCATAGGTTTTAAAGGTATAGAATTTTTATAATTGTAGTGTAACGCATCCTACCTTACACTAGACCTTAAAACACACTAATAATTTCTCAATTATAACTAATTGGAATGCAAAATTTCCAGCCTTTTACTACAATTTCCTCAAACTTGAAAACTTAAGCTACAGGAATTTCCTATATAAATTCCATTTTATTAAGACATGGAACCAACATTCAACATATTGCTTCTCTTTTTTTTAAGCTCGAGAAAGATAACACAAAAGCCTTTTTTCTTTTAATTAATTCTATTTTTAGATTTCTATCATAACAAAATTAAGGCATTCAATAGCAAAAATGGCATATCCAACCATGCATAAATCCTCCTATTTAAAATTAATACAAAGTATCATTAACACTTTCACACACAAAATTCCAAATGCAATCATATTAAATTTTATACATAAAATATATATTTATGTATTTACCCATCGATGCAGTTCATATTATCTAAATGCAAATTCTTCTCAGATTCTAGGCCATGCATACACCAATCCATTCAATGCATGTACAAATACCACTCAAGTTTCAGCCCTCAGAGTATGTTGCGTTTTCACTATAACATTTTTTCAAATACTTCTTACGCATTCTAAAGAACATTATAGTTTTAACTATGAATGGGAAACAACTTAACCCATGAATTCAGCCATTGTATAATTAATTTAAAACCTTATATCATTCTACGACCATAACAAAATGAATTTGAATGAAGGAATGAAGGAATGAAGGAAGATTTGAAATCTACAGAAGTTCCCTTCTATGTTGAATAGTTGTCTATTACATCTACATCTATATCACTGTAAAAATCAACATCATTATAGCTGGAAATTACTTATGTTTGACAGTCCTTAAAACGTTCTTGTAGCATGTTTTGGATGGCCAAGTTGTTGAAGACTTTAGGTAAGTTAGGATAGGGATGTTAGGGAGTGTAATGATGTGAAGTAGGGTTGCAATAAAGGGTTAGGACAGTAAAAAAAAAGTGGCAGTCCTGTAGGTGTCTAGGCAGTAAAAGATGGCAATAAATACCTTGCTTTGAGAGTCTAGGAAACCTAGATGAAGGGGGTATGTCCTAGGTTCAGTTTAGGAAAGTTTAGGGTGTCAAAATATGAACTTAGGGATACCCAAAAGGGAATTTACAGTCAGTAAAAGAGGTAGTCATGTAGGTTGTTTAGACACACAAAAAAATCAGCAACTAGTGCCTTACGTTGAAGGATTATGATACTAGGGATGTAAGTCTAGGTATCTAGGATATGTTAGAAGCCTAAATAGTGGGAAATAAAGGTTAGTTAGGGCTGCAAAATAGTTGAGGTTTGCGTTTATTTTAGGAGCAACAGTAGGTTAGTTAAGGTTTATTGATCATTCATAATCTTAGGGTTTATTGGTCATATGTAAAAATTGGCATATATATTCATAAACTTGACATACAAGAGAACTTTTGGCATATGAAGATGATGATGATAAACTTGACTCGAGAGCATGTTATTTTCCGATTTATATTTGGTGGTGTCTAAAGACACTGGTTGTTCTTGGCGCCTCCAATGTGCCATAGATAGTGTTTGTATATTCCTAGGCACATGAGAGGCTAAACATTAGTACTCTCATAAGAAAATGAAGAGAACCCAATGAAAATGTGCAAACATTATTTATAGATAACTCACCTGAGGTTGTAGGATCGTGTTTATAGTGTCTAGTATCCTCTGAATAGTAAATTATGTCTGTGAATGGTATCCGACAATCGCAGGTTAGTACATTGGGAATAAACTAAAGGCTAAATAATTGAAATTGTGCTTCAACGCACACTTTAAGAATTAAATTTAACGCACCTGACAATCTAGCCACACTGGACAATCTAGTCACACACTTGACAATGCACTCACTCGAGCAGGCCATCTGGATCATCTCTGCTGCCGATGGTGTCCATCAATCTCTTATGCTCTAAATGAGGTAGCAAGTATCGTACATGTGACCTATTTTTGTTCGAAATTGTGCACAGCTTGATGTTTATACCAACTACCAGGTTGGTGAAGTGGTATACAATAGCTCCTAGTTTATAATCTTGATATAAATACCCATCCTTCCTTTTTTGTTGCGCTGCTAGTGTCAAGTACTCCCCTTTTATAACCATCGAGCCAGTTGGGAATTCAACATTTTCATCATCTGTAACAGGTTCGAGAATGGTTTGTTTCCCCTCTAAGCAACATGCTAACCAATAGTCAGAACCCCATTCATTATTTTTTGAATCAACCACTGCATATATTTGACCTATGAAAGGAAATCGAAAAAGGTTAAAAATACATAAATATTAAAAAAGGTCTTGCATGTAGCATAAATAAAATTTCTTCCAATGTAAAGGCTTGTAGCGATTTAGGTACTACTAATTTACTTTTTTGTACCTGCTTGTATAAGATCTGATATGTGATCATAGTCTGTAGAAATATATGTCTGATCATCTTCCAAATGGTCTATTTCATTAACCCCGTTGAAATCGGTGCCAAGTGTCACTCGATCCCATGTATCAACTATATATGTATACTCACAATCATCCCATTCATCGATGCTACAAGAACTGCAAAAGCAAGCCTTCAATCTTGTCCAAATTTGTAGGGTCGAGTTGTCTGAGCTTCTAATTGAATGAAAACCTTGAGTTCCATGCACTGTGTTCACCCGATGTGTTTGGGATCGGTCCACATCTGTCATCTCCCAGAATATTCTCCGCACTAGGTGTTTCCTTATTGCTTGTTCTCCCATCACAGATGCACACCATTTGACTATAGATGAAGCATCTCGAAGGCGAGCACCTGTAAACTTCATCTCTTCCCTTCGAAGGGCAGTTTTTATGCATGCACCAGCACCATCGTGCTCTCCTTTTCCATGAATTGTTTTAAAGTAGTTCCATGTATGTGGCACCTTGTATTTTATGTGCAACAAACAGAACCATTGAAATACATGTGCATTCTTGAACTGTCCAGCACAACCATCTGACCAAATCAAATGATGATAAAATAGTATATCCATAGCTATCACATGATCATAGAACAGTTGAAAGCAATGTTGCACGTAATGGATGTCATGGGTCGTCACTTATGTAAAAGTGACTTTCTTTCAATATCACACGTTTCTCTTCATTGCTATCTTGCCCATGTCGATTAGTGATATGGACCATTATGCTCACTTGCTCTGAGTGATAGTATTGACTTTGTATTTCATTTTGTGGTTGTAGGGTGTAATTTTGCGCAAAGTCAACCATTGATAGTATTGTTTCGAGAGGGAAGGTGTCCCGGCATATTCTGAATTGCTCATCTTGCCACCATGCCATATCGACATGCTGAATGTACTGTTGGATCTTTCCACAGAACTCTGGAATAAAATCACATACTTGCACTTGGTGGAAAAAAATAAACAATGTTATAAAACAACATAAAAATATTTACATGAATATTAATATACATCAATATTTAACAATGTTATAAAACAATATATAAACAATGTACACTTAGTTAAATGAACATTATTCGTGTAGATTGTCACTTGTGAAGTCACCAATTTAATATTCTTGCTTTCTTTCCCATTACGTAGCTGATATGTCCCATACTGAAAGTTTTGCTTCTCGACAATTGCATTCTCGAATGCTTGATCTTCACTCTCATGGACGCAATCGGACCATAATGATAGCCCACCACAATTGTTGCAAGAACCCTCTACACATTGTTTTAAGTAATGTGTCTGCCCATCTTGCCTTGGACACATTATGCTATGGATGAAATATCTAGACGACATTGGCGGTATTGTACTTGAGCATTCATGCACATGGTTAGGATGCAAAAAACGATGTATATGTGAAAATGTATCATAATATAAATCAAATTCTATGTGGTATCTACAACAACAAGTGTTCCGGATTCTATTGATTCTAACATACCAAGGCTTGCATTTTTCAAAATATCTTTGCCCGAGCCTTAGCTCTACATGGGAAACTTTAAACATCTCGAACAATTGAGTTTGTGTCATGTCAAGATAATGTTTAACCTGAGGTTCGTTGTTCATAGAACCCCTATAATGTTTTAACACATCCTTTGTGTTAGAAGAATGCCTAGTATTATCATGCCAAAAAGTGTGCAGCAGTCCCTTCACTGCTTCGACCAACTTCATGTCTTTGTGGGGCAACCTACCTCTAAATACCCATAAGGTTTCCATTTGTCCCTCTACATCAAGGTTGTCTCTTCTTACTGAATATTTTTTAAGTGTCTTTGGATGTAAAGGGATAATTTCTGATGTGCATTTAAGTAAACAACGTTGTCTTGTGGATCTAGATACAATTGATTCAGCCAATACACGGCGAGCCACATTACAATCTTTTGAACGAGTTTTTTTACCAATCGATGTGAATGCAGCAGCAAGAGATCTAACAATGTGATTACTTGATTCGGTATTCTTCAATGTTCTTATGCCTAACTTTTTTCTAATAGTTGTCATACTTCTAAATTTAATCAAAGCTAAAAACAATTGGCATTTACCGGCTTCAGATTTTGGTTCAAAATATTGTTTCATTATTTGAGAACAATGACAAAGGATAGTGCGTTTAGCCACCTTACCTTCCATGGAAGTCAATTCGCTCTCATCCACTTGTATGCGTTTAGGAGTTCTCTTTCGTTTTGATGTGATATTTCTTGCCATTTGAAATGTTGGAGTGACGTTTACATTCACTACAGGTTGACAACTTCGATTAGGTGATTGAACCACCTGGCATGGTTGTTGTGGAGTCTCGTCAGGAACATAATGATTGAACTCTTCAAAGGGATGTCCGCTTAATAATGGACAAATATTTTCATCTTGGTTATAACCAGCTTGCATTAAAGTTGCAATATCTTCCTCAGCCTCTTCATCAGGTATCTATTGAGCGGGAATGGGAAGTATTTGCTCATTCAATGAATGCTGATGATTTCTTGAATGTTCCCTCTTCTTTTCTTTTTTAATTTCAGCTTCTTCAAGTGTAAGCATCTTCCTTGCTGACTTCCGACCTCTATTACGTAGATTCCCCATTGAAATCCACCCAAAATTGAACAAAACCTATGGATCTGTGTAATAAATGATTAAATTGCAGGTTGAACAGTGTGCTCTGCACAGGTTTCAGAAGAATTTTGTCTTTTGTTGTACAATAAAACTGGCCCACGGCCCGCAACCCAAGATTTTTTATTAAACACATATCTCATATGTAATATAACGCCTCTTTGTTTTAACGCATGTGCATTATATCACATATGCGATATGAACTCTATGCTTTTTACTAATGGCCAGTTTGTATAACGTGATCACTAAATCGCATATGCGATATATCGCACATGCAATTTAGTGCATATCAACTACTGAAACCTCATTTAACCTTATAATGCAACCCATACCTATAGTTAAGGCCTCGAGACTTATCCTCAATGCACATAACCTCATAATGGAACCCATACCTAACCTAGAGGCCAAATATCCCATCTAGAAGGCATGTGTGGTGATTAAAGGACTCGTTTATAGCTCATGAGCCATAAAAGCTTCATTTAGGTCCTAAGACCCTACCTTTTCTTCCATGACCATGATCAAAGTCCCAACCTTATAATGACACCCTTCTCCCATTTATAGGGATTTTCATAGTTTGGGGCCTTATATTTGCCCATGATTTGCCCATGAAGCATAAAAATATCATTTATTCCCTAGAAGATTGGATTTATCCTTGGACCATGGTAGTGTCTTCAGAACTATGTCTTGTCTGGAAATATTCGTAATGGTTCCTATATGACCATAGTCAATGCCTCGAGAACAATCTTCAATGTATAAAATAGTCTAATGGCACATGTATCCTATATTAAGGCTAAATATCCCCTTTAAAGGACATGTGTAGTGGTTTAAGACTTGTTTCTGTTACACTTTTGTCCCATTACCATGGTTAAGACCCTAAGAGTCAGAGGGAGGAGAGGGATGGATGGAGTGGTGGTATAAATAGAGGTATAGAGTGAGTGAGTGAGAGAGACAAATGGGGGGTGGTTAAAGAGTGAGAGGGGGAGAGTCACAGAGAGAGAGAGAGAGACAGAATGATGGATGGAGGAATGGTTAGAGGGTGAGAGAGTGGGATAATAACAATGAGAGAGTAGGGATTTAGGGAAATGAAGGATGGTCAAGGATGGTTACACCGAGGGATAGAGATGAGGGATTGTGTGTGTGAGAGAGAGAGAGAGAGAGAGAGATCATGGATATTAAGGAAAGGAGAGAAAGATGGAGAGATAAAGGAGGTATGAAGGCTTGAAGGTGGAGAGAGGAGGTAGGGGAAGAAAGTGAGGGATGGAGTGAGTGATAGGATGGAACACATGGAGGTAGAAGGAGAGGGAGGGTTGTGGTCGTAGGGATGGGGGAAGAGAGAAATGGTTTTGGCGAGATGGAGGGGCAACAAAGGAATTGTTTTAGAGGGTGTGTGGATGTGTGGATGTGTGTGAGAGAGAGAAAGGGGGAAGATAGGTTATAGAGGGAGAGGGGGTGTGGTGTTCCAAGACCAAGAGGTGTGTAAGTTTGTTTGAGGGGGGATTGGTGAGATTATGAAGGAGGGGGGATTTAGGCAGAGAGGGGAAGAGAGAGAGAGAGGCAGGAAAAGGGAGGAGAGAGAGGGTTGAGGGACGGTTATAGAGGCAGAAAGATAGTGATGGAGAGAAGGTGTGTGGATGTGTGTGAGAGGGACAACGGAGGAAAGGTTGGTTATACAAAGAGAGGGGGTGTGGTTTTTCAAGACCAAAAGGTGTGTAATTTTGTTCAAGGGGGAGTGGCATGATACGGAAAGAGGGGGGATTTAGACAGAGAGGGGGAGAGAGGAAGAGAGAGAAGAAATTATGGGGGGAGAGAGAAGGGGGTGGAGAGAGGAGATAGGAGGAGAAAGTGAGGTATGGAGTGAGTGAGAGGATGGAACACATGGAGGTAGAAGGAGAGAGAGGGAGGGGAGAAGCGAGAAGGGAGAGAGAGGGAAAGGAGAGAAAATAATTTATGAAATTTTTTGAAAAAATAGTGTTGCACTAGGCCAATATGTCATTTATATGTCTGCAACATTTTATCCAAAATTGACATCATTTACCTCAATAAGTGCTCACCCTCACAAACATATATGTTATGATGTGCTGAAAATTTGAAAACCCAATTTAGTAGAAACTAATTTTATAATCATTTACACAATTTTTTTTATAGATAAATGTTATATATTATGAAAGCTGATTCAATTATCTATCTTTTGTCTTTTTACTTCATCTTCAAATCGGAGTACCCCTAATTGTCACCTAAAGTCATAGGTTCCAAGTTTTTTCATTATTATGTGGCATCTAAAGTGTCTTTAAAGGAGTCCATGATTGTGCACCCACACTGCTCCCTTATTTAGAAATTGCTTCTTAAATATTGTAGTAGTATCAACTTAATTCTGCATGGCTCTCACCCTAATTCTACATCAGTATTTAGTTATGTAGCCGTCTTAATTTAATTTTGCAGCGCAATGCTAAAATTACATTTATTTTGCAGCACTATTAATTCTATAGTTAGCTATTACATTTGATTTTACAAGTTAATAGAAAATTACACTCCATCTCAAATATTTTACACGGACAAATACAATAATATAATACCACTAAAAAATGGAAGAACTGTTAAATGGTCGCAGCTTCAATAGTTGAGGTCATCGAGCTCCAAAGCAGAGGCGTAGCTCCTTTGCAGGGCACGGTTCAAATGACAGCTTCGAGGTTGAGATCGTATTACATATATGGTGGAGGTTGAGGTCACTTCACCAAATCGTATCACAAAAACCACAACTCACAAATTAGGGTTACCAACGGTCATATAACTTGCTGCAAAATGGTTTTGCACCTCAATAAAGATCATGAGCCCAACGAGCAAGTCTCAGTACACACATTACAGGCTTCTCTTTAGCCTCAATTTCATTCAATCTCCCACGCAAAGTTCTCCACGCAGCAAAAAGGCACAGAAATTGGCACAATACTTCGGGCTTCACCTCACGTTCACTGTTCACGAGCTGAGATTCCTCGTAGCATTCCACGCATAGTTTCAAGATGGAATATAATCATTTGCACCATCTTTCTGTTATCAACTATATCTGTACAATAGTTGAAACCTTATTGAGCCGCCAATGTTGGAATACATCAGTGTTCACTTCCAGAGTATCTGGGTTTCAGATTTTGGGGTCTAGCCAATTTTGTTTTTGAGTCGACATGACCATGGCCCCATGGGGGTTTGTAACAAAGTGTGCTAGTAGGGTCTGAGTGGCTTGGTTCCCCATGACTTGATTAATCAACTAAGGTATTCCAGGGAGTTTTTTCCCTTGTCAATTATACTTTGCTTAAGGCGATGTATAATCGATAAGGTTTTCTCCCGCTTCCTCCAAAGCTAGAATGCCCGATTTTGAAAATTTGAGCCGTGGAGGGTTATTAGAGTCCAACTAATATGTATAAACCTACTAGACACTATTAGAATAGGTTTTGGTCATGTCCTAAGTCTCTAGGACCCCCAGAAAAAATTTCGAAAAATTTTTATCGGACGCGTTGGATTTGGGGTTTTTTAATTTTTAATTATTTTTAAATTTTAATTAAATTTCTCTATAGTTTAAATGGAGAAATTTGAATTTGTAATATGTCAGTCGTCTGGGGTATGAATTCAGTGATTGATGGCTCGTTTCATAAGACAAAAATCACACATGACCCATGGACCAGCTAAACCCAACTTTCGGATGTCAATTCAGCCTCATAATTAATATTTTCTCTAAAAAACCATTTACAGAGAAATTATTAATTAAAATAATAAAATTAAATATTTTGGAGATATCCAAATCTCTCCAAAATAATCAGAAAAGAATAAAATAAAAGGCTAATTGACATGGCACTGGGCATTAAAGAGTATTCCAATCATCTCAGTCATCAACCAGACCACTATCCAGTTAGCACAAGTCAAACTCCAATAGAGAATTCGCCCTCCCTCCTTGAGAATTCGATTTAGTGATGTGGCAATTGATAAATGGGTTGGTTGGTTGGCATTAAAGCCAATGGTAGGGGCCTCCCCTAATCTAGCAATCACTTGGCTTGGCTCCCACTCGAACTCACACTTGTCACCCACATTCCAACTCATGCCAACTCGCATTCCCTCATCTAGCTCACGCATTCTACCTAATTTCTCACGTGTATCCTAGTTGGAGTGTGCCCATTGGATGGGTGGACCTTCCCATGCCATCCCTAACTCGATTTTGCCATGTGTACCACCACTCCAAGCCCTTGTGATTGATTTGAACTGGAGTTCGACTTTGTAACTCAGTGTTATTTGGCTCTCTTTGGCCAAATTCGATTTAGGGTTTTAGTATTTGGTTTTGCTATTAAAGAGAGGCCCATTTGGGTTATTATCTCATGGATCTTTTGGAAAAACTTACTCTGCCAATTTGTAATCGTGTTCTAGCTTTTCGCTATCGGAAATAAATCAACTTTGGAGGTCTATTGATGTGCACATTGGTCCATGAGAAATTGTTAAAGCTTCAATGAGGTGATGTTGTTTTATTAATGTTATTTCATATATAATTGTTTGATCATTCTAGCTTAGAAGTCCTTTTTATGTCCATGGAATGAATATTTGGGTTCAACTTATTCATTTATGCTTGGTTAATTAAGATCTAGAAGTAGCAAACAGTAATCTGTTATACTTATGCTCTTCTTGTCTTTTTTGGTTAATCATACTAGGCTTGATCAAATCGTTGTTGAAGTGGCTTGGTTTTGCAAATCTCCTAAGTGCAAAGTGGGATCTTGAGCTTGGTTGCTTCTGCTTCCCCTTTGTCATCATTTTGCTAACTTTTGTGCATTTCAGGGGTCTTCAAAAGATCGATTCGTGCTTCAAGGTTGAGCTTGAGAAGTTCATAAAAATCCATCCATTATTCAAAACTTCAAACTAGTTACTTTGGTTCTAAAGGCTCTCCTCTTCAAGCCATCATTTTTTCTCTTTGAAGCTTTTTCCCTTTGATTTGCTAAACCCTTGCCTCTCTAAAAACCTTCTCCTCTTTGCTCTCGTCCACCCTAGATCTACCTCTCCATCCTTCCATTCATTTTGTCTTTCTTCCTCTCATCCTCATTCCCAAAAAAGCCCTAAAAAACATAAACAGTACAAAAACGAATTTGCTAAGTTATTTTTGGAAGTTAGTAAGTTGTTAGAGTTGCTTCTTTGATAGATAAGATCACAATTTATTATATCATTGGCATTGACATGCATTAAAAGCTAACTTTAGGGCATATTAGACCTCACGTTTACACTTGTTTAGCTTACATTGTTTAACTCTAGTTGCAACTTTTAAAAAGATGGAATACTTTCCACAAAAAATTTCTCAAAATTTTTATGATCTAGATCTCTTTCCCATTGCATTTTAAGAGTTTGTTGTTCGCTGGTCCGTTTCATCATAGTTAAGGTTTTCTGTCAAAATCTCATGCATTTCACATTTTAGAGTTAAATTCTTAAATCTAGACTTAACTAGTTTCAAATTGGTTTTATTTTTCTAATGTTAATGGGTGCATTGTTGAGCATTTGCTAAGCTTGTGTAGGTTTCTTCAAGGAGAAAACCACTTGTGAGGACAAAATCTAAAGAGGGTCAAAGTTACATTCAAAGAGAAGACTTAAACCAAAATCAAAGAAACAACTACAATCTCCTTTGTAAAAGCCATTTAAGGGCTATAAGTCTTGTTTCCATAATTTGTTTATTTACTTTAAAAGACCTTGCAAGGATCTCATTCCCAAGGCATTTGTAAAGTTTAATAAAAAGTTCAAGTGGAGGAGGCCTCCACTTTTTTGGGTTTCTTCCCCATTTGGGGAAGAGTGTTGTGCATGCTTAGTTTAGATCTCATCTTTTTCAAGTTCATAGATTAGTTTTTATTTTCGTACTTAGATTAATTTCTCTTCCAAGTCTTGACTAGAGTAAGCTAACTTTGGGATTGCATCCCAAAGGCCACATAACTTTGTGGTAGCTACTCGTTCCCCCGTTAGCATCTTGTGGACATCCAGCTAGCTGGAAAGTTTTCAGGACTGACGGTTCTAATGGTTGATCTTGTTCGGAGGTTGATCCCACCTTTAGAGTAGAATTGTTTGGTAAAACACTAGATCTTTCAGTTATTTCATTTCATTTTGCAAGTAACATGCTAGTTGTCTTTATATTTCTTTGAGCTATCACATGACTTAATTCCGCAAAGCTTCATAATTGTTTCCACAATTATTTCATTTTCTTGCAATAAAACGAACAAAACCTCTTGAACTTGGCCAAATCCAAGTCAAGAGCACTCTCTGTCGGAGAGCATATAGACTTGCACGTTCCCCCTGCATTAGGCATTTTAAAGTAGGAAGTCTCTTGAACTGTGGTCTTAAGACCAAGTCAAGAGCGCTCTCTGTCGGAGAGTTGAACAAGTGCTCTAAATAATAAAACTTTTCAATCCACACTTCCCCCTTAATTAATTTATCTTGGTCGTTTGTCCAAACATCCGTATGCTCTGCCAACCGGAAACGGTTGGACTAATACTCAGAAAGGTGAAGGACTTGATAATCTCATAAGTGATAATTAATTAAAACTTTCACCCCCATAACCAACCAACCGGCGTTGTTCAAAAAGTATTTTAAGCAATTCTCAGGGAAGGCGCCGGAGTCCCCAATCTGCGACACGATGGCTGGTTAGCATTGCGCGCCTCGCTGTGATTCCAGACAAGTCCGACATGTCTCTTAAAGGAGCTGCTTAGAATATCTTTCCGGACACTCTTTTGATATCCTTGGTTTTAGCCATAATAATCAAGACCATTAAAACTTTGAAATTTACCAAGATAATTTGTACAACGATCTCACGAACAGTTACTATCAAGACTTATTTTTCAGCATTCCCCAGCACTACAATTCAATTATTTTGACTCCATTACCCATTGGATAAGGCACTAGTCCTTTTATCATTAAATTTTTATCTTTGGATGCTTCTTAATTATATCAAGTCTTTATATATTGTTTCGCAACGTGGATTGCATCTTATCTTGTGTTTTATTTTAAAATCGTGTGTCTTTCATCACTAAAAACTCCTAAACAACACCCAACTGTATCACTGTACATTTTAAACACTTAAAACATTGAGCCTTAGTGAAACTCTTTCTTAGAGACTACCCCCCTTGGCTTCGTTAGGAGTTTGCCTAAACGAAGGAGCTGGGATTCAGGGAACAGTACCTAGCTCATTGCTTGCCCACAAGGCCACACCTCTCTCACTTGTAGTGAAGAGACATAGAATATCTTTCCGGACACTCTTTTGATATCCTTGGTTTTAACCATAATAATCAAGACCATTAAAACTTTGAAATTTACTAAGATAATTTGCACAACGATCTCACGAACAATTACTATCAAGACTTATTTTTCAGCATTCCCCAGCACTACAATTCAATTATTTTGACTCCATTACCCATTGGATAAGGCACTAGTCCTTTTATCATTAAATTTTTATCTGTGGATGCTTCTTAATTATCTCAAGTCTTTATATATTGTTTCGCAACGTGGATTGCATCTTATCTTGTGTTTTATTTTAAAATCGTGTGTCTTTCATCACTAAAAACTCCTAAACAACACCCATCTACATCACCGTACATTTTAAACACTTAAAACATTGAGCCTTAGTGAAACTCTTTCTTAGAGACTACCCCCTTGGCTTCGTTAGGAGTTTGTCTAAACGGAGGAGCTGGGATTCAGGTGACAGTACCTGGCTCATTGCTTGCCCCCAAGGCCACACCTCTCTCACTTGTAGTAAAGAGACAGCTTTCGAAAGATTTCCGCTGCTGGTGTGCAATCTGGCGGACAACGCTTTCAACATATAAAAGCACAACCATCAACGCCAAGTTTATTCTTTTCAGGTCACACTCACACGGCCACAGGATGGTTGCAGTCCATCAACATCTCACTCCTTGAACTTGCACTTTCCCAAGCTCTCTACGACAAAAATAATCCACGAGAAGGAGAATTCAATGGATAAAAGGGTCTCCACAATCGCAGGACTAGGATGGTGGTAGGAAGGAGGATTCTTCCATTGAACCTGCCATTAATCTCAATGCAGACTAGAGAAGATTCCTCGTAAATAAAATTAGGGTTTACACAACATTTAGACAAGAAGAATCTCGTGATATCCACCGTACCAACAAAAGAAGGAATTAAGGTTAAGTGTAGATAGATGGCAAACGATGCATCACAAATGAAACATTTACGAATTATGCAGAGGAACGCAGAGAGCACACTATCAAGAAGGAATGACAGAAATGCGAACATGAGAATATGGAAGAAAATTTTGTAGAGGGCAGAATGAGCAGACTGGCATGCAAAATGCTAGGGACTAAGAGGCAGTAGGGAGGTAAAATGGATGAGCTATGGGGGCGCAGGCGCAAAATGGTAGAATGCCAGAGTAAAAGACAACGAGATTTATGGAAGGCATCCACGCTCTGATACCAATGTACATAAATAACTCCTGTAACTCCTGGATTGATGCTTCTTTATTGATCAACTTCTTCATTATTCAATATGTTTATTTAAATACAATGCCCAAGTGTAGGAATCAAATTCCAAGAGATCCGTTGGAATCTCTCTGATTCCTCATCTTTTTATTCAACTAACTACAATATTTACGATATGGTTGAAATCATAATCCTGGAAGATTAGATTTCCAACAAATAGGAAGATAACTACAATATTTACTATATGGTTGAAATCATAATCCTGCAGGATTAGATTTCCAACAAATAGGAAGATAACTTTATGTGTAATTCATCTTGTTGCATTTTAATAGAAATTTCTAATCTTTCTCAACCCCTGTAATGTGTAACAGTTGATATGTTTTGTACTTAATATGTTTTGCATTATTATTTACAAGATATGCTTTTTAATTGTAGTTGTGATTTTTTGGGTAACATTTCTATCATAGCCATAAGGCTCGTGAAGAGGGTTAGTGGCTATTTTGCAGATCTGAAGTTTGTTGGAGTGAAGCATATTGAAATTGAAAAGTAGTAACTCCAAGGATCAAACTTTGAAAACAAGTTCTTCCTCTCTTCTCCTATCATTCTCCAAATTGCTTGTTTGATTTTGCTTTCTTGAGTGAGTAAGAAAATTCCTTTTTCATGTCTAAATTGATGCTTTGTCTCTTCTCCTATCATTCTCCAAATTGCTTGTTTGATTTTGCTTTCTTGAGTGAGTAAGAAAATTCCTTTTTCATGTCTAAATTGATGCTTTGAAGAGTCATAAAATCAATATTCTATCTTGTTAGTATGTTGTTGACTAACCCTAGTCATTAGGATCATTTTCCATTCCATACAATAGAAAGCAAGGATGAAAGGATGAAATGAATTAAAAAAACCCATAAATTTTTCATGCATTGAAGAAGTTAGTTTGAATGTGTACAAGTTTTTCCTATTCTTTATAGGATGTCTTATAATAATTTAATTATAATAATTTAATTATATTTATGTAGTGTGTTGACTTCAATTAATTTTGATTTGTAATGTTTAATTAAATAGTTTTAGACTTTTATTTTCTCATATCAAACAAATACCATTACATTAAACTCCATATACATAGTAAAGTAAACACGTAATTTATCTTTTAAACCTATTTAACATGAGAGATAATTGAAGTTTTGTATATACAAGGATCATTCAAAACACGTAATTTATCTTTTAAACTTATTTAACAAGAGAGCAAATTGAGGTTTTGTATATACAAGGATGATAGAATGAGGAGCTTTATATTGTACAACCTAAACTTTATAAAGATGTTATATTGGAAAGTAATTATTTATATATATACACTTAAAATTTCTTAGAATTAATTATTTTTGATATGATATTATGTTTAAATAATATTATTTTAAAAACCATTACATTTTATCAAGTTATATTAATATATGTATGTTTTCTTTAAAGATATCTTAATTTCATTTTATCAAGTTATATATGTATGTTTTCTTTAAGGATATATTAATTTTATTGTGAAAGAACCAAGTACTATCTTCATCTACAGGAACTGCATTGTACTCCAGTACAGAGATAGTTTAAAATAAATTGATTCAAGATAGGCAAACAGCCAAGCCATTGAAAAGAAGAAATGATTTATTAATTTAAGTTTCTGGTCATTGAATGAATCGTAAGCATACATTTAACCATATATTCTATCATTCCATTAACAGTTTAAAAAGTTTTCTAAATGACACTATCTATTTAATTTATTCTGTGCATTTCTTTAACCTGAAAGAAGGAAACTTTTATTTGTCTAAACAGTATAAAAATCGTTCCTCTATATTCAGTAGTTGCATCTACATGTTTAATATCAAAATATAGTTGCATATTCATTCTCTACATTTAGTACACTGTTATTGTACTATTGCTGAACATTACACAGTTATCAAAACATCATCTATTCTATACACAGAATTGCCTAGCCTATATTATCAAATCCAGGATATAAAACCAGAACTCACGATAAGGCTCGTCTTATTCATTTTCATTAAACTCTAGCATTCTATAGAACTAGTATTTTTATTTTTCTACAGCATTCAAGAAACGAAAATACTTCTCATTCATTTATCAATGCACACATATAGTGTATTATCATTTATTCGATTTCTATTCTGTTGTTCTACGAAATACACAGTAGCAGAGACATTTTAAACACACGCACACAATTTACATTTTTCATTTCTAAAACCCTAGTTTTATTTCAACAAACAAAACACCCTTACTCATTACATGTTTTCGGGTCGCAACCTTAAAGACGAAACGAAACCATTAACACCGTAAACTTTACATATCTTGCATTATTACAAATCAATAAATTACACAGGCCGAAACCTCTACCTTAGTTACGAGCCTCTACCCTTTTGTTCAGAGGAATCATAAGTCCTTTTTTTCATCATTCCTTCACACAGAATTCTTTTCCATCATTTTTACCATAGGGTTTCACAGTTCTTAAATAAACGATAACCATAGAAGAACCAAAACCTAGTTTACACTATATTGTTTTTACACCAAAGTCAAACGCAGAGGTTTGTTTAAACACGGGTTCATTTTCATCAACGAATCACAAGTTACATTCAAAGATCAAATTCACGGGCCAAGCCCCAAAACGACGAAACAACTTACAACTCAACAAAATCTACAGTATTGATTATAGGTTCCTTTTCCACAGATTGAACCATCAACACAACGAATACACCAAAAGCTAGTTCATTTATTAAATGACCAAAACCCATTGCTAAAGCAGACCGAGGACCAATCCTCTTTACAATGCCCGGAGGCATTTAAATACTACCAAAGATGGCCGAGCCATTAAAATCCCAACAATATACAGTTAATAAACTCATGGCTGGATTGCTACCAGGCTTACATTTACAAACTAATACAGTATGACCACGATAGATGCCAGAAACCCAACATTTGAAATGGATGAAACCAGGTCCACAATATTCATGACATGAGCACCTACAGAGGTTATGCCATCGAGGCTTACCGGTGGAGCAAACCACAGTTCTCCACGAAGCAATTTGATAGCTGCAACTTCCAGGTCGACGACCTTCACCTGCCAACGAAACATTTCAAATAGTTTAGGTTCTTCACATTCTAACCGTGCTAAAAGATTTTAACTGGAAAAACATTGCAACGTATTCACAGGGTTAGCTATTACCTTGTTCTTATTCGCAGAAGCTTGAATGTTCACCATCGAATCTGGGCAAGGGAGCTCGTTGTTTAACAGGAACGAAACCCTGCATTCAAGCAGCCTGCCGGCCACTTCTCCAGAGTCCAACTCTTTCCAAATGAATGCGAAGGCGTTAAGCCAAAGGGTAGTAATATATCGGTTAGAGCAAAGCCCAAAACCCTAGATCAGAATCTGAAACCATTAACTACAACATAAATGCAGTATCTAGCGTGGAGTCGATTCATACCACCAACACATTACACTTCTTACATTCCTCCAATGAACGTGCCACGTACGACGGGAATTACAGGACTGGGATCAACCAACTAGACATTCCACTGGAAAAGTGGATGGGAGTATTAAAGTTTCGGAGCAAACCTCTCAAATCACGTATCACCCAGTACTGCAGGCAGTTAATGACCATCACATCCTCGACACTGCGAGTGTGTAGTCTGTGCTAATACACACATTATGTAAGGTTAATATAATACCAAAGCCTTTGCAAACGCATCACATTATTCTTATGTCTCAACCATACAGGTTATAAAACCATAGTTTTGCCTGGGTATCGATCCGTTATGTTATTGTTTCACCTATCATATATATATATATATATATTATTGTTAAGTATACTATGCTTTCCACAGCTCATATAATTCACGTGGACTAGAATCAATATTACATAGAACACTATTACAAATGGTTAATAATAGCATTGCTTTTTCATTATTTTAATATCGTTTGAATAACCATAGGTAAATTGCATTTGCAATTATATTACTTGCTACAAAAATGTTAAGACTGTGCTGTAATATTGTCATTGTAACGACTTCAGCTTTAGAGCCCAATACAAAGAATTTAGTAACATGATGGAACGACAAAACTATACTTATCGATACATGAGTATAATGACTAATAGAGTTTTTAAACAAAGAAAAGATATTTCCATTTTTTTTCAGAGACTTTGGAACCTCTTTAAATCAACCCAGCTTTATATAATTCTACATTGTTTCACTTAGAAATATCCGCCACTGTTGATATGTCCTTCTAACATCATTTTACATTGATATTGATGTTTTGAAACAAGGAACTCATCTAACCCTTGCAGGTATCAGAACAATAAGTGGAATGGATGACATCTGCAGATGATTGTGTTTCAACGGGTAAAATAGTTATTTTGAAAGTAAAGAAATAAAATGGAAGATCCATACCTTAAACACCTTTTACGATCGGAACGTACTTTCGCTTCTATTTAATTATCTATTTTTGCATTGGTCAGAAACAATTACTAAATAACGTGGAAAGTTTGAAATGTCTTATTACCTCCAGATCTGCAAAAGAACATGTCCAATGCTTTAGCTTTCAAAGCTAAGTAAACCCAAGGGCACCCTTTAGAAACCCCTTCATAAATATACAAACAAGTCATCAGTAATTATAGAAATTTGACAAGTTAGAAGATGAACTTGGGTTAATCATATTTTATTTCCAGAACCGTTATTAGAAATAACAAAAAAGGTTATGTGAAGCTGTCAGTAGTTAATTAGTTTAATAATTTTCATTCCGCTGTTAGCATTTCTTTAAGATTATGCTATTTCAAAAAAAATTAATTTTTAGCATATTTTTTGGGTGTTACAGACCTCCATCACCTTGGTCATGGCGTTCATGGTGGAGTCCCAGTCGGACGAAGAGATGTCCGAGCAGCTCCTCGGGGTCGTTCGTGTTCACCAAATAAAAATTTCGTCTTCCCTCTATGTTGACACCACCCCCATAAGCAATGTTGACAAAACTCTCGGAGGTGGCGGGTTCAAGAGGCGTAAGCTCGACCGGGGTTTGCGAAGCCACGACTTCAGGAAGGTCAAGGACGAGGGGAAGAATTAAACTCGCTACCTTTTCGATCTGTGATGCAGGGTTTGGTAAATTCATGAAGGTTTTTTTCGTAAAGGTGAAGAGAATTTGTTTTCTGTGAAAGAGATTTAAGATTAGCCCTCGTGTAATTGTCCTCCCTTGGGGTTGAAGGCGCAGAACACCTCTGGTCTCATGTATTATGATCGGGCTACAGTGGTATTTAAGGTTAACATTAATGAAATATCTCTTTATATGTTTTGTTTTTGTATGAGTCTAAATGGTGTGTTTTTTTCTCTCAGTTTTGGCACAACATCTTAGATACCTCCTTACCAGCATCAGTTCTGGCACAACATTACCGATTTCCTGGTTTTTATTTGTTCGATGGAGGTAATATTAATTGTTTTACCTTTTGCAATTCTTTATTACTGATGTTTTAACAAACATTATTATGCCTCAGCTAATTAGTGGTTGTCGCTTTATGTATATTATGAAATATTGAAAGCTGATAGTATTCTAGTGCAACCTTCTTTGTTAAATTTTCTGAATTTTCTTCAATATGATCTAGGATCTTAACTGAGAGAACAACATGTACAGCATATCTACAGCATATCAATCATGGAGACAATAATGCAAGCACATAAGAGACACAAAGATTTACTTGGGGAAAACCATAAAGGTGAAAAACCCCAATAACTTCGTCAGAGATAGATAGAGCAATAATACAACCAACCAAGAGAGATAGCCATAACCTAGCAGCAGATCCTCCTCCTCCATAAGTGCGCCACTCCTCCTTGAGTGCATGTGTGAGAAGTGAGTAAGTAAATAGAGTGCCTCCCGCACTCTATTTATACTTGACTTGACTTGCCTTTTTACCTAACTCATGTAGGCTCGAACTTTACCACATAACATAATGCTGAGTGGGACGACCCCCAATAGGGTGGTCTAATAACCCTTTGACCCACATGACTTATACAGGGCCGACCCCAAATAAGGTGGTCTAATAACCCATCAAGTATAAGTTACGACACTTACAATATAAATGACGACACTTCCTTATAGAGGAATAATACCATCTCTATAGGAATACAATATACATATACATGTGAAATACATTCCGAAGTTACATATACATCAACACTCCCTCTTAACTAGGAAGGTATTTCTCAGCACAGTTCTTCTAGCACAAGTCATCTTCTCTGGATCATCGTCACTGGATAATCGTCATCGAGTCATCATCATCGTCACTGCTGCTGCTATCTCAATCAATCTCTGAATCTACTCGTCATAGGAAGTTCTACAGAGCCAGTCCTTTTTCATACTGGATGTAGGCCCACCACCTGCAGGTCTTCGTCATCACTAGCCATACTGTGGAATCCTCAGGACTTATTACGTGCGTCACAAAACCTCGCAAGAGCATCCCAGGCTGTTACGAGCACACAGCTCTACCTATAGGATCTCCCAGGGCAACGAATTACATGTGACCTCACCACAAAACCTCGCAAGAGCATCCCAGGCTGTTACGAGCACACAGCTCTACCTATAGGATCTCCCAGGGCAACGAATTACATGTGGTCATGGCAAAACCTCGCAAGAGCATCCCAGGACTGATTACGGGCACACAGCCCAACCTATCGGATCTCCCAGGGAAACGAATTACATGCCATAGGACAAAACCTCGCAAGAGCATCTGCCAGATATCCCAGGGCAACGAATTACATGCCATAGGAAAAACCTCGCAAGACTATCTGCAGATCTCCCAGGGCAACGAATTACATGTCCTCCCAGAGCAAAACCTCGAAAGAGCATTTGCCAGATGTCCCAGGGCAACGAATTACATGCCATAGGCAAAACCTCGCAAGACCATCTGCAAATCTCCAGGGCAACGAATTACATGCTCATCTGCACAACCTGATCCACGGCCATAGAGTATCAACCTGATACTCACCATACATCATCCTGATCATCATCACTACAACGTCCTACTGCATGTCATCTGGAGCAACATCTTGAAGCTCGTCATCCATGATCATCCTGATCATCACTGCAACATCCTGCTGCATGTCATCTGGAGCAACATCCTGAAGCTCGTCATCCATGATCATCCTGATCATCACTGCAACATCCTGCTGCATGTCATCTGGAGCAACATCCTGAAGCTCGTCATCCATGATCATCCTGATCATCACTGCAACATCCTGCTGCATGTCATCTGGAGCAACATCCTGAAGCTCGTCATCCATGATCATCCTGATCATCAATGCATCTACCTGATGCATACCAAGTATCTACCTGATACATATCATCATACATGATCCTCCTGATCATACAATGTATCCACCTGATACAAATACATGATACATGTCATCATACATGATCCACCTGATCATACAATGTATCCACCTGATACAAATACATGATACATGTCACCATACATGATCCACCTGATCATATCCAGCATCCACATGATGCGTACATACATACATAAAAATGATCCAACTGATCATATCCAGCATCCACATGATGCGTACATACATGCATAAAAATGATCCAACTGATCATATCCAAGTAGAAACCAGAACATCATCCTGATGCTCATCATCCAGCGCTTACATCCACAGCCATGTGAAGGATCCTCCTTCCAACATACTTGGAATGGCTTCAGCAAATGTGTCCATCATTTCTTCCTCGAAGTGTCCTCGATCTGAAGAATGCCAAGCCTCTCTCTGAAGTACTCGAACTTCACCCTGGCTAGTGGCTTCGTCAGCACATCTGTAATCTGCTCGTCCGTCGCAACATACAGGAGCTTCACAGCTCCTCTCTGCACCATATCCATGATATAGTGATATTTGATCTCTATGTGTTTCGACCTGTCATGAAACACTGGGTTCTCGGACAGCTTCACACAACTCTGGTTATCACAGAAGATACCAGTAGCATCCAACGGGAGATCAAATAACTCAGATAGTAGTTTCTGTAGCCATACTGCCTCACAACTAGCTGAACGGGCTGCAACATACTCTGCCTCAGCTGTACTCAGTGCTACGCAGGACTGCTTCCTGCTAAACCAAGAGATCACACCTAATCCCATACTGAAGCAACACCCAGATGTGCTCTTCCTGTCTGCAGCACTGCCAGCCCAATCTGAATCAACATAACCCTGCAGGTTAAACTTTTGATTCACCTCATACTTGAGCCCATAATCCACTGTACCCTTCAGGTACTTCAGAACATGCTTTACAGCAACCAGGTGAACATTCCTCGGATCCATCAGGAACTGGCTCAATGTGTTCACAGCAAAGCAAATGTCTGGTCTCGTGTTCGTCAGGTACATCAAGGACCCAATCATCTGACAATACATAGAGACATCAACCAGATCAGATGAAGCATCACATAGAAGCTTCAGATTTGATGCCATAGATGTGGCCATGGCCTTGCAATCCATCATCCCGAACCTCTTCGGGATCTCTACTGCATACTTCCCTTGTCCAAGGAAGATTCCATCTGCACTCTGCCACACCTCCATGCCAAAAACAAATAGTGCATCATCCCCAAGTTCTTCATCTTGAACTCGGTAGCAAGCTTCCGCTGCGTGTCGGCAATCAATCTATTTTCACCTGTAACAAACAGGTTATCTGCATACAAAAGTAGTATCAATAGATTTCCTTCCTCAACGTTGTAGTAAGGGTTGGAATCCGCTTTACTCTTGGTAAAGCCCAAACTGGATAGAAAGCTGTCTATCCTACCATACCAAGTTCTGCACACATAAATGACTACACCATGTTGTCTTGAAATCCATCTGGTGCATCTTCTATTTCATCTCAATGCTGCCATCTGCAACATGCTTGATCTGATAGTTCCATTTGGAAGTCATAACAAACTTCCCTTCACGTCTTGGGACTGCAACCCAAACATCATTCTTCATGATCGACGGATCATTCCATTTCTTCATCCCAGATCCTGGGAACTTCAATATCTTCAATAGATATCTTTATTGCTGAACAAATGTTGTAGTTCTTCTTTTGTAGGAGATGGCATACGATCTTTCCTACACAACAAGTTAAATTGCATGATTAGAAACATCTCATAATTTTCAGAACAAATTCTTACACATAAAGAAATATGTCGTACAGTCATGCAATTATCTTAGCCAATGCTTCAATACAACATTTATCCATATCCTATAACTTTCTAGATGCCTTCCAATCTCTACCAAAACATTGTTAAGAGTGTGCACAACTCCCAACATGTCAGCAAAGAGGTTTCATTCTAGATAAGTAGCAATGGAATGTTGTACAGTGCCATAGGCCACTTACCCATGTATATTAGTAGTATATTGTTCATCAATGCAACTATTCTAATATGCACAATACATATCCTAAGTCTAGGAACATGAGCATATACATCTTTGAACAATCTTATTTAAACAAACATATATGCAAGAAATGATAATTAAAATACTTATCTTTGTTTGTTCGTTGAGTGGACTCCCTCTGAGTCTTCGCTTTCTTGCAGGAGTTGCTGGAGTCCAAATCTGCAGTAGCTTCTTCTACACCTTTCTGTTGTGGAAAGATGGTCAACTACCTCTGAATATCTGCATCCTTGCAGAAAATACTGAAGTGTGTTCCTTTGCTTTCTTGCAGGAACAACTGGAGTGTGCTCCCTCTTGATCTTTGCTTCTTGGATTACCTGTCCTTGAACTTACATTCATCCTTGGTCCCTATGCATGCTTATTAGTATCATGATTGTGTTATCCTTTTGAACTCATATAAAATCATGCATTCATTAGTATACTATTAAAACACAATAATCTTAAGCATGTATAGTCATGATCATTTCAAACAGAAAATAATAAGCATTAGCATTCAAGGTTTATGTAGAATTCTTATGGTTAGTCAAATCATAAGAAACATAACATGTCTAAACCTGTAATTACTCAAACCTATGACTCTTTAGTTGAATCATCAATCAAGATAAGAGATATAATATGCATAAAAACCTGTGATTATTGAAACCTATAACTCTTCATGATTCTTCTGGTGAGTCATATCATCAATTATGGTAAGAAATATAATATGCATACGGCCATGACTTATTCAAACCTACGACTTCATGAATAATCATTATCAAACAACACAACAGTATAAGATCCTAACACAAGGTAGGATTCTATCTTGATATAGGAAAAACATACCTGGATTAGCATGCTAGCTAGTTTATGTCTAACATACCCGCATAATGTCTTTTGGTTCTCTTCAGTGACTTGTGCTAGTAACCTGCATGTCTCATATGTTAACCATTACAAAACCAAGTTATACATACCTCGTAAATGGATCTTCTATGAGATCCATGATAATGGATGAATATTTGTCCTCATGTTATCATGATCATATGTTCTTGGACCAGAACATGATTTGTCTTTCTTGGTGTACCTTTCATGTTAGTAGACAACATAATCCTCATACAACACCATAATGCATTAGTACAATCATAAGTGTCAACACCCTAACCAATGAATATCTTCTATCATGCATCCATAATTTTGTTAAGGTGATACGACAAATATAAAATCAAAATTGTACTAACCGTAATAACATGAATACAAACATACCATAAACTTAATCATGGACAAATATCGAAACATACCTCGATGAGTCATACCTGTCGAGATCGCTTGTAATCTTCTTATGTAAGGCCTTAGCCTCATCTCCCTCTGAAACAGGAACTTCTTCACTCATGCAGATGATCAATCCATCTTCTTCTAGGATTAACTCAATCCACTTGATTTGCAAGAACTGGACCTGGAGCTGGATATAGGTTTGTCAGAGAAACCCCAAAAAATCAAACTTTGAATTTCAAACTTCCGAAAGGATAGAAATATGTGCCTTCATGAGCTGATCAAACTGGTATATTGAGAATTTGAAAACTGCAAAGTTTCACTCCTCAATTTTGCCTTTGAAACTTCCGGATTCACTGGACGTGACCCTGAACTGGGGTTTGATGAAGCCCACTCTTCTGCCCAATCAAAATGTTTGATCCAAAGCTAGAAGCTTCTATTTTTCTAAGGAGCTTCCAGTCGTGGTCACAGATTTCAAAAATTCCCATTTTTACAGAAGCCCTAATTTTCCACTTTTCTGATCAAAGTCCCGAACTAGGGTCTAATCAAGCCCGACCTTCTGCCCAACCAAAAATTCTGATCTTGGTCTCTAAATTTCTATTTTGATGAGTAGCATCCAGTCGTGGTCTCCGATTACAAAAATTCCAACTTTCTCCAAAGCCCTAAATTCTGGAAGCCATGAATGAAGGTACCAAAAAATAATTCTGTTTTGACAGAAATATGTACCTGATTGTTTCTGGTGTAACTCCGAAATTTTTGATCCACGGGGTCTGAAAAAGTTTTCTGATATAGCCTGACCTATTATCTTTCCATCCTGACAGGTCTGACCTCAATTGGATTCTCTGAGAGAGAGTTATGCCAAATGTCGCAACGTGACCTGTTTTGGGATAAAACAGGAGAGCGAACTTGTACGGCGTGCCACGTGTCACTGTTTTAACTTCGGCCTCTGAAAAATTTTTCTGAGATAGCTCGGCCTGTTACCTTTCCATCCTGATAGTTCTGACCTTAATTGGACTCTCTGAGAGAGAGTTATGCCAAATGTCGCAACGTGACCTGTTTATGGGATAATACAGGAGAGCGAACTTGTACGGCGTGCCACGTGTCTCTGGTTCAACTTCGGCCTCTGAAAAAGTTTTCTGAGATATTAAAGACTGTGTACTACCTGTCACTTTTTATGAAATTTCATTTGGAGCTTCCTAGCCCAAGATATGACCTTTTTCCCAAGGTAACCTGATTTTGACTCAGATCTGGAAGAGGCAGAAACCCTATATTGTACAGATCATAAATCACAAAGTACAACGAATTAGAGGTTGTCCTTTGGACACAAGATACCTGGAGATCTTAGCTTCGGCCTGTAACAATTTCAGATCCGAAAAATTTGCCAAAACGGATTTATAGCGAAAGTGCTACGATGACTGGTTTTTGCTATATCAAGCCCTAGCATCGTAAGTGCAACAAGTGTCATACATGCCATATCATGCCTTCTTTCAGGCTAGCTCTGATACCATGTTAAATTTTCTGAATTTTCTTCAATATGATCTAGGATCTTAACTGAGAGAACAACATGTACAGCATATCTACAGCATATCAATCATGGAGACAATAATGCAAGCACATAAGAGACACAAAGATTTACTTGGGGAAAACCATAAAGGTGAAAAACCCCAATAACTTCGTCAGAGATAGATAGAGCAATGATACAACCAACCAAGAGAGATAGCCATAACCTAGCAGCAGATCCTCCTCCTCCATAAGTGCGCCACTCCTCCTTGAGTGCATGTGTGAGAAGTGAGTAAGTAAATAGAGTGCCTCCCGCACTCTATTTATACTTGACTTGACTTGCCTTTTTACCTAACTCATGTAGGCTCGAACTTTACCACATAACATAATGCTGAGTGGGACGACCCCCAATAGGGTGGTCTAATAACCCTTTGACCCACATGACTTATACAGGGCCGACCCCAAATAAGGTGGTCTAATAACCCATCAAGTATAAGTTACGACACTTACAATATAAATGACGACACTTCCTTATAGAGGAATAATACCATCTCTATAGGAATACAATATACATATACATGTGAAATACATTCCAAAGTTACATATACATCAACATTCTTGACGCACATTCTGTAAGCTGACTACTGTTATTACCTTGGCCAAACAAGTAATAGGCCATCTATTTGTTATTTGTTATATGGTGCTTCTGGGTTATATCAGGAAGTTTTTCATCTTTAATATTAGAAGTTATTCATTTCCAGAGCCACTCATAAACGTAGCAACATTTCTTACCAGTATTCCCAGAACATTGATTATGTTCTATGGTAAATTATGTTCTATGGTAAGTATACTTATGAGGGTTTTTCTTTTCTCCTTTACGATATTTGTAACACCCCGTTTTGACATTTCTACCTGAACTACTATTATATGTTGTATTTGTTTGACTGTGAGACTTCGTCGGTTGACGACACTGTGGACATATGGTTCTATTATTTTGCCGATATATATATGTGTGTGTATGATGATAGTATTATGATCGGTAGTCATGTTTAGATATGTATCATGTGTTAATTATGTCAAATATATGAAAATTACTGAATGATGGGTACGTGGATACCGTTACAGTTATATGTTGAAATAATGAATGTTATGCCAGGTGCATGGAGAATGAATGAGTTTATTGTTGTTATGTTATGATGAAATATATGTGTACATATCGAGGATTTATGCACGATATTCTATATTGTATGTCGAGGACTGACTTACAGGTTGAAACGGCTAAGTGATAGCTGGATCCTACGAGGTGGGAGGGCCTCGGGGACATGGACTTCGAAAGATAAAATGGTATGCGAGTGATGCATTAATTACTTTCGTGTGGTTATTATGTTGGTTATTACGATGTATGTTATGACATGGGTGGGGTAGGGTTTCAGGAAACTCAACCGCCCAGATTGGTTATACGATGACAAACTGAGTACAAGTGCAACGCTGTTGTTATGTCAAGTAGACATAGTCCCTTGTTCCATTAGGGGGGGTGGAAGCTTTACCCACCGTTTATCCCCGAAACCCAAAGTCATGGGAGGGCTGTGCTACGGCGCGCTCCCCAAGGTGTGTGATGATGACTGGTGGTTTCCTGCTGGGGAAGCTTGGTCGATGTAGTCGACACTTTCGCTTACGGGTTCTAGCTGGAACCGGTCATGACTTGACATTTCAGGGTAGTCCAGCAGAGGACAGGATAGGATGTGGAAGTTAGTAATGATGTCGGTAGATAGGTGTAGTGTGAAGTAGGGGTGAAAACAAGATCTAACTGTAGGCGTGTAAAACCCTTGATTAGTATGTGTCAAAATCAGTGATGTATGAATTGTCGTAACTTGGATTTCAGTAAGCTAATGGATCGTACCTTGTAAATTATGTTAAAACATGTGTCGGTAAATAATAAGTTCCTTGGTTATGATTGATGTATGTGAATTATTACTTTAGTGTACTTACGTGAGGAATGTAAGCAGTAGCTGTGCTTACATAACTTACCTACATATTATGAATTACATGAAATATTGTTGAGTAATAATGTCAATTAATGTCACTTAATATTAATTACTGTCGTTTAGTAATTAACTATTGTTGATCAATGTTAATAATGTCGATTAAAGTTAATAATGATGATTAGGGTTAATAATGTTGATTAATGGTTAATTATTGTCCATTAATAATTAATTATTGTTGATTAATAAACAAAGCTAGGGTTAACCTAGGTAGTGACTAATGCAATTGATTAGAATGCTTGATTGATTGTTAATAAGTTTAATTAGCCAGGGCTAAGGGTTGAAATGTTATTATAAGGTTAAATAAGTAATAGTAACTTGATCCCTTAAATTAATTATGTGTTAATGATGTTAATTAATTCTAACAAGACTATGCTTATCTTTAGTAACGATTGTTAATTAGCTAATTACAAACTAAGGTGTAATTAAAATGGGACCAGGTAAATGAGTCGATTAAATCTTAGTAAATTTTATTTAATTAATATAATTACACATTGATAATGTTATGAATTACATTGATAGGATCATGGTTCATAATTGATAAATTGAATTAATTGAATTTATAATTTGAGGGAATTAACATATTATAAACATTAGAAACCATTAATTAAATGATTAGGTTAATAGTAGTTAATCAATTGACCATTATTGTTAATTAATTGAAATATAGGGATAAGGTTTAATTTATATATATTACTAATTTCTTATAAGTATGTCGTAGTTGTTTACAACCAGGATGTAAATTACGAACAATGCCATATACCATTATGTAACAAGTTATAAAAATGTGCTTGGATTAATCAATTAAAAGATTAAGTAAATGGTTAAATATTGGAATATGAGTAAGGAAATGATTTAAGTTATTATATGAAATAAAAAGATTAAATTTAATTGAATTGGAAGTTACGGTTGAGAAGTGACCCCAACCAACACCTTTTAAATATTAATTTAAATTATTCCAACACCTTTTAATATTAATTTAATTTATTAACAAAAGTCCAAGTTGAGGGCTCGAGGACTTACTTGGTAGGTGAATGGGTTGGATGAAATTTATGATGAAGATAGGGGTAGTAATGGGGAAGAAGAGTCGACAAGTGAAGGGGATAAGAGGGAGAAGGGAGGAAGGAGAAGGGGATCCTTTTGACCTTAGGATTTTGGAGAAATTTTGGGAGAGCAGAGTTGCAAAGAAGGGATTTTGTTGGAGATTTTTTTTTAGGGGATACAACAGCTTAAGGCTTGTACTCGGTTTGGGCTCGGGGGTCCAAAGGGGTACCTTTGGAGCTGGGTGGTCGGCGAGACCTCACCAGTTGGCAGGGTGGCAATACTGGTTCGGGTTGGTTGAGTTTCAGAGCTTTGGGAAGGACTTTTGGCTGCAGGGAAAACCAAGGAAAAACGGCAAACAAGGACAGCAACAAAGGTGGACCTACTAGCTACTTACAGGTATTTTCCAGCAGGTATGTTATCGTTCTACCTGGGCAAATTCTGTTTAATTAAATTTCAAAAGTTTATATGCTGTGATTATCTTTGCTACCTGCATAGTCAACAATAAATTGTTAGAAGTAGATAAAACAGATTTATAAATTTTCAAATCTGAAAAGAATGAAAATGCAGATTTTATTTTAAAAATGCAGATTTTATTTTAAAAATGCAGTTTTTATATCGTTTTCAGGCATGTAAATGAGCAAAAAGTTAAAAATGAAAACATGAATTTGAAACAGAATTTTAATTGTTCAATTTTGTAAATGTAAACACTTTATTTTCTTCACAGCCAAAACTAGTAAAGGAGAATAGAAACACAATAAAAACAGGAACAAAACACAAACGGAATAGAACAGAAACTACAGACAAGAAGTGAATTTTCTGACTGTATATATAAGTTAAAGGAGACCCAGTTGGGGGTCTTACAATATTCCCAGAACATTGATTATGTTCTATGGTAAATTATGTTCTATGGTAAGTATACTTATAAGGGTTTTTCTTTTCTCCTTTATGATATTTCCAAGCATCTACCATATTTTAATAATTCTTTTGTCTTTTTGCATGGACATGGGATTTCTCCCTCTACTCTAATTCTGATCTACGATGACTTCCTTGTGAATTAGGTATGTTTACACTTTCCCAGAAAATGGGTGGGATTAACCCTATACTTTATACTTCTTTGTTTTATGGCTTGATGGGAACTTAAACCCCTGTTTTTTCATAATAAATTATAGATACTCGTAAAGAGCACAGTCTGTATGTTTCTTAGTGCGAATGAAGATGGGAAAGAGTTTGTCCCCATCTAATTCTAGATCTGTCGCAACTCCCAAGTTGTCCCAATCAAAGGTGAGCATATATAGAGAGAGAGTTTTATTTTAAGAAAGTGAGCCCTCATATCTGTGTTGTATTCTGCAAGCGTTTTTAAGGGCTCTTCGAAACATTTTGGGGTTCTTGGTCCTGGCTTGTTAAGGTAAATTTGATTGGTCTTCGCTCTTCGCACATTTGGCCCCATAGGCATTCGTTCCATATGTTGCATAACCAACCAATGATTACAATTTAACTCATAAATATCTTTTAATATGCAAAACAAAAAATGTTTATAGTCCATGTGAAGCTTGTTGGATCGAAAGATGATCCATTTTCATTGGATTTGAATCCAATTGCATGATTTCATGTTCAAAATTTTATAAAATATAAAACCTTTTTTTAAAGAATTTGATCTCCTAAGTTTAAGAGTTTTCATAATATTAAATTTTATTTTATTCAACCAATAACCTACTTGAATCCAGGACCAAAGGAGATTAATGATACATGTTGATCCACAACTACATAGTGTTAGTAGTAGTGTAGATACAACATATATTGCTATAGAGTAGTTTAATTATGTAGCATTTTTCTTTATTGTTTGTGTCGTTGAATTTTTATGGTTTAAAAAACAAAGCAACTTAATTATATAAAGCAATTTTCTTCTTTTCTATAATCTGGAAAATCCTTTACACTTTAGCTAAGTTTCATTATTAGTTAAAAGTGTTGGGATAACCCGAATCGATGCCCACCATACCATGTAGTAATAAAGCAAGCACAAACAAACTGTCAAGGGGCATCCTACAAGCAATGTGGAGTGTTGTATTCTCGTTATGGTGGACAATATTAGATTTATCCAAAGCTCTGACAACGTTCCTGTGGCTGAAAAGACAGAAAAATTCTCAGAGGTCCTCCTCAAGTGGTAGACCATCCAAAGCATCTTGTTCATGTCACTCTTAATCTTCAATACATTTTTATTGTTAGAAAAGCCGTGAATGGAGTAAGTTACACGTTTCCACCTTGAACAACTGCACCACTATTACGTTTTACTAATGAGTTTTCAGACATGTGGTGCCACCATAACCAACTAATGTGTTATTATTATATCTTCAATTTGCAGATAGTGGACGTTGTAATTATTGTAATGCTCTATGCAGGATTTGTGCAGTATTTTAATGTTTACATGGTATGTTTTTTTTTCCTAATTTTGGTTTCTTAAACAGGCTTAATTGCCATGTTAAATATGAGTCATCAAAAGGTATTAAATCGATTTACTCGTTGTCTTTGATGTGATCTCACCGTGAAGATGATAATCTAATGGAAATTAATGAATGTTGTGTTTTTAGGTTTCGGTATAATCTAACTATGAAAATGCTAGTTCTAAGATTTAGATGTGGTTTATAAGGAATTTGTTTTGTTTCTTATATTGTAATTTATTATTATAATCATATACACTATATATTTTATATTTTTGTAGTCAAAATTTCTGTTTTGAATTCACTGTGTTTATGGTATTGTAATTTATGATTATGATGATATACAATAATTGTATTAGCTAACAATTTAATTTGTCAAAAATTCTATATTAAAATTTATCTTTGAATTTAATTTTCTCCTAATTGATGTGAATACCTAGCTTGCTTTATTAAAATATAACTATATTAAAATTTATCATCGAATTTAATTTTCTCCTAATTGATGTGAATACCTAGCTTGCTTTATTAAAATATAAAAAGATGTAATAGCTTAATTTGTTTATGTGCAAGCTTGTTCTTAGCTAGGTAATTGCTATTATGGATTTCTTTTACTCTAATGAGTACTAGAGTTAAATAGTCCTAAGTAATAATCTCTATTTTTTTAATCCTTGTTAATTTTCTATTTGAATATGTTTGTCTTTTTTTCTATCTCAACGTCCTTCTAAATAGAATTTTAAACTAAATTCTAAGTTCTTTTTTCACAAATAAACTTTACTAGCAAAAACACGTGCACGGGCATTGCCACATCATGGATCTTGTTTAATTTTAGCAAACATAAAATATGGTTCAAGGCAAGTGCATTGAGCCATGTTTTTAACATCCCTTCTCATATTTTAAATGTCCGTCCATTGTTTTAAATGTCAGGTAGAAAATTTGGCGCTCTTTTATTGGCCAGTGTCTAGTCAGTCCCCATGTTGTACACGAGACGTGAGAAGCTTGCCCTCCTGCGCTACTCTTGGAATCCTTGTGAATTATCGGTTTCCAACCACGACCATATAACTCAATGGTCAATGCATCAGGTAGGCATCCATATAAGTATGGATGCCTACATGATGTTCTGGAACAACCATAATTCATATTTCATACTTACTTTTCGAGGCACTCACAATCAATAATTGTTCAAGGCCATGATAGAAGTCTTGTTGGTTTTGAGATGAGAAAACTAGTTACTTGTGTATGTCAACTTTGGAAATTTGAATGTTCATGACTCATGATAAAGAAGATTCGTTCTTACTCTTGATTTTTTACTTTTGTTTTCTGAGACAGGTGCATTTTTGGCATTTTCTTGGTCATATGCTCTGAGAATATTTTCATAAGACGAGCATGTGAGTAGTCGGCCATTACACAATGTGTTGTTTGCTATGTTGTTCTGGTACAGAAGAAGAATCTTTGTCCCACCTGATAGCCATTATCAAAATCAAGTGGCTCGTAATCGATATGGTAACATGATAGTTGCACAGAATATGCATTGAGCAGTACTTTCATAGCATAAGATGTTTAGTCCAACATTTGTCTTATGACTGAAGGTTATAAAAAGTATGCAAACATCATCATTCGAACCATACGTAGTCCAGCTTGTTTTTGGACATTGCTTAAAACATGTATGTTGGAAAATTGTCGTTAATAGACATGGATGAGAGTTAGTTGAAATCGTTAAATCCTTATGATGGTTGTGTCTTGGCATTAAATCCTTATGATGGTTGTGTCTTGGCATTTGATCTGTAGATAATTTTACTTCAGTCATAAATTCACGGAAATAATTGTTTCTTGCATATAACAAATAAAACTTTTGTTTTGTATGACTCAAGCAATTAGTATCCATTTTTGGCATTGCCTTTTGGCATGGATATCATTGACTATCAAATGACTTGAGTCTCATTTGTTGCAGTATGGTCATTTCTCAGTTAAACAGAGGTGTTCTCATTCTCATGCGTCGTTTTTTATATATTGTGGTCACCACTTGGCCCAACTGATATGTAATTGAAGTTTAGAAATTGAGTGTAAGTTTGCCTGCCACTGCTATCATTTGGTACGTTTCATTTCTTTTATACTGCATATTGACACATTTACACCACAGAAATTCTTGTGGTAATCCATATGCAGACTTATTTAAATTTGCACAATTCTACTGGTAGAATTTTCATTTTAAATTCAATTTGGCCTTCAATATTCTTAATATTGATTTATGATAATTTTATTTCTTTAAATGCATTAATGTCCATTGTAAGTCTCAGTCTCACCCCTTTTCTGTTGCATTCTTGTATGTGAAGTTTGAACCTTTCTTTTGTTTTGCACATCCTTGAGGCTTGTGCAGTCTTTGACAGATCTATTTTATTGCTTTTTCTTCTCATAGTTTTTGTCATGGGTACCATGAAAATTCAACGAGAGTGAGGGGCTACACAGCTCCAGTGATAAGGAATGTTGTAAGTTAATTTGTTGGGCATTATCAGACGGAGACCGATTTGACATACTTGTTATAGCCGCTAGTCTTTTTTAATGTTTTCAATTTTTCTCATCTCATTGTTTAATTGCTTGTCAGACTGTTACATATGACACATGATGCATGGACTGTATTTATTATTGTTAATCTTCCCATTTATACAGTGTTTCACTCATAGGGTATGTGTCCCTGGGTCTAGGACCCGTCCCCATCCCTTGTGTCCCTAACTTTCTAGGGATGGGAGACACCTAAATCCCGATATCTAGACTTAGGTGTTTATAGAATCAGCTTTATAGGTATAACATTATTGAGCTTCCCCATTTACATGTTTATACAAATTTCATTTGCATTTCTATACATACCCATGTATCTATGTTGCAAGCTAATGTCATAAACATTGCTGCTTGCTGCTTTTGTTATATTAATATTTAAGTAGAGTACTAAATAATATGTTTTATGAAATTTCATAATTATAAATATAATTTTTACATTTTGAATTTATAATTTTTTTAAACATTTAAGTAGAAATATTATTATATTTTCATTTTAATTTAATGCAAAATATTAAAAAAAATATTATTGCATTTTAATTTAATTTAATCTCATTAAAAATAAACTTAATAATATTTAAATGATGTTTTTAACATCATTAAAAATAAATAAAATATATAATGTATGAATGTTATATGTACAGTTTATATATATATGTGTGTGTGTGTGTGTGTGTTGGGGGGGGTGATTTTATGAAGGTGGTTCACAATTTTTGGAAAGTGGGGCACCACAAATTTATGCACCCGACCCTTGATCAAGGTGTTTTAAAGCCCTTGATCGAGGCATTAAAACCTCGATCGAGCTATTGAAACCTCGATCAAGGGCTTGGTTAAACCCTCGATCAAGGAATTGCTTGATCGAGATGTTGAAACAAAATGAAAAAAATAAAAAACAGGCTCGCGGCTGGCCCGAGCCATTTCCAATGAAAGCGACCGAAAAGCAACATGTAATGTCCCTTATTAGGAATTTTATTAAAATTGTAATTTTCCACTTTTTTCCTTGGTTCGACCTTTGACTAGTTTTGATCTCTAGGTCCCAAATTTGCCCCAAATGATCGCAAATCTTCTGAGAAGGTATATGAATGATATTAGAACATAAATATGTGTTTCAAGGATGCCTTTGGACCTTTAAAATACTTCTGCAAATCCTCTTTCAATTCTGGTCAATGTAGGTAACTTTAGTAGTGATTTCCCTTTGACTAGTATTGGTCTCTAGGTCTCAAATTGACTCCAAATCCCTTCAAATCTTCAAGGAAGGTGTATGAATGATATTAGTACTTGAATATGATGTTTATAGATGACATATGGTCACCAAAATACCTCTGCAAACTCTCTTAAGATTCTGGACCAAGTATGCAATTTTACTAGTAATTTGGGGTTCAAATCCCCCTGGGGTAAGTACTGAAAATGGATTCCCAAATGCCTCCAAACCCACTCAAATTTATGAACAGAGGTATGTAATGTATTAAGTATTTCATTAAAGTCTCATATGCACCATTAATGGATTATTACAACTGTTCTCACCCTCTCCCATGCAACTGCAAAAATCCCCAATTTGACCCTTGGGGAAATGGCACTATTTCACCTCCCAATACAACTAAACTGAGTAAAAATGCTTCAAATGCTCAAGTACAGTACATGAAACTTGTATAAGACATCCATGGCAGTATATTGATCACAAATATATCAGATAATCATCCATTCATTCAAAATCATCATCAATACATTGGCTCACAACAAGGTAGTGGGGAAATGGCATTGTTCTTCCATTAAAAATGAGATTTATACATTTCTAATTGGAATTTCGACCTGAAACTTTTTGGAGATGAAGAACAGAGTATGTACTTCATATTACAAAAGAAATGGGGCATTAAAAGCTTCCCCAAAGAGTACAATAGCTCACCAAAAATGCCCTCCCTCAAGGATCAAGAATATGCCATCAAAACTAGAAATGGTTGAAGGAGTGAGCTGCAATAGAAGAAACCATGAGCTGCCCTGTAGCTTACACCTACAAATAAAGACTCCATTAAAGCTCCAAATGAAAGGTCTGAATGGCCTTTCCAATTACCAACTTGGATGGGAATCTTTCACCCTCGAAATTGGCTAAGGCAAGAAACTAGTCATCCACTAGCTCTCCCTCTACACAAATGCAATTGCAAATTCTACAAATGATCAAAATCCATTCTCATACTTCATTTCTACATTTTATAACCAACATTAGCCTTCTAAGGGTCGAAATCCTCTCAATAGATTCAATAGATTTTCATTTAGGAAATATTCCACATTTGCCACTTGTCTCCTAGTTCCAACCTTCCATCTTCTCCCAAATTCGATTTTGAGCCTCTTTGGCTTCTACAACTCCCAAATTCACCTTCTTTGAGCCTATTTTTGGGGCTGACATGTCATAGTGGTCAGATGTCAAAGGTCAGGTCTGCAATTTGTCATAGTTGTCATAGATGCTCCATCATTGGTGTCATAGGGGCTAGGGAATCTAGCCCAAGTGTCCACAAACTTCCACTTTGACTCTTTATCTTCCATGGAGGTTACCAATCCTTCCCAATTAGACCTAAGATGCTCAATGACATGTGTTATGACTTACCAACTCACCCAAGAGTGTTCACATTCCCATTAATTCGAATTTGCGAAAGAGAGATGCCATGTATTATGAAAAATCAAGCTAGTGTGGGTCCCACATCCTCCATATGTCTCCAAAACCATTTGTCACTTAGGATTTCTCTTGAATTTATTTATTCACTCTATTTATTAAATAATTGAACCCTTCTAATGTCTAAACATCATTTATTATCCACCTTATTCCAAATCCCAAAGCTTCCACCCAAAACCTAGGAAACTAGTAATTTTCCTCCTTGGCAATTATTTGACCCTTAACATCAATTTTACAAACTCTAATGAATATGGCTAATGTGATTAGGCCATTGTGACCCAATTCCAAACTTGGTACATGACAAATTCTCCCTTCCCAATATTGCTTGTCCTCAAGCAATTTCAAACATGGGCGTTGAAGAACCTGCTTTCTGTATAATTCTTTGAAGTTGCCATTGAATTGCCAAACCTTGAGTCTTTGAGTTTCCATGAAGATTTTAGAGAGGAACCACCATGCTTGCTGCTGCACTACTCTGATAAAAATCACTTTATTAAGTGGGAAATCCATCTCCCATATTTCTTGTTTCCCCAAAAAAATTGAAACCAATGAGATAAAAATTATTCCAGGGTCCCATTGCTTGTATTGTACCCCAACAATGAAGAGTGCTCTCCAACCCATACCATCAAATAAGATGATTCCTGGATCCCATTTTCTTGTATGCATTCTTCCAAATATCATGAGTACAAAATATATATCATCAAAGTACATAACTACATAATGAAAATGTACATCAAGGAGGTGCTTCATCAAAGAATCATGAAAATGCTTGTACCTCCAAGCAAGTAGACCATGATTTTCCAAGTGCATACAAGCTTTAAGTGACCAATCAAATCTGCTCCAATGACATAGGTGAGGATCCCATGTCCTATAATGCTGCTCCAAAAGGATGTGATATGCATCAAAATATTCAACCATGTATTCTTTCATCCAAGAAGTGAATGAAGAATCTCCATTAAAATTTGAACCAAATAATGAGCAGAAAAAACAAGGAGACTTCAAATGACTCAAAGAAGTCTCACCCATACATCCATGAAATTGAGAATCATAAAGATGTAACAAAGTATGTGGCTGCCAACAAAAATGTTCTCCCATCAGAAATCTATTCATCCAAGTGTTGGATGAAGTTCCTCTAACATCAAATGAACCCCGTGTCGAGCAAGAAAAACCATGAGTCTTCAAGTGACTCAAATCCATATCATAGGTGCATCCATGTAGATGTGAATCATCATAAAGTGACAAATTATGTTGCCGCAAATGTGAATAAGAATGTGCTCCAACCATGTCATCATAAAAGTTAAATCTAGAAGTTCCATACTCCTCATGTGGCACCATCAAAAAGAACCCTTTCACCCATACTTCATTGAGACTAATACTGCAAAACATGGAATTGTAGGATGTAGGAGAATGTACTAACTCACCCAAATGATCAAAAAGTTCAGGAGTTTCATTATGGGAAGGATCCATGTGGGTAGTATCATGCAGCTCCTTCAAAAGTGGGAATCCTTTGACATAGATTGGTTCCAATGTAGGGGAATCATGCTCTTCTTTAAAAATTGCATAAGCTTCATCAAGAGACAATTCAAGTTCCTCTTCCACCACATCAAGTGTTTGGATCTCTTCAAGTTAATCTTCAAACACATTAAGCACATTCAAATTCCCACATTTCTCATGATCCACCATGTCATGAGAATCCTCCAAACAATCTACCATTTGACAATCTGAAACATAGGAGGAAAAACAAGTATCTTGCAACTTTTCAAGAAGTTGCTCATTTTGAATTGTGAGCTTATGAATATCCTCATTATTCCTCAAGTATGCATCATGTAACAATTCATTAAGCTCAAACAAATGGTTTCTATCAAAAAGCAAAGACATGAAATTACATTTGATGTGGCACATTGCTCTTTGAATCTTCTCCATGTCTTCAAGGAAGGATGTTTCCTCCAATGAAGTAGCTCTCCAACAAGAATTTGACACCAATGTTTGAGTGTCATGGAGAATGCTGAGGGACTCTTGGATCTTATTTTCATTCATCTTTAAGGACCCTTCAAGAAAATGAGGCTCTTGCAAATGAACCTCCTCATCTTATTCAATTTTGCTTGGACCAACTTCATGAAGCTTAAGTGGTGATGGGGAAGTTGATCTTGGTTCTTCTTCAACTGCTACAAGGTCTTCATTATCATGCTTAATGGAACTTGGGCTTGCAGCAACACTTTCAAAAGTGATCTCTATGTCACCAACATAGAGGTGTGAGCACCCATCAGTAGGTACTCCTTCATAGTTTAAGCATCCATCAGTAGATGCTCTTTGGTTCATGTCTAAGCCAGAAGGTGTCTCGAAATGATCTTCCATATTTTCAATAGAATCTTCTTCATGCTCTTGTGATGTCTCTTCATTTTTCTCCTTCAAGCAAGCTGATGCATTTTTCCCCTTGTTTTCCTTAGGATCAGTATATTTGGAATCTCTTCTTGAATAAATCTCAAAAGCTCTCCTCAAGGAGGACATCATTTCATGCACACATATATGATACTTACTCCAAGGGTTTTTACAAGAAGGGCATAAACCTTTCTTCACTAACTCCACATATTCATTTTTGGGCCTATTTTCAAAAACATGTTCAGCATAGTACTCAAAAGACATGGCATTTTGTGTATTTTTGCTAAAAGCAAGATATTCTTGATATTTTTGATATTGTTGGGGCAAGGTTTTATATTTTGCTCTCCATCTTTGGAACTCACTAATAGAATTATCCTTGGTTGGTGTGACACACTCATATTCATCAGATTTAAAGTCATAAGAATAATCTTCATTTCTCTTGAAATTGTAAGAAGTGTTGCATGATGGCACCTCTTCCTCATACCATTCACATTCTGCTTCATATTGCTCATAAGCATCTGCATATTCCTCATAAGAATTGTACTCATAGGATTCATCATAATAGTAAGACATGGCTGCCAATTATTCTTGAATGTATGTACCTAATACACAGGTGCAAGGACCATGCTCTGATACCACTGTAATGTCCCTTATTAGGAATTTTATTAAAATTGCAATTTTCCACTTTTTTCCTTGGTTCGACCTTTGACTAGTTTTGATCTCTAGGTCCCAAATTTGCCCCAAATGATCCCAAATCTTTTGAGAAGGTATATGAATGATATTAGAACATAAATATGTGTTTCAAGGATGCCTTTGGACCTTTAAAATACTTTTTCAAATCCTCTTTCAATTCTGGTCAATGTAGGTAACTTTAGTAGTGATTTCCCTTTGACTAGTATTGGTCTCTAGGTCTCAAATTGACTCCAAATCCCTTCAAATCTTCAAGGAAGGTGTATGAATGATATTAGTACTTGAATATGATGTTTATATATGACATATGGTCACCAAAATACCTCTGCAAACTCTCTTAAGATTCTGGACCAAGTATGCAATTTTACTAGTAATTTGGGGTTCAAATCCCCCTGGGGTAAGTACTGAAAATGGATTCCCAAATGCCTCCAAACCCACTCAAATTTATGAATAGAGGTATGTAATGTGTTAAGTATTTCATTAAATTCTCATATGCACCATTAATGGATTATTACAACTGTTCTCACCCTCTCCCATTCAACTGCAAAAATCCCCAATTCGACCCTTGGGGAAATGGCACTATTTCACCTCCCAATACAACTAAACTGAGTAAAAATGCTTCAAATGCTCAAGTACAGTACATGAAACTTGTATAAGACATCCATGGCAGTATATTTATCACAAATATATCAGATAATCATCCATTCATTCGAAATCATCATCAATACATTGGCTCACAACAAGGTAGTGGGGAAATGGCATTGTTCTTCCATTAAAAATGAGATTTATACATTTCTAATTGGAATTTCGACCTGAAACTTTTTGGAGATGAAGAACAGAGTATTTAATTCATATTACAAAATAAATGGGGCATTAAAAGCTTCCCCAAAGAGTACAATAGCTCACCAAAAATGCCCTCCCTCAAGGATCAAGAATATGCCATCAAAACTGGAAATGGTTGAAGGAGTGAGCTGCAATAGAAGAAACCATGAGCTGCCCTGTAGCTTACACCTGCAAATAAAGACTCCATTAAAGCTCCAAATGAAAGGTCTGAATGGCCTTTCCAATTACCAACTTGGATGGGAATCTTTCACCCTCGACATTGGCTAAGGCAAGAAACTAGTCATCCACTAGCTCTCCCTCTACACAAATGCAATTGCAAATTCTACAAATGATCAAAATCCATTCTCATACTTCATTTCTACATTTTATAACCAACATTAGCCTTCTAAGAGTCGAAATCCTCTCAATAGATTCAATAGATTTTCATTTAGGAAATATTCCACATTTGCCACTTGTCTCCTAGTTCCAACCTTCCATCTTCTCCCAAATTCGATTTTGAGTCTCTTTGGCTTCTCCAACTCCCAAATTCGCCTTCTTTGAGCCTATTTTTGGGGCTGACATGTCATAGCGGTCAGATGTCAAAGGTCAGGTCTGCAATTTGTCATAGTTGTCATAGATGCTCCATCATTGGTGTCATAGGGGCTAGGGAATCTAGCCCAAGTGTCCACAAACTTCCACTTTGACTCTTTATCTTCCATGGAGGTTACCAATCCTTCCCAATTAGACCTAAGATGCTCAATGACATGTGTTATGACTTACCAACTCACCCAAGAGTGTTCACATTCCCATTAATTCGAATTTGCAAAAGCGAGATACCATGTATTATGAAAAATCAAGCTAGTGTGGGTCCCACATCCTCCATATGTCTCCAAAACCATTTGTCACTTAGGATTTCTCTTGAATTTCTTTATTCACTCTATTTATTAAATACTTGAACCCTTCTAATGTCTAAACATCATTTATTATCCACCTTATTCCAAATCCCAAAGTTTCCACCCCAAACCTAGGAAACTAGTAATTTTCCTCCTTGGCAATTATTTGACCCTTAACATCAATTTTACAAACTCTAATGAATTTGGCTAATGTGATTAGGCCATTATGACCCAATTCCAAATTTGGGACATGACACAACACCACCACACCACCGAGGACTTGAGACCGTAACCACATCACCACACACACCATGTGGTCGACTCCACCATGTAAGTGGACCATAAACCCCACTTATTTATTTTTTAAATAAAATAAAAAATTTTGTTTGTTTATTATAAATTTATATCAACCGACATCGTTTATGTTGCCGGTTTTATTTCTAAATGTGTATTGGTAAGCAGAAATGCTGTTAGATTACACATTTGGAAATAAAACCGGCAACATCTATTTTTTTTTCAATAAATTTAATCAAATTGTGTAAAAAACCTTTTGAAACCTAAATTTTTTATACCTATGAACCTATCAATTACCAAGAACTATGTGAAAATTGATTGAAAACATGTGTAAAAAAACCAGTTACATTAGGTTAAATATGTTTTAAATTTTAACTTTAAGTTTTATTTATTTATTCAAGTTATGAATATCTATATTTATATCAACCGTTAGCATTTATGTTGCTAGATTTATTTTAAAATGTGTATTGGCAAGCAAAAATGCTGACCATTTTTTTTTCAAAGGAGGATTGGAGAATGGTAGGAGGATTGAAAAAAAATACATATTTCAAAATAAGACCGGCAACTTTTACTTGCCGTAACAAGAACCATTAACATTGATAAAAACACTTGAAAACCTTTGAAATTGAAATTTTAAATTAAAATTTTAAATTGAAATTGAAATTTTAATTACCAATTTCAATTTCAATTTGATGAAATCGCAAATTGAAATCGAAATTGGAATCACAATTGGATTTGCAATTGGATTTGGAATTGCAATTGGAAATTGAAATTTGAAATTGATATTGAAATTGAAATTGAATTTGAAAATTGACATTTGAAATTGAAATTGATAGTGGAAATTGGAAACGGAAACGGAAATGGAAATGGAATTGGAATTGGAATTGGAAATTGAAATTTAAAAATTGTAATTTGAAATTTGACTTGTGACTTATTAATGTTCACCAACCACAATTGCAATTTGAAATTTCAAAATTGAAATTGATATTGAAATTGAATTTGAAATTTGAAATGAAATTGAAATTGAATTTGAAATTTGAAATGAAATTGAAATGGAAAGGAAAATTGGGAATTGGAAATGGAATCGAACTGAATTTGAAATTGAATTTGGAATTTGAAATTGAAATTGAAATAAATTTATTTGAAATTGAAATTGAAATAAATTTATTTGAAATTTGAAATTGAAAAGTGAAGCTGAAATTGCAATTGCAATTGAAATAGAAATTTGAAATTGAAAATTGAAACTGAAATTGGGAAATGAAGTGGCATTGGAATTGGAATTGGAAATTGAAAGAGAAATTGAATTTGAATTTCAAATTGAAATTGAAACTTGAAACTTGAAATTGAAAACTGAAGATGAAATTGAAATTCGAAATTGAAAATTGAAAATGAAAATGAAATTGATATTGGAAATTGGAAATTGAAATTGACATTGGAATTGGAAATGAAATTGAAACTTGAAATTGAAAACTAAAGATGAAATTGAAATTCGAAATTGGAAATTGAAAATGAAAATGAAATTGATATTGAAAATTGGAAATTGAAATTGACATTGGAATTGGAATTGGAATTGAAATTGATATTTGAAATAGAAATTTGAAATTAAATTGAAAATTGAAATTGAAATTGAATTTGAAAATTAAATTGAAAATGAAAATGAAATTTGAAATTGAAACAGAAATTTGAAATTTGAATTTTATATGGAAATCTGAAATCAAAATCAAAATTAGAAATTGAAATTGCAATTGAAACTAAAATTGGAATTGAAAATTCAAAATGAAATTGAATTTGAAATTGAAATTGGAATTTGGGATTGGAATTGCAATTGAAATTGAAAATTTGAAATTGGAATTAAAATCAAAATTTGAAATTGAACTTTGAATTTGAAATTTGAAATTGATATTTGAAATTTGAAAATTGAAATTGAAATTGAAATTAAAAATGTAATCTGAACTTGAACTTAAAATTGAAATTGAAATTGTAATATGAACTTGAACTTAAACTTGAAATTGAAATTGAATTTCAAATCAAAATTGGAAATTGGAATTGAAATTGAAATTTGAATTTGAAATTGGAAACTTGAAATTGAAATTGAAATTGAATCTGAATTTGAAATTTGAATTTTGAATTCGAATTTGAAATTTGAAATTTGAATTTGAAATCGAAATCGAAATCGAAATTGAAATTGAAATTGTAATCTGAAATTGGAAATTTGAATTTGGAATTTGAAATTTGAAATTGAAATTGAAATCGAAATTGAATTTGAAATTTGAAATTGAAATTGAAATTGAAATTTGAAATTTGAAATTTGAAATTTGAAATTTGAAATTTGAAATTTGAAATTTGAAATTGAAATTAAAATTGAAATTAAAATTGAAATTGAATTGAATTTGAAATTTGAATTTGAATTTGAAATAGAAATAGAAATTGAAATTGAAATGTGATGCAGAGAGTTCTCAAGAGAGACCTTCATTGCTTCGTTTTTGATGGAGCACGAGAGGATCCGACGTCACTCCACAGGGTGGCCATCGTGAGCACTCTCATTCACCAAGGAGCGAGGCCACACCAGGGTCAACTTCCATTGGTGGCAGCAACAGGAGAGATAGTGCATCGATTCATCCTGACAATATACATCTTGATCTCGAGGAGGAGGATGTGCGCCGGGACAAAGGTACATTAGGTGCATATTTTGTTTTAGATACGTTTTCAGTAAATTTTTAATATGGAACGCATTCAATTTCACTTACAAGCTATAATATATATTTTCACTAACATTTGTGTTTTTGTTTGGATCGCAGGTGCATCAAAAGGATTGTACCACGATGAGGTTGCCCATATTACTCTTGTTGATATTACCACCCAGCGAGAGTGGGTGCACTCATGCGTCCACACACTCAGGGAGGATTCTCCTATGAGACGTTCATTATTCATGATGTTAATTTAGCAGTTCATGATATGTTGTCCCTCTATAAGAAAGTGGTACCTCTAAGTGACATCTTGTGTTTTACATGCGAGAGGAGAAGACAGGATGTCATGGGTATCCATAAATGGGACAATGTCAAAGCCACCACAAGAGGGCATGATGTCAAGGGAAATTTGTTTAACATCCCTCATGATCGCCTTGCCGATCAACCGCTTAGACTTGAGGAGTTTAAGCTCGAGGCTGCTGCACCGTATGTGTATGATAGATTCATTGGAGCATGGGGCAGATTCCCCCACCATGACCAACTTCCATTATACTTTGCAAAACATATATATGCATATTTTTTTCTAGATATACACCAAGACTACACCAGCACGAGATCTGATTTCTTTGGTGCTGGTAGGGGACGCCCTGACCAATGTCCTGGAGCTCGTAGAGACCCTACTTTCGTGTCACCCACTCCGAGGTTGGTACCGATTCCAGATAGGATGGTTATCATGTCAGGGGACAGAGCACAACCATCCTATCTTGCTACAGAGGCTAGACATGGGATTGCAGACTCGTTGTTCACTTCCATGGGTAGTGTTATTGTTGTTTTGCAGTGAGAGACATCTAGACCACCCCCTGGACCTGCACAGCCAGAGATAGAGTGGGTCGACGATGACGTACTCAATTTTCTTTATGAGGAGGCCTTATGGGGGTATGATCGGTTAGCTCGAGATGTATACTTTTGGATGTATTGTAGATACAATGCTCTAGGACATGTATATTTTTGTACAATTATGTATATATGCTTTGTGTTACATCATATTATATGTCGTAAATTGAATGCTCAATAATAATTAAGGGGTGTATTTTATTGCTCCATGCAGGGGACCACATACATGGTTGAGCTCCTTCGTAGTGAGCCATCGGTTGGTCCATCTGCTCGTCCTAACATGTCAGACACAATGGTCGAGGTAAGTTATAATTTATGTTCCAATTTAATTTGTGTTTATTAATCTCAGTTTATAATTTATGTTTTAATTCTTAATTTGAGATTTTATGTTTTAGACCCTAACTTTGAATTTCAAATTGTATAGGGAAAAGGCAAGGTCGTTGCTCGACATGATACAAATGAGGATCACAAAGGTCCTGACCAGCCAGGCCTAGACACAGAGGTAAGTTCTAATTTATGTTCCAATTCAATTCACATTAAGTACTTTCAATTTATACTTTATGTTTTAATTCTTGAATTATAAATTTTATGTTTTAATTTTAATTTTTAATAAATCTAACTTATTACATGTAATGGAATCTTACATAGGCATCACTACAAGTTGGCGTCGATGCTACAATAACTTTCTCAGATGATTGGGATGTAGCTCGTCCACATGGTCCCGATGAGGGCCCATCTACCCAGATTTCGACCCATATGCCAGATATCACCATTGAATCAATTCAGGTGATTTTCACATCCATCCATTAAAAAATTTCACTTGTTAAATATTATACATTGGTCAAAATTTAACTAACTTACAGAGTTCGCAATTTTTACTTTTACAGTATGTTGAGATCGAGGCCTTCTATCATGTCCCAAATTTGGAATTGGGTCACAATGGCCTAATCACATTGGCCATATTCATTAGAGTTTGTAAAATTGATGTTAACGGTCAAATAATTGCCAAGGAGGAAAATTACTAGTTTCTTAGGTTTGGGGTGGAAGCTTTGGGATTTGGAATAAGGGGGATATTAAATGATGTTTGAACATTAGAATGGCATAAATATTTAATAAAGGAGCTAAATAAATATATACAAGTGAAAATCAAAGTGGCATTTGATCATGAAGACACATGGAGGAGGTGGGACCCACATATGGCTAGATTTCCCCACTACACTTGGCATCATTCTCTCACCAATTCGAATTCAAGGTGAATGGTAACATACTTGGGGGAGTCCAAAAGGTATTATTCATGGCATGACTCATCCAAGGTCGAAATATAGAGGAAGAGTAACTCCCATGGAAGAGGAAGAGGCAATTTGGAGCTAGTGAGACACTGGGGCTAGATTCCCTAGCTCCATGACAACAATGATGAAGATGCTATGACACCTATGACACAAATCAGACCTGAAGGCTGACATATGAAATATATGACATGTCAGGGCTAAAACTAGACTCCAAGAGGGCGCTCAAGGGTGTTAGGGCAGCTAAGATGCTTCAACATGTGATTTGGTGGAAGTGGGAGACTAGAAATTGTTGTACAAGTGGCGTTCTTTGGAATCTCTTCCCAACTTGAGTTGGCATGAGTCTCTTGGAAGGAATTCGACCCATGGAGGACATTAGAACTTTATAAATGTCAATAACAAAGAATGAAACCAGCTTTTGATCATTTGTAGAATTTGCAATTGCATTTGTGAAGAGGGAGAGCTAGTGGATGACTAGTTGCTTGCCTTAGCCAATTTCGAGGGTGAAAGATTCCCATACAAGTTGGTAATTGGAAAGTCCATTCAAAACCTTTCATTTGGAGCTTTAATGGAGTCTTTATTTGCAGGTGTAAGCTACAGGGCAACTCATGGTTTCTTCTATTGCAGCTCACTCCTTCAACCATTTTAAGTTTTGATGGCATATTCTTGATCCTTGAGGGAGGGCATTTTTGGTGAGCTATTGTACTCTTTGGGGGAGCTTATAATGCCCCATTTCTATTTTAATATGAATTAAATACTCTGTTCTTCATCTCCAGAAAGTTTCAGGTCGAAATTCCAAGTAGAAATGTATAAATCTCAATTTTAATAAAAGAACGGTGTCATTTCCCCACTAACTTGTTGTGAATCAATGTAATGTTGATGATTTCGAATGAATGGATGATTCTCTGATGAATTTGTGATTAATGGACTGCCATGGATTTATTTTACAAGTTTCATGTACTTTACTTGATCATTTGAAGTATTTTTACTCATTTTAATTGCATTGGGAGAAGAAATAGTGCCATTTCCCCAAGGGTCGAATTGGTGATTTTTGCAGTTGAATGGGAGAGGGTTGGAACAGATATAATAATTGATTAATGGTGCACATGAGACCTTGATAACATCCTTAATACATTCCCTACCTCTGTTCAGAAATTTGAGTGGGTTTGGAGGCATTTGGGAAGCCATTTTCAGTACTTACCCCAGGGGGATTTGAACCCCAAATTACTAGTAAAATTGCATATTTGGTCCAGAATCTTAAGAGAGTTTGCAGAGGTATTTTGGTGGCTATATGTCATCTCTGAACATCATATTCAATTCCTAATATCATTCATACACCTTCCTTGAATATTTGAAGGCATTTGGAGTCAATTTGAGACCTAGAGACCAATACTAGTCAAAGGGAAATCACTAGTAAAGTTACCTATATAGACCATAATTAAAAGAGGATTTGTAGAAGTATTTTAAAGGTCCAAAGGCATCCCTGAAACAAATATTTATGTTCTAATATCATTCATATACCTTCTCAGAAGATTTGGGATCATTTGGGGCAAATTTGGGACCTAGAGATCAAAACTAGTCAAAGGTCTAACTAGGGAAAGAAGTGAAAAATTGTCATTTTGATAAAATTCCTAAAAAGGGACATTACAGTGGTATCAGAGCATAGTCTTGGCACCTGATGTGGTAGAACAATAATGAAGACCAGGATTCAAAGAAATAAGCCACCACCCTTAGAAACTGAAACTGGATGTACTTTGGTGAAAGGGAAGAAGTAGGAGAAGAAGTGCAATCCTTGGTCACCATGAATAAGGATGAGAAAGGAACCTTAGAGGAGAATGAGGAGTTTAGAAAATTACTTAAACCATCCTTTGAATACCAGTGGAGGCAATTCTTTCAAGAGTTCAAATTGTTGGTTAGTGAAGTTGGAAGCAACTCGGAAAAAATAATGAGCAATGGTTCTCTTTTCAAGGAAAAGGATGAAATAATTTATGTCACAAAGGAGGAACCTAATGTAATTGTGGAACATGAAGTACATGTTTATATGCAGGTTCTTGAAGATGCTACACTCAAAAAAGAAGAAGGAAAAGCACTTGTCCTTGTTCAAAGGGATTATGAGTTGCCTCATGGAGAGAGTTGCAAAGCCTTGGAAGAGGTACAGGATCTCACAATAGTTGGACTAACCAATTATGGAGAAGAGGAATAAATATTTCAATGGGTAAGAGTTGTAAAGAATTAAAGTTGGTTCATAATTCCTCACTCCACACTTCTTGTTCAGCCACACCAATTGGGGATGAAAATTGGGTGAAAGGTTTTTTTCTAATGGTGCCACATGAGGGGTATGAAACTCCTACCTCTCCTTTTGATGATGACATGAATAGAGAACCTCATTATTTAGAATTGCAGCAGCATATTGCTTTACCTTATGGTGATAGATATCCTCATGTATGTATGGATGAGACTTATTTGAGTCCTTTGAAGTCTCCTTGTTTTTCCTACTCATTGTTTGGTTCAGATTTTAGTGGAGATTCTTCATTCACTTCTTGGATGAAAGAATGCATGGCTGAATATTTTGATGCATATCACATTCTTTTGGAGCAGCACTATCGAACATGGGATCCTCACCTATGTCATTGGAGCAGATTTGATTGTTCACTTGAAGATTGTATGCACCTAGCAAATGGTGATCTACTTACTTGGAGGGATAAGCACTTTCATGATTCTTTGATGAAGCATCTTCTTGATGTACATTTTCATGATGTTGTTATGTACTTTGATGATATATATTTTGTACTCATGATTTTTGGAAGAATGCATACAAGAAAATGGGATCCAGAAATCCTCTTATCTAATGGTATGGGAGCACTTTTCATTGTTGGGGTGCAATACAAGCAATGGGACCCTGGAATAATTTTTGGGGAAACAAGACGTATGGGAGATGTATTTCCCACTTAATAAAGTGATTTTTATTAGAGTAGTGCAGCATCAAGCATGGTGGTTCCTCTCTAAAATCTTCATGGAAACTCAAAGACTCAAGGTTGGGCAATTCAATGGCAACTTCAAAGAATTATACAGAAAGCAGGTTCTTCAACACCCATGTTTGAAATTACTTGAGGACAAGCAATATTGGGAAGGGAGGATTTGTCATGTCCCAAATTTGGAATTGGGTCACAATGGCCTAATCACATTGGCCATATTCATTAGAGTTTGTAAAATTGATGTTAACGGTCAAATAATTGCCAAGGAGGAAAATTACTAGTTTCTTAGGTTTGGGGTGGAAGCTTTGGGATTTGGAATAAGGGGGATATTAAATGATGTTTGAACATTAGAATGGCATAAATATTTAATAAAGGAGCTAAATAAATATATACAAGTGAAAATCAAAGTGGCATTTGATCATGAAGACACATGGAGGAAGTGGGACCCACATATGGCTAGATTTCCCCACTACACTTGGCATCATTCTCTCACCAATTCGAATTCAAGGTGAATGGTAACATACTTGGGGGAGTCCAAAAGGTATTATTCATGGCATGACTCATCCAAGGTCGAATTATAGAGGAAGAGTAACTTCCATGGAAGAGGAAGAGGCAATTTGGAGCTAGTGAGACACTTGGGCTAGATTCCCTAGCTCTATGACAACAGTGATGAAGATGCTATGACACCTATGACACAAATCAGACTTGAAGGCTAACATATGACATATATGACATGTCAGGGCTAAAAATAGACTCCAAGAGGGTGCTCAAAGGTGTTAGGGAAGCTAACATGCTTCCACATGTGATTTGGTGGAAGTGGGAGACATGTCAGACATAATAATTAATTAATGGTGCACATGAGACCTTAATAACATCCTTAATACACTCCCTACCTTTGTTCATAAATTTGAGTGGGTTTGGAGGCATTTGGGAAGCCATTTTTAGTACTTACCCTAGGGGGATTTGAACCCCAAATTACTAGTAAAATTGCATACTTGGTCCGGAATCTTAAGAGATTTTGCAGAGGAATTTTGGTGGCCATATGTCAACCCTGAACATCATATTCAAGTCCTAATATCATTCATACACCTTCCTTGAAGATTTGAAGGCATTTGGAGTCAATTTGAGACCTAGAGACCAATACTAGTCAAAGGGAAATCACCAATAAAGTTACCTACATTGACCAGAATTGAAAGAGAATTTGCAGAAGTATTTTAAAGGTCCAAAGGAATCCTTGAAACACATATTTATGTTCTAATATCATTCATATACCTTCTCAGAAGATTTGGGATCATTTGGGGCAAATTTGAGACCTAGAGATCAAAACTAGTCAAAGGTCTAACTAGGGAAAGAAGTGAAAAATTGTCATTTTGATAAAATTCCTAACAAGGAACATTACAGTGGTATCAGAGCCATTCTTCAAAGGTCTAACTAGTCAAAGGTCTAACTAGGGAAAGAAGTGAAAAATTCTTCAACACCCATGTTTGAAATTGCTTGAGGACAAGCAATATTGGGAAGGGAGGATTTGTCATGTCCCAAATTTGGAATTGGGTCACAATGGCCTAATCACATTGGCCATATTCATTAGAGTTTGTAAAATTGATGTTAATGGTCAAATAATTGCCAAGGAGGAAAATTACTAGTTTCCTAGGTTTGGGGTGGAAGCGTTGGGATTTGGAATAAGGGGGATAATAAATGTTTGAACATTAGAATGGCATAAATATTTAATAAATCAGATAAATAAATATATAGAAGTGAAAATCAAAGTGGCATTTGATCATGAAGACACATGTAGGAAGTGGGACCCACATATGGCTAGATTTTCCCACTACACTTGGCATCATTCTCTCACCAATTCGAATTCAAGGTGAATGGTAACATACTTGGGGGAGTCCAAAAGGTATTATTCATGGCATGACTCATCCAAGGTCGAAATATAGAGGAAGAGTAACTTCCATGGAAGAGGAAGAGGCAATTTGGAGCTAGTGAGACACTTAGGCTAGATTCCCTAGCTCTATGACAACAATGATGAAGATGCTATGACACCTATGACACAAATCAGACCTGAAGGCTGCCATATGACATATATGACATGTCAGGGCTAAAAATATACTCTAAGAGGGCGCTCAAGGGTGTTAGGGCAGCTAAGATGCTTCCACACGTGATTTGGTGGAAATGAGAGATTATGAATTGTTGTACAAGTGGCGTTCTTTGGAATCTCTTCCCAACTTGAGTTGGCATGAGTCTCTTGGAAGGAATTCCAGCCATGGAGGACATTAGAACTTTATAAATTTCAATAACAAAGAATGAAACCAGCTTTTGATCATTTGTAGAATTTGCAATTGCATTTGTGAAGAGGGAGAGCTAGTGGATGACTAGTTGCTTGCCTTAGCCAATTTCAAGGGTGCAAGATTCCCATCCAAGTTGGTAATTGGAAAGGCCATTCAGATATTTCATTTGGAGATTTAATGGATTCTTTATTTGCATGTGTAAGCTATAGGGCAGCTCATGGTTTCTTCTATTGCAGCTCACTCCTTCAACCATTTTAAGTTTTGATGGCATATTCTTGATCCTTGAGGGAGGGCATTTTTGGTGAGCTATTGTACTCTTTGGGGGATCTTATAATGCCCCATTTATGTTTTAATATGAATTAAATACGATTTTCTTCATCTCCAGAAAGTTTCAGGTCGAAATTCCAAGTAGAAATGTATAAATCTCAATTTTAATGAAAGAACAGTGCCATTTCCCCACTACCTTGTTGTGAATCAATGTAATACTGATGATTTCGAATGAATGGATGATTCTCTGATGCATTTGTGATTAATGGACTACCATGGATTTATTTTAGAAGTTTCATGTACTGTACTTGATCATTTGAAGTATTTTTACTCAGTTTAATTGCATTGGGAGAAGAAATAGTGCCATTTCCCCAAGGGTCGAATTGGTGATTTTTGCAGTTGAATGGAAGAGGGTTGGAACAAATATAATAATTAATTAATGGTGCACATGAGACCTTAATAACATCCTTAATAAATTCCCTACCTCTGTTCATAAATTTGAGTGGGTTTGGAGGCATTTGGGAAGCCATTTTCAGTACTTACCCCAGGGGGATTTGAACCCCAAATTACTAGTAAAATTGCATACTTGGTCCAGAATCTTAAGAGAGTTTGCAGAGGTATTTTGGTGGCCATGTGTCTTGCCTGAACATCATATTAAAGTCCTAATATCATTCATACACCTTCCTTGAAGATTTGAAGGCATTTTGAGTCAATTTGAGACCTAGAGACCAATACTAGTCAAAAGGAAATCACTAGTAAAGTTACCTACATTGACCAGAATTGAAAGAGGATTTGTAGAAGTATTTTAAAGGTCCAAATGAATCCTTGAAACACATATTTATGTTCTAATATCATTCATATACCTTCTCAAAAGATTTGGGATCATTTGGGGCAAATTTGGGACCTAGAGATCAAAACTAGTCAAAGGTCTAACTAGGGAAAGAAGTGAAAAATTGTCATTTTGATAAAATTCCTAACAAGGGACATTACACCTTCTTTCATAGTTTACCGCCTCAAGGCCAGCATAGGTCTACTACAAGTGAAGACAGTCACAGGGCCGATCAAGGGCCTGGTGGGGGTAGCAGCCAATGACTTGATGATGTATACATTTTCATGTTTTGGATGATCTATGTATCCATTTTCATGTTTTGGATATGGACTTCTATCATATATATGGACTTTTATCATATATGGAATTTTGGATATTTTGTTATATATTTGTATATTTTATCATATTGAGGTCTTCATGTGTATTTTGAATCATGATTTGAAATCGATCGTCTTTTATATTAAATCTAGATATAGTTATTACAGTTACATTTATTTTTTTTCGTTTCAATTGCAAATTTAATGTACAATGATTACATTATAAAATTTCAATCTCAATTGTACATTACAATTGCAAATTCAAATTCAAAATTCAATTACATTACAATTTAAAATTTAAATTACAATTTTACATTACAATTCAGTTACATTTTACACATTGCAAATTCATTAAATTTAAAATTTACTGTGTAATTTCAATTGAAAATTCAGTGTGTAGTTACAATTTAAAAGATCAATTTCAACTACATTACAATTGCAAATTCAAAATCTAGAATTCAATTGTAAATTGCAATTTAAATTTGAAATTACAATTACATTATGTAGTCTACATATTACAATTCAATTACAATTTACACATTCCAATTCAATTACAATTTTAAATTTCAAATTTAAGGTGTAATTTCAATTGAAAATTCAATGTGTAGTTACAATTTAAAAGTTCAATTTCAATTACATTACAATTACATTTGAAATCAAAATTTAAAATTCGAATATATTACAATTTAAAATTTAAATTACAATTTACATTGTATAGATGTATTTTAAATTACAATTATATTAAGGTTGTATAAGTGTCGCATCTCCGTATTTCTATCAAATAGAAGTTTGTGGTGTGTATGAAACATTCTATGAATGGATACATGCAACTTAGCGATCTTTCTTGGAGGATTTAGTTTCTATCCATCCACATAAACTTTAAATAAAAAAATTGTTTCCTAGAACTACGATAAAATAAAATTTACCCATTTTATAAGATTAGGTGGTTGTATTAAATAATAATTCTTGGTTTTTAGAAATTATGGCTCTTTAACACATGTTTATCTTGATAATCTTCAACCATCTAGTAGATCTTTAATGTTGATTTTAAAGCATCTAAGAAAATTATTTATAAAACTATTATGGAGGAAGTTCATGGAGCACTGACCATACATTTAAGTGTATTCAAAGTATCAATGTGCTTGTCACATTGGAGCACCATGACCCAATTTTCACAAAAACCTCCCATCTAGTATTTTTAATCTTGGCATTAAAGCATCTAAAAAAATACATTTATAAAATTATTGGTTACGTTGCAAAACAAACCCTATATAAACGAGGGAAAAATAACTTCCAATATAATCTCCAATAAAATCTTCAACAAGTCAACATGATAGCTATGTTAATGTTGCAAGTGGCATACATGTAACTCATTCATCTGGCCAATGGTTTATAGGAATGCAAGTCTCCATAATACGATCATGGTCATCTGTTGCCATCTTCCATCTCTTTGGCTCACTCTCTTCACCTTGATTTCTATTAGATGTGTCCGAGATGCCACCACCAAATGACTATATTGGCATGATATATATATCCAGGCATAAAATCTCTATAAATAATATAAGCACCCTTTTTCACTCTTTCAAAAAAGTGGCCCATCAGAACCAGATCTCTAATTTGGTATGTGAACTCTCCATCCTGATAGGGCTGCACCAAACTAATTTTAATTTGTGTGCACCACATCAAATAATATGCCACATTTTCTTGATTGTGTGGGGGTGCAATGACAACAAATATATCCCCTATGAGAGAAATTATAAATATTATTCAAATGTTCTACATGCATTTCTACAAGATTTGTATATGTGTAATATATAGTGAACTAATTAACTTAATGGATTCTTGTACCTTCCCTTACCACATTAGAAACTTGATCATGATCTATTGAGACCATTGCCTCGTCAGTGTGCATCTCTTTCCATGTTGGAATTGGATGTGGGCCCTTTGGATTAAGAGGGACATATTTCCATGGTTTCACATATACATCATTTTCACAGTGATGAAGCCCACATCCATTTGCATCAATGCAAAAATTGCAAAAACAAGCATATTTCCCCATTTCAATGGCGAATATGTCACCCATGTATTTACTCTGAACAAAATGTAATTCCCTCATACCACGTATGGTCTCACAATACCAGAATATGGATCTATTCACATCGCCAAGGGAAACATCCCAAAAGAACCTGCATGGAATTCAATTTGTCATATATAAATTCCTACTGAGTAGGTGTTCTTTTGGAAATTATGATATTTAATGTTATTAGCTTATTAATTGAGTTTGGATTTTATTACCTACACACTGGCCTTGCTTGTTTGCGACCTTGATGTCCCAAATGTTGTGTGCACCAATCAACTGCTTCTGAGTATCATTTGAGTTGGGTTTCACCATGACTCATGTGGAACCTCTGAAGTGCTCGTTTCACTCATGCACCTACGCCATCATGTTCACCCTTTCCATGCCCTATCTCAAAAAATATCTAAGTGTGTCGGACTCCTGTCTCTTTGTGAAGGCGACTCAACCAATAAAAAGAGCGTGCCGATTTGAACTGCCCTACACACCCATCTAAACAAATCCAGTGTTCAGTAAATGATACACCTCTCTGTTTGAATGAATCATAAATTGACCCAAAGCAGTGTTGAATGAACAATGTGTCATTCTCATGATCATCACTAACATAAAAATGGTACTCCTTGATCATTTCGTGTGACTGAGGAGTGCTATCCCTACCATCAATGATTTCCTGAGCATGTCTATACAATACATGTACAAAGATAGACACCTAGTCGGAGTGATAGTACTCACTCTGTATCTCTCTCCAAGGAGAAAGTGTGTAGTTCTCAGCAAACTATACCACTTATAAGATTATTCCCATCTCAAATACGTCACGAGAATGTTTGAATTCAGAAGCTTTCCACCTAAACCTATGGGAGTGCTTTATGTATTTATAAATCTGACTTTGAAGCTTCTCCATGAAATCTGAAACAAGAATCTCATCCTCGAGCAAGTTGATCTTCTTAGATGGCATGGATGAAGAAAATGATGGATTCATGGAGACATATTCGTACTTCTTCCACAGAACTGTGATATATGACAATCCAGGGTGTGTTGGATTGATAGGAAATTTCCTATGGAACAAGGTCAAATCACCGCATGCAGGGCATCTTCTCCCACCTACACAACTCTTATTGAAAAACACTTGTTCAAGATTCTAGTTGCATAGTATCATACAAATAAAAGCTCGCACTGTGTGAGGAGCTAGTTCACCATTCCAATTCCTTTTGAAAAAATCCAAAAATGTGTCATAATATAGTTGGAATTCGAAATGGTATCGGCAGCAACAAGTGTCATAAATCATATTCAGCCTAATACACAATGGTTTCAATTTGTTGAACATGCTAAATGATATCTGAACACTAGGATTGGTTTCTTTGAATTCCTCATAAAGTGCAACTCCCGTCATCTCCATCACATGTTTACAGTGCTCCTGATAAATGCCTTTGGATAAACGTTGTCGCAAGACATGCTTTCAATATGGAATAGCATGAGAATGGCTATCCCAAAACTCTATCACCTTCTCTCTAATGCCCTTTTCCATCTTTCCTCGATAAGGTTCCCTACAAATAAGAGCCCAACAAGAAACTTCAACATTTTCTGTTGATGTATATGTAACTTCGGAATGTATTTCATATATGTTGTATGTACTCCTATAGAGATGGTATTATTCCTCTATAAGGAAGTGTCGTCATTTATATTGTAAGTGTCGTAACTTATACTTGATGGGTTATTAGACCACCTTATTTGGGGTCGGCCCTGTATAAGTCATGTGGGTCAAAGGGTTATTAGACCACCCTATTGGGGGTCGGCCATGTGGGTCAAAGGGTTATTAGACCACCCTATTGGGGGTCGGCCCACTCAGCATTATGTTATGTGGTAAAGTTCGAGCCTACATGAGTTAGGTAAAAAGGCAAGTCAAGTCAAGTATAAATAGAGTGCGGGAGGCACTCTATTTGTTCACTCACTTCTCACACATGCACTCAAGGAGGAGTGACGCACTTATGGAGGAGGAGGATCTGCTGCTAGGTTATGGCTATCTCTCTTGGTTGGTTGTATCATTGCTCTATCTATCTCTGAGGAAGTTATTGGGGTTTTTCACCTTTATGGTTTTCCCCAAGTAAATCTTTGTGTCTCTTGTGTGCTTGCATTATTGTCTCCATGATTGATATGCTGTAGATATGCTGTACATGTTGTTCTCTCAGTTAAGATCCTAGATCATATTGAAGTAAATTCAGAAAATTTAACATGGTATCAGAGCTAGCCTGAAAGAAGGCATGATATGGCATGTATGACACTTGTTGCACTTACGATGCTAGGGCTTGATATAGCAAAAACCAGTAATCGTAGAACTTTCGCTATAAATTCGTTTTGGCGAAGTTTTCGGATCTGAAATTGTTACAGGCCGAAGCTAAGATCTCCAGGTACCTTGTGTCCAAAGGACAACCTCTAATTCGTTGTACTTTGTGATTTATGATCTGTACAATATAGGGTTTCTGCCTCTTCCAGATCTGAGTCAAAATCAGGTGACCTTGGGAAAAAGGTCATATCTTGGGATAGGAAGCTCCAAATGAAATTTCGTAAAAAGTGACAGGTAGTACACAGTCTGTACTATCTCAGAAAACTTTTTCAGAGGCCGAAGTTGAACCAGTGACACGTGGCACTCCGTACAAGTTCGCTCTCCTGTATTATCCCATAAACAGGTCACGTTGCGAAATTTGGCATAACTCTCTCTCAGAGAGTCCAATTGAGGTCAGACCTGTCAGGATGGAAAGGAAACAGGCCGAGCTATCTCAGGAAACTTTTTCAGAGGCTGAAGTTAAAACAGTGACACGTGGCACTCCGTACAAGTTCGCTCTCCTGTTTTATCCCAAAACAGGTCACGTTGCGACATTTGGCATATCTCTCTCTCAGAGAATCCAATTGAAGTCAGACCTGTCAGGATGGAAAGATAACAGGTCAGGCTATCTCAGAAAACTTTTTCAGACCCTGTGGATCAAAAATTTTGGAGTTACACCAGAAACAATCAGGTACATATTTCTGTCAAAACAGAATTATTTTTTTGGTACCTTCATTCATGGCTTCCGGAATTTAGGGCTTTGGAGAAAGTTGGAATTTTTGTAATCAGAGACCACGGCTGGATGCTACTCATCAAAATAGAAATTTAGAGACCAAGATCAGAATTTTTGGTTGGGCAGAAGGCCGGGCTTGATTAGACCCTAGTTCGGGACTTTGATCAGGAAAGTGGAAAATTAGGGCTTCTGTAAAAATGGGAATTTTTGAAATCTGTGACCACGGCTGGAAGCTCCTCAGAAAAATAGAAGCTTAGAGATTTGGATCAAACTTTTTTATTGGGTAGAAGAGTGGGATTCATCAAACCCCAGTTCAGGGTCACGTCCAATGAATCCGGAAGTTTCAAAGGCAAAATTGAGGAGTGAAACTTTGCAGTTTTCAAATTCTAAATATACTATCTTGATCAGCTCATCAAGGCACATATTTCTATCCTTTCAGAAGTTTGAAATTCAAAGTTTGAATTTTTGGGGTTTCTCTGACAAACCCATATCCAGCTCCAGGCCCAGTTCTTGCAATTCAAGTGGATTGGGTTAATCCTAGAAGAAGATGGATTGGTCACCTGCATAAGTGAAGGAGTTCCTGTTTCAGAGGGAGATGAGTCTAAGGCTTTACATAAGGAGATTACAAGCGATCTCGACAGGTATGACTCATCGAGGTATGTTTTGAGATTTGTTCTTGATTAAGTTTATGGTATGTTTGTCTTCATGTTATTACGGTTAGTACAATCTTGATTTTAGATTTGTCGTATCACCTTAACAAAATTATGAATGCATGATAGAAGATATTCATTGGTTAGGGTGTTGACACTTATAATTGTACTAATGCATTATGGTGTTGTATGAGGTTTATGTTGCCTACTAACATGAAAGGTACACCAAGAAAGACAAATCATGTTCCAGTTCAAGAACATATGATCATGATGACATGAGGATAAAGACTCATCCATTGTTATGGATCTCATAGAAGATCCATTTACGAGGTATGTATAACTTGGTTTTATAATGGCTAACCTATGAGATATACAGGTTACTAGCACAAGTCATTGAAGAAGAACAAGAAGACATCATGTGAGTATGTTAGACATAACCAACTAGCATGCTAATCCAGGTATGTTTTTCCTATATCAAGCTAGAATCCTACCTTGTGTTAGGATCTTATACTGTTGTTGATAATGATTATTCATGAAGTCATAGGTTTGAATAATCATGATTGTATGCATATTATGTTTCTTACCATAATTGATGATATAACTAACCAGAAGAATCATGATGGTATAGGTTTGAATAATCACAGGTTTTATGCATTTTATATCTCTTATCTTGATTGATGATTCAACTAACCTGAAGAGTCATAGGTTTGAGTAATTACAGGTTTAGACATGTTATGTTTATTATGATTTGACTAACCATAAGAATCCTACATAAACCTTGAATGCTAATGCTTATTATTTATGTTTGAAATGATCATGACTATACATGCTTGAGATTGTTGTGTTTTAAATGAATGTATGATTTTATATGAGATCACAGGGATAACACATTCATGATACTAATAAGCATGCATAGGGACCAAGGATGAATATGAGATTCAAGAACAGGTAATCCAGGAAGCAAAGATCAAGAGGGAGTACACTCCAGTGGTTTATGCAAGGATGCAGATATTCAGAGGGAGTTGACCATCTCTCTACATCCCACAACAGAAAGGTGTAGAAGAAGCTACTTCAGATTAGGACTCCAGCAGCTCCTGCAAGGAAGCGAAGACTCAGAGGGAGTCCACCCAACGAACAAACAAAGATAAGTATTTGAATTGTCATTTCTTAAATAATACTGTTCAGTAATGTATATACTGATGTTCCTAGAATTAGGTTGTGTATTATGCATATTAGAATAATTGCATTAATGAACAATATACTCCTAATATGCATGGGTAAGTGGCCTATGGCACTGTACAACATTCCATTGCTACTTATCTAGAATGAAACCTCTTTGCTGACATGTTGAGAGTTGTGCACACTCTTAACAATGTTCTGGTAGAGATTGGAAGGCATCTAGAAAGTTACGGGATATGGATAAATGTTGTATTGAAGCATTGGCTAAGATAATTGCATGACTGTATGACATATTTCTTTATGTGTAAGAATTTGTTCTGAAAATTATGAGATGTTTCTAATCATGCAATTTAACCTGTTTTGTAGGAAAGACCGTATATCTTCACCTACAAAAGGACTACAACATTTGTTCCAGCAACAAAGATATCTATTGAAGATATTGAAGTTCCCAGGATCTGGGATAAAGAAATGAAATGCCATGATCCGTCGATCATGAAAAATGATGTTTGGGATGTAATCCCAAAGACATGAAGGGAAGTTTGCTATGACTTCCAAATGGAACTATCAGATCAAGCATGTTGCAGATGGCAGCATAGAGAAATATAAAAGTGATGAAATAGAAGATACACCAGATGGATTCAAGACAGCTTCCTTGAATGGTGTAGATGAAGAAGAAGTGTATGTGGAGCAGCCACTTGGTTCTGAGACACATGATAGGAAATCATATATGTGCAGAACTTGGTATGGTGAAGATAGATTGATTGCCGACACGCAGCGAAAGCTTACTACCGAGTTCGAGATGAAGAACTTGGGGATGATGCACTATTTTTTTTTGGCATGGAGGTGTGGCAGAGTGATGGAATATTCCTTGGACAAGGGAAGTATGTAGTAGAGATCCTGAAGAGGTTCGGGATGATGGACTGCAAGGATATGGACACACCTATGGCATCGAATCTGAAGCTTCTATGTGATGCTTCATCTGAGCTGGTTGATGTCTCTTTGTATCGTCAGATGATTGGGTCCTTGATGTACCTGACGAACACGAGACCAGACATTTGCTTTGTTGTGAACACATTGAGCCAGTTCCTGACGGATCCGAGGAGTGTTCACCTGGTTGCTGTAAAGCATGTTCTGAGGTACCTGAAGGGTACAGTGGATTATGGGCTCAGGTATGAGGCGAATCAAAAGTTTAACCTGCAGGGTTATGTTGATTCAGATTGGGCTGGCAGTGCTGCAGATAGGAAGAGCACATCTGGGTGCTGCTTCAGTATGGGATCAGGTGTGATCTCTTGGTTTAGCAGGAAGCAGTCCTGCGTAGCACTGAGTATAGCTGAGGTAGAGTATGTTGCAGCCTGCTCAGCTAGTTGCGAGGCAGTATGGCTACGGAAGCTACTGTCTGAGTTATTTGATCTCCCGTTGGAGGCTACTGGTATCTTCTGTGATAACCAGAGTTGTGTGAAGCTGTCCGAGAACCCAGTGTTTCATGACAGGTCGAAACACATAGAGATCAAATATCACTATATCAGGGATATGGTGCAAAGAGGAGTTTTGAAGCTCCTATATGTTGCGACAGACGAGCAAATTACAGATGTGCTGACGAAGCCGCTAGCCAGAGTGAAGTTCGAGTACTTCAGAGAGAGGCTTGGCGTTCTTCAGATCGAGGACACTTCGAGGAAGAAGTGATGGACACATTTGCTGAAGCCATTCCAAGCATGTTGGAAGGAGGATCCTTCACATGGCTGTGGATGTAAGCGCTGGATAATGGGCATCAGGATGATGTTCTGGTTTCTGCTTGGATATGATCAGATGGATCATTTTTGTATGTATGTACGCATCATGTTGGATGCTGGATATGATCAGTTGGATCATTTATGTATGTACGCATCATGTTGGATGCTGGATATGATCAGTTGGATCATTTTTATGTACGCATCATGTTGGATGCTGGATATGATCAGTTGGATCATTTATGTATGTATGCATCATGTTGTATGATGGATATGATCAGGTGGATCATGTATGGTGATATGTATCATGTATTTGTATTTGTATCAGGTGGATACATTGATGATCAGGAGGATCATGTATGATGATATGTATCATGTATTTGTATCAGGTGGATACATTGATGATCAGGAGGATCATGTATGATGATATGTATCATGTATTTGTATCAGGTGGATACATTGATGATTAGGAGGATCATGTATGATGATATGTATCAGGTAGATACTTGGTATGCATCAGGTAGATGCACTAATGATCAGGTGGATCATGCAACAGGATGTTGCAGTGATGATCAGGATGATCATAGATGATGAGCTTCAGGATGTTGCTCCAGATGACATGCAGCAGGATGTTGCAGTGATGATCAGGATGATCATAGATGATGAGCTTCAGGATGTTGCTCCAGATGACATGCAACAGGATGTTGCAGTGATGATCAGGATGATCATAGATGACGAGCTTCAGGATGTTGCTCCAGATGACATGCAGCAGGATGTTGCAGTGATGATGATCAGGATGATCATGGATACATCAGGATGATGTATGGTGAGTATCAGGTTGATACTCTGTGGCCGTGGATCAGGTTGTGCAGATAAGCATGTAATTTGTGCCCTGGGAGATTTGCAGATGGTCTTTCGAGGTTTTGCCTATGGCATGTAATTTGTGCCCTGGGACATCTGGCAAATGCTCTTTCGAGGTTTTGCTTGGGAGGACATATAATTTGTGCCCTGGGAGATCTGCAGATAGTCTTTCGAGGTTTTGCCTATGGCATGTAATTTGTGCCCTGGGATATCTGGCAGATGCTCTTTCGAGGTTTTGTCCTATGGCATGTAATTTGTGCCCTGGGAGATTTCAGGTCGGAGTTGTGTACTCGTAACATCCTGAAATGCTCTTTCGAGGTTTTGCCATGACCACATGTAATTTGTGCCCTGGGAGATCCGATAGGTTGAGCTGTGTGCTCGTAATCAGTCCTGGGATGCTCTTTCGAGGTTTTGTGGTGACCACATGTAATTTGTGCCCTGGGAGATCCGATAGGTTGAGCCTTGTGCTCGTAATCAGTCCTGGGATTCTCTTTCGAGGTTTTGTGGTGAGGTCACATGTAATTTGTGCCCTGGGAGATCCTATAGGTAGAGTCGTGTGCTCGTAACAGCCTGGGATGCTCTTTCGAGGTTTTGTGACGCACGTAATTAGTCCTGAGGATTCCACAGTATGGCCAGTGATGATGAAGACCTGCAGGTGGTGGGCCTACATCCAGTATGAAAAAGGACTGGCTCTGTAGAACTTCCTATGACGAGTAGATTCAGAGATTGATTGAGATAGCAGCAGCAGTGACAATGATGATGACTCGATGACGATTATCCAGTGACGATGATCCAGAGAAGATGACTTGTGCTAGAAGAACTGTGCTGAGAAATACCTTCCTAGTTAAGAGGGAGTGTTGATGTATATGTAACTTCGGAATGTATTTCATATATGTTGTATGTACTCCTATAGAGATGGTATTATTCCTCTATAAGGAAGTGTCGTCATTTATATTGTAAGTGTCGTAACTTATACTTGATGGGTTATTAGACCACCTTATTTGGGGTCGGCCCTGTATAAGTCATGTGGGTCAAAGGGTTATTAGACCACCCTATTGGGGGTCGGCCATGTGGGTCAAAGGGTTATTAGACCACCCTATTGGGGGTCGGCCCACTCAGCATTATGTTATGTGGTAAAGTTCGAGCCTACATGAGTTAGGTAAAAAGGCAAGTCAAGTCAAGTATAAATAGAGTGCAGGAGGCACTCTATTTGTTCACTCACTTCTCACACATGCACTCAAGGAGGAGTGACGCACTTATGGAGGAGGAGGATCTGCTGCTAGGTTATGGCTATCTCTCTTGGTTGGTTGTATCATTGCTCTATCTATCTCTGAGGAAGTTATTGGGGTTTTTCACCTTTATGGTTTTCCCCAAGTAAATCTTTGTATCTCTTGTGTGCTTGCATTATTGTCTCCATGATTGATATGTTGTAGATATGCTGTACATGTTGTTCTCTCCGTTAAGATCCTAGATCATATTGAAGTAAATTCAGAAAATTTAACATTTTCATCTATCTGGACCTTGAATTTAGTATATTTGAACAATGTTCTTTTTGAAACTTTGAGCAATGATGTCATTGTTTCTACCATTCGATTTCTTAAGTTGCTTTGTTCCACAATAGCTGTTGTAATTTCCCTACGAGCAGCTTGGATATCATCATTTATTGATTTTCCAAATGAAGATAATGTAGTTCTTGCATTTTCTATTGCATTCTTGCATGTCTTTTTTGTTTTAGCATCTTGAAAACCCAACAACTTTGTGGCACATTTCAATATTTTGTGTTTTATCAACCCATGTAGGATTTGAGCTTGTGGCATCGCTGAATGTTGTTCAAAATATGACTTGATTATGTTACTAACATGCTCTCTGACTTCCCGACTAGGGACTGGGTTCCCGATTTCTTCTCGTGCAACAACAACTTCACAATCCTATAGACAATTTCCACCCCTTCCAACCCCACTGCAGCTCCCAATTATACTTGAAATGTGAGAGGGAAAAGTGTCCTGTGATGGTTGATCAGGATCATGAGGGGGCACAGGGTCATGTGATTCTTGATCATAATGATGTGATGGCCGACCATAATCTATCCCTACATAATCAAACTTCATGTGAAATGAATTTCAATCAGAAATGCACTATGCAAGTATGTTAATTTTAAAGCACCAATTTGAAGTGTTTTGAAATGCATTATTACAAGAATTGAAAATACATGAAAAACAAGAAAATTGTTTGTAACTTGAATTCAAAATAACTAAATATGTATTTAACATGAAATTGTACATTTAGCTTGAGAATGTTCTATGTTTTATATGTATTTAACTTGATAATTGTTAATAACTCGATAGAACTTGTACAATTACCATTAAAACCGTTAGTAACTTGAAATTTGTTACATGGAAATTAGCAAATTGAAAATTGCTAGTGACTTGGACCTCACATGAAGCTATGCAAATAATTTTTTGTAATTTCTTATTATGGTACTATAAGGAAACAAATATAACTTATCACACTTAGCTTGATAATTGTTCTAAGTAAAGTTTGAAAATCAAGTATATGTATTAAACTTGATAATTGTTAATAACTTGATAGAACTTGTACAATTAACTTTAAAATGGCTAGTAACTTGAAATTTGTTACATGGAAATTAACAAATTGAAAATTGCTAGTTACTTGAGACTTGGAGCTCACATGAAGCTATGCAAATAATTTTTTTTTTAATTCCTTATTATGGTACTATAAGAAAAAAAATATAACTTATCCCTACATTCATGCATATAAAAGGTTGGTACAAGAATTGAAAATACTTTTAAAATAAGAAAATTGTTTATAACTTGAATTCAAAATAACTAAATATGTACATTTAACTTGAAATTGTACATTTAACTTGAAATTGTACATTTAGCTTGAGAATTGTCAATAAAGTTTGAAAATCAAGTAAATGTATTTAACTTGATAATTGTTAATAACTTAATAGAATTTGTACATTTAATTTTAAAATTACTAGTAACTTAGAATTTGTTACATGGAAATTAACAAATTGAAAATTGCTAGTGACTTGAGACTTGGAGCTCACATGAGGTTATGCAAATAATTTTTTGTAATTCCTTATTAGGGTACTATAAGGAAAAAAATATAACTTATCCCTACATTCATATATAGAAAAAGTTGGTACAAGTATTGAAAATACATTAAAAACATGAAAATTGTATGTAACTTGAATTCAAAATAATTAAATATGTCTGTAACTTGAAATTGTACATTTAGCTTGAGAATTTTAAAACTCATACACAGGTTTCAAAATTACTTTCAATTGTTAGTAAAGTTTGAAAATCAAGTATGTATTTAACTTGATAATTGTTAATAACTTGATAGTCGTACATTGAACTTTAAAATTGCTAGTAACTTGAAATTTGTTGTGGAAATTAACAAAATGAAAATTGAGTGTGACTTGAAATTTATCCATTTAACTTGAAAATTGTTACAAATTATTACACATTGTTATGTATAAATTTATAAGAACAAGATTTGATTTTCTTAGTGCATGTTTAAGATATTATGATATACACATAGCACATAGCACATACCAAATCTAATTAGATAAATGATAGGAAGAGTTTGAGATTTGACAAAATCTACAACCATTTCATTGTCATTGAATCTTCAAACTATTACATAACTATCACAACATTTATTTTTATTGTTGTCGTTGTATTTTCCAACTACTACACAACTATCACAATGTTCATTTTATTTGTTGTCATTGAATTTTACAACTACTACATAACTATCAAAATGTTCATTTTATTTGTTTTCAAATTGAATTTTCCAACTAATACATAACTATCAATTTAACTTGAAAAATGTTACAAAATTTGAAATATAAATAACATATATACTTACTATAAGGAAAAAATATTTAATTTATCCCTACATTCATGCATAGAAAAAATTGGTACATGAATTGAAAATACATTAAAAACAACATAATTGAATTTTCCAACTACTACATAATTATCACAATGTTCATTTTATTTGTTGTCATTGATTTTTGCAACTTTTAAATAACTATCAAAATGTTCATTTCATTTATTTTCAAATTGAATTTTCCAATACATATCTATGACAATGTTCATTTCAAATAAAATGAGGGTATTAAAATTAGACATTAATAGTTATTTCAATCAACAAATGTTGAGACTTGAGCTCACGTGAGGCTATACAAATATTTTTTTAACAAATAACAAAACAAGAATTGAAATTACATTTAACTTGAAATTGTTAGTAACTTAAAAAATTGAAAATAGCTAAATATGTACATTTTAACTTGAAAATTGGATTCAAGTGTAGATTTAATTTGAAAATTCTTCCAATAACATTGGAAATGGTTAGTCACTTGAAAACTATTCATTTAACTTGAAAATTCTTACAAATTTTCAAATATAAATAACAAAGTTATGAAATAAATAAGAATCTCATTACAAACAAATAGTAAAGAAACAGGATTAGGAAATAGTTCAGTTTTTTTAAATTATTACTAATTTTGTAATCTAAATAACAAATTGTTAAGAAACTTATTACAAACAAAATATAGTAAGACTAAGTTGAAAAAAACATTTAGTATATAATTAATTATTAGATAAATATAAAATATGAAATTTAAATTAGGTAGCATGTAATTCAAAAATTTACCTTGGTTGTCCTCCATTAAAATTTGTTGCACCAAAGGTGCATATTCTTCTTCTTTCAATCATTCTCTTTGTTGTCTCAATCTTTCTCTATTCTTCTCACGCTCTTCATTGTCGTTTTGTTGACGAGCATGCTTCCTTTGTCGTTTTCTTTTACTCCCCATCAATATTCAATGAAAACAAGCAAATATTTCTTCCAATTGTATAACAAACAAAAATATGTTAATATGGAATTTGAAGTAGGTCTACAAAGAACTTTGTATATGTGTAATGAACTCTAATTGAACAACATCAAATTCACATAGCTCTAATTGAAATTAAACTAACAACTATTTAAATAAGTGTTGTTGAGAAATTGTTTAGTAGTTATATAGAGGTTGGTTGTTTTTTTTGCGTGGGAATGGTGGTTGGAAAACATTAATTGTCCAACTCCTTTCCCGAGCTCTTTTTTATTTTTTTGTTTACACAGACAAACCCTCGATCGAGTATTTTTTACAAAACCTCGAACGAGCAAATAACCTCGATTGAGGGTTTGAAGAGACATCGATCGAGGTCTATGTAAAACCCTCAACCAAGGTCTCATGTATCCCTTGATCGAGGTATTTTAAAAACCTCGATCGAGGGCCTTAAAAATAGGCCCAAAGCCCTTTTCTCTGCAGAAAGAAAATTTTGTTTGTCTTTCAGGGGCTTAAACTATGTCATTAAATGCACATTAATGGGCATACTTGATATCATTGGATTTGTCAATGAATCCTCTATCCTTGTAGATATAATTTATCAATTTTAATCTTCGTATGTCATTCTTTTTTAAATTTATGGTAAAGCTTACCCTGAAAAACCTTGTCGACAACTTCAAATGAGATCAAAGATAAATCAACAACATTCAAAATACACATCCAAAAAAATTGAAAAAGTATACAAGCGTTACATCAGTGCATCCTCTTCAAAAGGGTATTTTTAGTTTTGAAAATTATGTAAACAATCAAAATATTTGGCGTACACACGCACATGTGTGCAAAATGCGATTGAAATATTCACTGGTCAGTTTCGAAAAATAATAATAAATATAATTTTTCAAGAAAAATTAAAAAAAAAAATGTATGCACTAGTGCATTCTATCTAAATCATGTTCACATATTTCATTTTTTTAAATTATTAATTTACCATAAAATTATTTTACACACACACAAGCCACTTGTTAATTTCTCTTCGCATTTTTAAGGACACACATTTCATTAAATAAAAATTTTATACAATAAATGACATTGGTATATTTAAAAAAAATTATCATTGGAAATCCAACATAATTCTCTACATTTCATTTTAACTACATATCGAAATTCATATGGCAAATATGAGTTTTGAGGGCTTCAATTTAATACATGGGTAAAATTTCCATTTTTCATCGCCATATTTGGCCAAAAAGAGTTACCCATCTTCATGGAATCTTCTAGAAATTATACTATGAGAGATGGAAATGTCGTTTTACCAATAAAAATACATTCTTAATTGTCATGATTTTAAATGGAAATAATTGGTACACATTGTTCATTTCTATAAAAAACAATTTGGTCGGTCCTCATCTCACAAGGGAGAAGAGAGCTTGAAGAATCGAGTAGTACACCTTAATTATCTGGGCCTTGAATATCCCCCCCACCATCAAAATATTTATAGTAATATTTGTAATTGATTGGATCTAAAAACACACAATACATGTCATACCTAGATAATGTAAGTTCAAATTTATAACAATTTAGTTAACAAAACAAAATCTCCAATGCAAATGCAAGCAGATACAAGAAGGTAAAAAACAATAACATATACATGTTAGAAGCATGTCTTCATAACTTAATTAACTATCTGTCATTTAAATTCTTGTTTGATTCACATCATATTCGAATAAATTCTTATATGAACTACTTCATTCTTGACAAACTCAAGATATTGATTCAAGGGGCTATGAATGGCAAAATGGAATTAAAATTGGAACTACTATTATCATTCTTTTGTCTTTGTGCATCACTCTGGTTTACATTTTCCCCCTCCTTCCAGCAATGCAGATTAGCCAAGTGGACTTTGAATAATGGAAATGCCTAAGCCAAAATACTATCATCTGTCATCGGGGGAACATACCATCTATGCACTAATCAAGGTCTAGCATCTAGTTTTTCATGAACAAGATATCTTTTACTATGAATGGCACATTATTAATTCAGCCATCAAATTAGTAAAAATTTTAGGCCAATTATTAATTTAATTTATAAAATATTAATAGCTAAATTAAGCATTCTGCGTTATTATAGCTAAAGTAACCATTACTAGAGATTGCGAATGTATTCATAAAAAAAATAAAATTATAAGGCTTGATGGTGCATGATGTTAAAAAATTACCCTTTTATCTTTGCAAGCTTTGCTTTAGAAGTCTCCATGCCTCCATGCTTCCTTCACTGGGCTTCACGGGGAAAAGGAGGGAGTTGGTGCCCTCTTGAACATGGTTGAAAGGGGGTTCATCTCTCCCATATTCTAGATGAATTCCAAAAGAGTTCTGATTGGTTTTGAACTAAATCAGACCCAACCCCTCATAGAAATCGAACAAGCGCTCTTCGATGCCCATGTGTGGTCACACGCTATATCCACCTTCGCTAAGAAACCTTCTAATCCAATTACTCGAGTTAGGCTCTCGGTGCCACTTCCATGTTTGAATATTAGGCTAACCAAATTAATTTTTCCAACAACTAGAATTTCTAGCTCAATGAGTAGAGTTATTGTCTGAGTTCAACGAGTGACTGCTATAGACTTGGTGGTTCGTAAGGCCCACCAAGTCAATCATTACTACTATGTAAGCACTAACCTTTCTACATGTAAGCAAGTGATTGTAACTACCTGCTGAACTAGCTGACATTTTAAACCACCACACAATTTTGTTATGCTTTCAAATCTATCATAGTGCGTAGATGGGGGTTTAGGACGAATGAATATGCATTTTGTACATAGGTGGTTGCATGCATGGTTACATGATTTAGCTTCTATGAGAAACACCATGTGGCAGTTGTGAGAAACAGTCATTGATAAAACTTATGCTTTGAATTCATTTAAATCGGGGGCTCTTTATCTTTTTCCCAACAAGAGTAATGTGAAAGAAATCTAAGATTTATTCTCACGCACCATTTTCAAGAGCGATGAGGATCTCTTGGTTAAACTTATGAAGGAAATATCCATGTTTGGATCGCTGCAAGTTCAATTTTCAAGCAAAAGAACTAAATCCAACATTATAATGTTAGAGAAACGCAACATTTTAATATTTGTTCTTTTACTATTTTAAAAAATGAATTATTAGATGCTTTAAATTTGGTGTTTTCCAAAATATTGCAAACATAAACCATTGATAATCATATATTCTTATTGTCATACCATACGTCAATTTTAAGTTGATAATCATATATTTTTATTTTCATACCATACATCAATTTTAAGTTTATAAAATTTATATGCATAATCTAAAATGAAATTATTTAGTATTATCAAACTAAGTTTTTTAATAATTATGACTAGCAATCCATATTAATTAATAATATGGTTTATATACATCGTCGTATATCAACCACTTTTAAATGTGTGAACATGGTTGATATACTCCGATTAGTGTATATATAAGCCATAATATTAATTAATAGGGCTTTCTAGTTTACAACAGACTTGTGGGAAAGAATTGGTCAATTGTTATTATTATCATTATAAAAAATGATAATAATTATTTATAAAAGAAAATATAAATAAACAAAATATTAAATATAATTAAATAATAATAAATACAATGGTTAATAATAATAATAATAAATATAATGGTTAACCATGGTTTACTATCGTTGACCTTGGTTCACCATGGTTAACTATGGCTGACTTTAGTTGACCATGGTTGACTATAGTTGAACATGGTTGACTATGGTTGACCATAGTTAATCATGTTTCACAATGGTTGACTATAGTTGACCATAGTTGAAATTGGTTGACCATGTTTGACTTTGGTTAACCATGTTTGACTATAGTTAACCATGATTAACCATGCTTCACTATGGTTGACCATGGTTGATTTTGGTTGGCCATGGTTGACTATGGTTGGCCATGGTTTACCATGCTTGACTATTGTTGACCATGGTTCACTTTGGATGTTCATGGTTGATGATGGCTACTCATGGTAAACTATAGTTAAGCATGGTTGACCACGCTTAACAATGGTTGATTATGGTTCACCGTGGTCGATTATGGTTGACTATGGTTGATTATGGTTGACCATGGTTGATTATGTTTAACCATGGTTGATTATGGTTGGTTGATTAAGGTTGGTTGACCATAGTAGACTATGGTTGACCATGCTTGACTATGGTTGACAATGGTTGATTATACTTGATAAATGTTGACTTTGGATGTTCATGGTGATGATGGTTGACCATGGTTGAATATGGTTGACCATTCTTGACTATGATTAACCATGGTAAACGTTTCTTATCATGATTGACTTTAGTTAACCATGGTTGACTTTAGTTGACCATATTTGACTGTGGTTAACCACCCTTGACCATGGTTGACTATGGTTGAGTATGGTTGACCAAGGTTGACTTTTGATGTTCATGGTTGATGATTGTTGACCATGATTGACTATGGTTAACCATGGTTGACTTTAGTTGACCATGGTTGATTTTGGTTGAGCATTGTTAACTTTTGTTGACCATGCTTGACTATGGTTGACTTTGGTTGACCATGGTTCATTATGGTTGACCATGGTCGACTTTAGGTGTTTATGGTTATCAATGGTTAACCATGGTTGACTATGGTTGACCATGGTCAACCATTGTTGACCATGGTCAACCATTGTTGACCATGTTGACTATAGTTGACCATGGATAAATTTGGTTGACCATTGTTGACTTTTGTTGACCATATTTTACCATATATGAAATAATGGTTGACGATGCTTGACTATGGTTGACCATGCTTGAGTTTGGTTGACCATGGTTGACCATGGTTGAGTTTGGTTGACTATAGTTGATCATGCTTGACTTTCGATATTCATGGTTGATGATGGTTAACCATGTTGTCTATGCTTAACCATGCTTGACCACAGTTGACATTGGATTTTCATGGTTGACAATGGTCATTCATAGTTAACTATTGTCATTTGATTTTCATAGTTAATAATAAGGCAATATATAAGCCATATTATTAATTAATTATCCGTTCATAGTTTTATTAATTACGTTGATGGGAGTCTCTATCTCAACTCCTTGTCCATTTAATCCTCTCATTAGGTATCAATGGCTCTCCTTTCTTCTCACCCTTCATCTAACAACTATCTATGGTGGAGGATTACTGAGATAACTATCGAGCGTTTTCTAATGATTGATTAACTGTTTGATTAACACATTAATGTCCAACATCCTCACCCTTCGCCACGTTTGAGAAATTAAGTAATGGGTGCATATTAATTAAGTAGTTTCATATTAGAGCCAACCTCTGTTAATCGAAATTGCTACACCTGCAAAACGAGAGAAAACATGAACAGAGGGAGGCTACAAATTTTTTAATTATGTTTGAGGTTGTTCTTAGAGGTTGTTGTCCAATCAGTTTCTCTTGCATGGGGCATCGTGGCAAGAGAAACCACTTCATTAATTTTCCACCCATTACAGAATTTCCCACCCGTGGCAAGAGAAACCGCTTCATTAGTATGCACCCGTTACTGAATTTCCACAAGTGGAAAGAGAAACCGTTTCATTAATATGCACCCGTTACAGAATTTCTCAAACGAATGGTGAGGATGTTGGACATTAATGTGTTAATCAAATTGTTAATCAATCATTAGAAAACGATTGACAGTTATGTCAGTAATCTTCTAAATAGTTGTTAGACGAAGGGCAGAAGAAAGAAGAGCCATTAATCCTGAGGATTAAATGGCCAAGGAGTTAAGATAGAGATGCCCATCATCATTAAAAAAATGATATCCAAAATCACTTGCATTATTAATTATTAAATGGTTCAAAATTAAAAATTAAGTGCACGTGTGTGGTTTTCATAGCCCTACTTAAAACCCTTTTATAAAGTTGTAATATTCTTTGTACAAAATTAACAAACATATATGGTTAAAATGTGAAAAAAAACCAAATTCAATAAATGAAGAGCCTCTTAAATATAAAATAAATATCATTTAAAACTTAAAATTCTTATCTATGGACGAAAATATATTTACCATTGTTGTAATAAGCTTGTTTCCAATACTCTATCATAGCAGGCGGATCTTTTCTTTTGCAGGTGTTAGACGGCCGGACCCGCCCAATCTCTTAAGTTAAACAACTGGAGCTTAGTCCATACAGTTAGTCCCGCGTGGAGCCCCTATGGGAAGAAAATAAGAAAATATATTTTAAGAATTCCTAAAAATGAGGTGAAAAATATGTAGTTCCCACTCTAAAAGAGTGAAGATCTTTGAAATAATAAAAACTAAATAAAATAATAATTTTTTTTTTTTAAATGAAGATCTGTGAAATAATAAAAACTAAATAAAATAATAAAAATATTCGTTAGAAGAGATTACACTTGTAAGTTGAGAACCATAAAAGAAGCAAGTCCATAACGCTTTGAGAAAAAACAAAACCGTATCCTTCTTTAAGAAAAAAAACTTTGGATTGGAGGGGAGACTAGAGGGAAAAAGGTACTCTACAATTTGAAAAAAATGAAAGGGTTTAGGATAAGGAGAGGATTTTTAAAGAGAAATAAAGTATTTGTATTTTCAAAATTACAAAAAGGAAATATGTTCGAAAAATATAAAAAATGGATTTAAAGTTTTCATATTGTTTATATTTATGTTTGTCCTGTCAATCTGGTTCTTAATGTCAATTTTATCTTTGAATTTGTGGGGGTTTGGGAAGGCTACTAGGGCTAAGGCCTTTTTCAAACTTATTGAAGCTATTCGCCCTGGTATTGTTTTGCTGCAAGAGACTATGTGCTCCAGTGAGGTAGCTATTTCAAAACTGGGGGGTTTTTTTACCTAACTGGGAAGTCTCGGCTAGTTGTTCTTCTGGCTTATCGGGGGGTTTAGCAGTGGCATCGAACCCTTCTTTGTTTTCCTTTAAAGTTTTTAACTCTCTGTGGGGTCTTTTATTGAAGGGCTTGTGTGTTGGGTTGAATTTTCAATTGTCCATATTGAACTGCTATGTGCCTTACAGTGACAGGAGAAGTTTTTGGGAAGCTCTGGCTTTGTCGGGGATTCTAAGCATTAAAAATCTGATTATTGCAGGCGATCTCAATTTTACTAAATTGACTACTGAAATTTGGGGTTCAATGGCTAGGGCGGATCCAATGGCAGATATTTTCTCCAATTTTATAAATAGGTTTGATCTGGTGGATGTGGAACTGGTTAAGATTCTCCCTACTTGGACCAATGGGAGAAGTGGTGGTGTTGGTGTTCATAAAAGATTGGACAGGTTCTTGGTTAATTCTGCTCTGCTTGGTTCCTTCTAGAAAACTCGTTCCTGGGTGCATGATGTGAAGTTTTCTGACCATTGGCCCATTGTTTTTTAATTTGATGTTTATGGTCATTTGACTCGGTCTCCTTTTAAGTTTAATAGCTCATGGCTATTTGATCAGGATTTTTGCTTTATGGTTCATAATTTTTGGCGTAGCATGGCTATTGATGACTATAATCCTGTTGATTTGTTCTGCACAAAATTGAAGAAGCTTAAGGCTTTGGTTATTGCTTGGATCAAGGATAGGAAGGCTACTGATGCTGCTGAGTTAAAGTCTTTAGAACAATCTGTGCAAGATGCCTATTTTACAAATTTCTTTAGTGATCTTAACCAAGAGGGTTTTGAGGTTTTGAAAAAATTGGAGGAAAAGAAGGAGGCTATCCTTCTTAAGGAGGAGATGGAGTGGAGATTGAAAAGTCGGGCTGTGTGGCTTGCCCATGGGGATAATAATACTAAGTTATTTCATGCTTTTGCTTCTACCCGCAGAAATTTGAATATGATTTGGGAGATTCGTGATGCTTCTGGCAATATTATCAAAGGGTTTGATTCTCTAAGTTCTGAAGCTATGAGGTTTTTTGGTAATATTTATAAAGAGGATGGTAATTGTGACCTTTTGGATCAGATCAGGTTAGCGCGGTTATATCCTTGGTTTTTTGATGATCAGGAAGCTGAGGAGTTGGGGAAGGAAGTCACGTTGGCAGAGATTGAAGACACCTTGAATATTTTTGCAAAAGAAAAAAGCTCGTGACCAGATGGCTGGCCTGTCGAATGTATCTTCATTTCTTCGATATTATGGGAAAAGATATTTTGAACCTTGTGGAATTTTCTAGAAGGACTGGGTTTATCTCTGGAGGTTTAAATTCCACTTTTCTCACGTTGATCCCTAAATGCAACAAACCGGTTTCGTTTGGTGACTATCAGCCTATTGCTCTCTGCAATCTTGTTTATGAAATCATCTCGAAAATTATTGCCCAGCGCCTGAAGTTTGCTTTATCTTCCTTCATTTCAGCTGAACAGTTTGGGTTTTTAAGGAATAGGAAAATTCATGACTCTATTGGTCTTATTCAGGAGTCGATGCATACTATCAAGGCAAATAAATTGAAAGCGTTGTTGTTAAAGATGGATTTAGAGAAGGCTTATGATCGGGTCAATTGGACATTTCTGAGACTTGTCTTGATTCAAATTGGTATTCCTCCATTAGTTTTGAACTGGATTATGGCTTGTGTTTCGTCTACAAGTATTGCTGTACTTGTAAATGGAACCCCTTCATCCTTTTTTCAATGCACAAGAGGAATCCGGCAGGGTTTCCCTTTGTCTCCTCTTCTATTCCTGTTGATCATTGATGGATTAAGCAGATTAATCCAGCACGCAAAAGATTTGAGTTTGCTCAAAGGTATTAAGATGGACATGGATTATTTTCTGACACATTCGATCTTTGTTGATGATGTGCTGCTTGTTGGCATTGATTCAGTTGCTGAATGGAAAGTTTATTGTAATATTATTAATTTTTTCTATAAGGTATCAGGGATGAAGGTTAGTGTTTCAAAATCTTCCTTTTATCACTATAATGTGGATGAGCGCAAAAGAAGGGAGATCGCGGTCTTCATGCCTTATCGGTGTCTGGATATGGAGGAGGGTTTGAAATATCTAGGTTTCATTTTAAAACCTAATTCCTATCACATTGATGATTGGAAGTGGCTGATTCGCAAGATTGAAAAATGCATTGTAAATTGGACCTTTCGGCTACTTTCTATCGGTGGAAGACTAGTTTTAGTCAAAGCTGTTCTTTCCAATATGCCTGTTTACTGGTTGTCTCTCCTAGAGATTCCAGTTCATATTGTGAAGACTCTCAGGAGACTCTTTTCTAATTTTTTGTGGTCTAGAAGTCTTGAAAGATCCAATCTGGTGATAGTTAAATGGGATGTTTTAACTCGCCCAAAAAAATTTGGTGGTTGGGGAATTAAGGATATTGCTTCCTTCAGTAAGGCACTTCGACTCAAGAGTCTTTGGCGTGGTTTATTTGGTGATACTCTGTGGTCAAAAGTTCTCCAGCTTAAGTATCTAAAGACTAATGTTTTATCTTGGTTGAGGAAACCGAAATCCATTGGAGGGCAGATTTCACCAATTTGGAGGGGATTCTTGAAGGTGTATGATTGGATCGCAAATGATATTTGTTGGAAGGTTGGTGAGGGGACTAAAGTCTTAATTGGAGTAGACCCGCTTCTTGGTATGGAAGGTTTTGTTTCTCTTTTTGGTTCTTTGATTTCCTTGTTGAATTCAAAGGGTTATACTACTCTTTCTGATATTAAAAGTTGGCATGGTGGACACCATTATGGTAGTTCTTGGTTAAATGCTTTGGAGCTTGATCTTGTAGGACAAGACGCTCTTGAATGGGAAAATTATATCTTGGTTCTAAAGTCTGCAGGTATTGTTTTATCAGCGTGTGAGGATGAAATCATTTGGGCAGGTAATCCAAAAGGTGGTCGCGTTACTGCAAAATCTGCCTATGATTGATTGGTTCAGGATTTTTGTATCTACCCTTAGCATTGGTGGTATCGGAAAGTTTGGAAGTGGTCTATACCTTTGAAAATTAAGTGCTTCCTGTGGCATGCACTGAATGGTAGTTTGAAGACGTGGGATTTATTATTAAGGCGTGGTTGGATCAGTCCGCATTGGTGCAGCTTATGTAAACAAAATCCAGAATCTATCAATCATATTTTTATGGAGTGTTCTTTTATGCAGGAAGTCTGGAATTTGTGTTGCAAAGATCTTGATATCAATCTGGACTTGGGGGAAGCGGATCTAGGTTCATGTATTCTCAGCTGGATCAAAAATTCCAAAAGACCTTTGTGCCTGCTTTTTTTTGTCTTTTGGTTGATTTGGCATATGCGAAATGCGGTTATTTTTCAGGCTAAAGTGCCGGAGGCGTCTTCATGTGTGGTGACTGTCATTAGGATGCTTCAGACATTTAAAGAGGATGAGATATTGCAGAAAGTTGATAGAACATCTAATTTTTCTTTCAATTTTACACAACCAATTTTGTTCTTTGACGGGGCTTCGCAGAATGGGATGTGTGCAACCAGTGGTGTTGTTTATATAAATCATGGTCACTATTTTGCTTTGCGTCTTAATGCTGGCAGAGGCTCAAATATGAAGTCAGAGTTGCTGGCTCTTTGGGTTGTGGTTAAAGTGGCAAACATTTTTGGTCTTGTCAATTTGCGTATATTTGGTGATTCTAGAGTGACCATAAAATGGGCTTCAAAGGATTTTAATCTGAATGTTACTGATCTCAGGCATTGGTGTCTTCGCACTTGTCAAGAGATTTCATGTCAAGAACATATATCTTTTGAACATCTTTTCAGAGAACATAATACTTTTGCAAACTATCTTTCTAAGTCGGCTTTCGAGGGACCTGAGGGTGTTTTATTTTGGGAGGAATGGACGGACTCTTGTCTGATGGATAAGAGTGAATGCTTCTTTTTCTGAAATTTGGAATCAAACTCTTTTTAGAATGGTTTGATGCCATTTTTTGAGTTTTTGGAAGTTTGTAGATCATTATGTATATGATTCAGATGTAAAGCTATCTCTGAAATATTGGACCAGTATGTGGTTCCTGATCTATCTTTGTACTATTTGATTCGACTAAGTAACAATAGTACGGTTTTTTTCTGTTGAAAAAAAATGTATTAAATCATTTAATTAAAAATAAAACATAATTTAAGTATTTATTATTGTACAAATTTGAATGGGTCCACTTTCAAGGTTTATAACTTTAGCAAAAGAATTCCATTTTAGGTGTACGTTATATTGTTGGAAATATCTCTGGGTTGGCAAGTGCGGGGGGAGTCCTTCTTGACTCCGACAGAAACAATATGGAGGATTACGCTCGGGGATTTGGAAAAAAAACAAACAATGAAGCTAAATGGTTAGCTGTGATCAAGGGGCTGGACATCGCCAGAAGCAAAGATATTGATGATTTAGTGGTTTTTGGGGACTCAATGTTGGTGATCAAAGAAGCCAGAGATCTAACCATCTTGCGTCGAAAGCCTACTTCCACGATGCATCAACACTTATTCTACTTGGCCAAATCCTTCCATTCTCTCACCTTCCTTCACATCCTCAGACATTGCAATAAGTGTGCCGACACCATGGAAAATAGAGGAGCAAGATTAAATTGCGGCCATGCGATTTTCAATGGCCACCCTAGATTCAATGTTTGGGTGACCTATACACTTCCCTATGTCTCACTCCCACCCCCGCTTCACTCCTTTCCACTCAAAGGACGCATTAAATCCCCGTATCCATCAAAGATCTCCCCATGCTGATCAATCACCCCTTCGGAGTTTTTGGCAGCCATCCCTTCCTGTCACCACCTGGCTCGCATGCGGGTTCTTAATGAGGACGATCCCCAAAGTGGTGAAGGGTTATATTATGCAGGGTGGCGAAGACTTTCATACCCAACGCTATCATTTGAACCAGGGATGATTTTAGGGGCGAAATTTAGCCCAATGGCGAATTTAGAAGGTTTCCAATTTTTTTTAGGGCGAATTTTTAGGTAAAAGAGGTTTTTGAGAATTAATTTTAATAGCCCACTATTTATTATTTTGTAAATATTCAAAAACTATATAGCCAAAATCGTATTTAGAAGGAATTTATAGGAGAAACTAGTTGCCCGCGATTTTTGTGGGAGAAATAGGGGAAAATTTATTTTCGCCAGTTTATTTTCCTTGATTTTTCCTTGGACGCACCAGTCGCCCCCGATTTTTAGGGATGGTGTTTCCTGTAAACTCATTCGCTCGTGATTTCTGGCATGGCAATTTTTGGAGCTATTGTTCGCCCTCGATTTCTGGCATGGCTTTTTTTGGAGCTATTGTTCGCCCTCGATTTGAAGGAATAACGGTTTTGGAGTCCGATTCGCCCGCGATTTGGCTGCCAGCGTGCCAATAAAACCCCTAGCATCGCCCATGCTGAATCAAGGTTGAATCACGCTGGTAAAAATCTTGATTTTCACCCATATGAGGCTCATTTTTACTGTTTGTTTCAAAGAATCGTGTTGCCAGTTTGTAGCGTGTATCTTGAGGTTTGCAAACTGCTTTGGCTGTACATTTCAGAAGGGTTTCGAGCATTAAAAGGTATGTGACAACTGGATTGATTGCTTGTATAGTATCTCGTATTGTAGCTTGTGTTGGGTGGGCTTATTTAAAAATGATGTCGAAGTGCTGGTGATCAAGTGGAAAACCAGCACCTTCATTTTTTCTAAAACAGGGTATTATTCTGTCAAAGTCATAATTATTAATGATGTCGAAGTGTTGATGATCGAGTGACACACCAGCACTTTCGTTTTTCTAAAACAGGGTATTTCTTCTGTAAAAATAGCCCAGGACTTGCATCTGCCCATCTGCTTATTGGGTGGGCTTATTCACTTATTCATGGCTGAAATTGAATTTGGTGGGTGATCTGACATGCACTGTCTTCACAGCTGAACACCCCATCAACATAGATAGTCAATCATGCTCTTGCAATCTGTTCGAACATAGGTAGTAAGAAATAACTATAGGTGAGCAGTATGATTCCTCCGGCATGACAAGAGCACCTTGTTGACTGGTAGTTAGGCGTAAATCTTACAATCTTCATTTTGGATATTATCCATTCTTCTATGGCATGAATGGCAATCCTAGTTCTTGGTCGATGCTATCTTTTTTTTTTTAATTTCTATTGCAATCCTAGTTATTTGTCCATTATGGCCTTTCTTTTGTTTCTATTGCAATCCTAATGCTTGTAAGACTTGATCTAATAGGCTAAAAATACATTTCTATCCATGTCCATGTTTGCGTGACATCGAATCCGATTGGCCAAAAGACAGAGATATACAAATAGATCAGATCCATATTCTTATTTTCACAAAGACAATTCTTAGAGATGTAGAAGACAATCCTCAGCAACTATTTTAGTCATTTTTTAAAGCAAATATTCTGTATGAACTCTGCATTTAATATTCAAGGACTTTGAGCTTAAAATGACCTGAAGCGTACAACTTGTTGACTAGTAATTGTATAAATAGGCATATAACCAAAACTGTCCAAGGACGCAGCTTCTCTTTATCACTACTACAATGTTTTTTATCATGTCAGACTACTCCACAATTTACTAGAGTATATTCTCACTATGACATTGTCCAATGCTCTTGGCTCTCTGGAGAGAGACACTGGAATAGTTTTGGAGCTGAAACTAGTGAAGCATCATGAGACAGGATTGTGAAGCCAATAGGGTATATATTTTTGTTACTTTCAGAGTGAGAATAGGACGGCTTGAAAAATTTTCACATATAATTTATCTCCGTTGAACCAATTATTTTATTAGAGTAAAATTCTAATGCCTGCTTTTCTTCCACATGTGTTTGTCTCCGGTGTCTCGGCTTTGGCTTCTTTCCCTATTTCAATAGCATATACATTTTGAAGCTCTAGGTAATGATAATGTAGTATAACTTATAAGTAATGCAGATCTCTCTCGGTTGAGATGTGGTCTATAGCTAGTAGCCCAGGTTCGATTCTCAGGGCACTTTGGTATAGGTTCTGAATGATAAATTGAAAATTCTCTAAGTAATCTATTCCCAGAATTAGATTCTTGGGCAGTCAAAATCTCTGTATTACCCACATTTGGTTCCCCACATCCACAAACTGATGATGATCTATGCAAGAATATGGAACTACCCTAACATTGCAACTTTGTATAGATCAGAATATTAATCTATTATTCAGTCTGGGATAACATCATTTGAATTGACACAGTGATGATAACATCTAAAATGAGGCCATAAAATAGTAATATTCCCTATACGACACAACTATATCGATGCACCATTTCACATGGTCAAGATTGTCCAAGTGGTGCATTGTTCATTCTGTTACGAAACAATACAAAAAATAAAACAAAGGGTGCAACAAGCCCCATCCACACCCATTGACTTGCCCTTGAATCAACTCTACTTCTCTATTGTTGTATGCTCTTTTATATACCCTCCAATTGAAGAAACAAAATCTAGGACTAAGGTGAGGGCATGTGCTTGAAACTATCGAAACTACTCTAGTTTTTTACTGCACTTACCTAGTACAATGGATGCACTAGTAATGAATTATTGATATTTCTCTTGGTCAAATTAGCTTGGTTTCATCTACACTATGGCCTCCCATTATATATCAGCAAGAGTGTTTAGTTGTTGAATCTCTAGATAAGTCTCTTTAGTAGTTGGGTGAAAATCTTAGAGAGTGTACTTTCCTACCAAGGTTGTGTCCTATAGTGTTGTGCATTAAACATGCACATCCTAGATTTCCTTGAATTTTTATTTCCTCACTAGGGTATTGTTGAGCACCCAAGTCTCAATATTCATTTATTGGATCTTATCCCTTAAATATTCAATTGGCTTCTCCTAGTGCTGGTGAATTCCCATGCAATCCTACATAATGACTCTCCATAAATTCTCACGTGTATCTTATGCCTCTTTGACTAAAGGAATTACTCTCACCATAAAATTTTGTAGTTGTTGATTGTCATGTGAATGTGTGGTATCCAACTTACTCTGTAGGTTCATTATTTGTTGCTATAAATTATGCCCTAATGTAGACACCATATCAAGATATTCAGAAGGTGAAAAATGGGTACAAAATCAGGGATGTCCAAATCAACCTCTTTCAATTTAGGCCACATGTTCTACAAAACTCCAATCCAAACAATATCAAGCTCATTCTTTGCTTGTTACCTCAATTGAAGATAAATAGCTCAATCAAAAGTCCCCTCCCAAGCTAAACCTACAACTGCTAATTAACTTGCTAGACCTATTAATTTTTCTTCTCAATGCATACTGGAAGATGGCAACTTCATCCATAGCTATCCTAACCATCCACACGAATTCTGGGGGGGACCAATCCTGTAATCATGAACCTTTCTCTAAGTACATCATGCAATCTCCTCTAGGTGGACACCAATTCAATGGTATCCATTTCACAATAGAATTTTCAAACAATAGGGAGTCTCAACCTAATAATCCAAGGGTACTTATGAACATCAAGCTTGGTGAAGAATTTTGTTTTAGGTAGCCTTAGTAAAAAAAGTGGCATAATGTCAACATGTTCTTCACACACTTGCTACATATCCTACCTATATTGGGGGTCCTATGTTAGTATCTCTAGATAAGCCAAGATGATAGCTTTTCTAAAAGAGAATTAGGTTGAGATACTAGGGTATGTGAGATCCCTAAGGTATTCTACAGGCCCGTTTTCTCCCAACCAAGTGCAAGTTTGAGTAACCATTGGCTATCATCTACAACACATCACATGTCTGAGTTCTCCGCTGATATATTTGAGTTATTGTCTACAAACTATGGTTGTAGCATCCTGTAAATCCTCATGGTAAGAAAAAATCTGTGCCCTGTTAAGGCAGGCATAGAAAACCAATCATCAATTATGATTTTATTCAATGTTGGTACCCTTTTACTTAACTACATTTGCTTTGTGTTTTCAAGTGCCCATCAGAAATCATTAAAGAAACCTGCATGTAAATTACTTGCCATTAAACATGAAAAACTGCACACTGAAATATCTCATGGACGCTAGACTGTGATGGCACTTTGTCATTTTTGTGACTCCATTCCCTAGAATGTTTATGACTCCATTCCCAAAGCCCTTAAGGAAATGATCGCTGATCTATTTCCATTTTTAATCGAGTCCATGCTTGTATTCCTTTCTCTTTCAATCCACATGATCCTATTCCAACACCCAAACAAACATCCTAAAATCTAAGATGTGTTGGGCTTGATTCTATTTGCAGTCTGGAATCAACTTCTAGTGCTAATAGTAAACTTATAGAAAGCTATCTCCCATAAGGTTTTGTGCTAGTAGGAGTCTACTAGGAACAACATTATTACCCCCCCATGATGTTATAGACTAGGGTTTGGTCTACAATGATGTCGAAGTGCTGGTGATCGAGTGGAAAACCAACACCTTCATTTTTTCTAAAACAGGGTATTATTCTGTCAAAATCATAATTATTAATGATGTCGAAGTGCTGATGATCGAGTGACACACCAGCACTTTCATTTTTCTAAAACAGGGTATTTCTTCTGTAAAAATAACCCAGGACTTGCATCTGCCCATCTGCTTATTGGGTGGGATTATTCACTTATTCATGGCTGAAATTGAATTTGGTGGGTGATCTGACATGCATCGTCTTCACAGTTGAACGCCCCATCAACATAGATAGTTAATCATGCTCTTGCAATCTGTTCGAACATAGGTAGTAAGAAATAACTATAGGTGAGCAGTATGATTCCTCGGGCATGACAGGAGCACCTTGTTGACTGGTAGTTAGGCATAAAGCTTACAATCTTCATTTTGGATATTATCCATTCTTCTATGGCATGAATGGAAATCCTGGTTCTTGGTCGATGTTGTCTTTTTTTTTTTAATTTCTGTTGCAATCCTAGTTATTTGTCCATTCTGCCCTTTCTTTTGTTTCTATTGCAATCCTAATGCTTGTAAGACTTGATCTAATAGGCTAAAAATACATTTCTATCCATGTCCATGTTTGTGTGACTTCGAATCCGATTGGCCAAAAGACAGAGATATACAAATAGATCAGATCCATATTCTTATTTTCAAAAGACAATTCTTAGAGATGTAGAAGACAATCCTTAGCAACTATTTTAGTCATTTTTTAAAGCAAATATTCTGTAGGAACTCTGCATTTAATATTCAAGGACTTTGAGCTTAAAATGACCTGAAGCGTACAGCTTGTTGACTAGTAATTGTATAAATAGGCATATAACCAAAACTATCCAAGGACACAGCTTCTCTTTATCACTACTACAATGTTTTTTATCATGTCAGACTACTCCACAATTTAATAGAGTATATTCTCACTACAACATTGTCCAATGCTCTTGGCTCTCTGGAGAGAAACATTGGAATAGTTTTGGAGCTAAAACTAGTGAAGCATCATGAGACAGGATTGTGAAGCCAATAGGGTATATATTTTTGCTACTTTCAGAGTGAGAATAGGACGGCTTGAAAAATTTTCACATATAATTTATCTCCGTTGAACCAATTATTTTATTAGAGTAGAATTCTAATGCCTGTTTTTCTTCCACATGTGTTTGTCTCCGGTGTCTCGGCTTTGGCTTCTTTCCCTATTTCAATAGCATATACATTTTCAAGCTCTAAGTAATGATAATGTAGTATAACTTATAAGTAACGCAAATCTCTCTCGGTTGAGATGTGGTCTATAGCTAGTAGCCCAGGTTCGATTCTCAGGGCACTTTGGTATAGGTTCTGCATGATAAATTGAAAATTCTATAAGTAATCTATTCCCAGAATTAGATTCTTGGGCAGTCAAAATCTCTGTATTACCCACATTTGGTTCCCCACATCCACAAACTGATGATGATCTATGCAAGAATATGGAACTGCCCTAACGTTGCAACTTTGTATAGTTCAGAATATTAATCTATTATTCAGTCTGGGATAACATCATTTGAATTGACACAGTGATGATAACATCTAAAATGAGGCCATAAAATAGTAATATTCCCTATATGACACAACTATATCGATGCACCATTTGACATGGTCAAGATTGTCCAAGAGGTGCATTGTTCATTCAGTTATGAAACAATACAAAAAATAAAACAAAGGGTGCAACAAGCCCCATCCACACCCATTGACTTGCCCTTGAATCAACTCTACTTCTCTATTGTTGTATGCTCTTTTATATACCCTCCAATTGAAGAAACAAAATCTAGGACTAAGGTGAGGGCATGTGCTCGAAACTATCGAAACTACTCTAGTTTTTTACTGCACTTACCTAGTACAATGGATGCACTAGTAATGAATTATTGATATTTCTCTTGGTCAAATTAGCTTGGTTTCATCTACACTATGGCCTCCCATTATATATCAGCAAGAGTGTTTAGTTGTTGAATCTCTAGATAAGTCTCTTTAGTAGTTGGGTGAAAATATTAGAGAGTGTATTTTCCTACCAAGGTTGTGTCCTATAGTGTTGTGCGTTAAACATGCACATCCTAGATTTCCTTGAATTTTTATTTCCTCACTAGGGTATTGTTGAGCACCCAAGTCTCAATATTCATTTATTGGATCTTATCCCTTAAATATTCAATTAGCTTCTCCTAATGCTGGTGAATTCCCATGCAATCCTACATAATGACTCTCCATAAATTCTCACGTGTATCTTATGCCTCTTTGACTAAAGGAATTACTCTCACCATAAAATTTTGTAGTTGTTGATTGTCGTGTGAATGTGTGGTATCCAACTTACTCTGTAGGTTCATTATTTGTTGCTATAAATTATGCCCTAATGTAGACACCATATCAAGATATTTAGAAGGTGAAAAATGGGTACAAAATCAGGGATGTCCAAATCAACCTCTTTCAATTTAGGCCACATGTTCTACAAAACTCCAATCCAAATAATATCAAGCTCATTCTTTGCTTGTTACCTCAATTGAAGATAAATAGCTCAATCAAAAGTCCCCTCCCAAGCTAAACCTACAACTGCTATTAACTTGCTAGACCCCTTAATTTTTCTTCTCAATGCATACTGGAAGATGGAAACTTCATCCATAGCTATCCTAACCATCCACACGAATTCTGGGGGGACCAATCCTGTTATCATGAACCTTTCTCTAAGTACATCATGCAATCTCCTCTAGGTGGACACCAATTCAATGGTATCCATTTCACAATAGAATTTTCAAACAATAGGGGGTCTCAACCTAATAATCCAAGGGCACTTATGAACATCAAGCTTGGTGAAGAATTTTGTTTTAGGTAGCCTTAGTAAAAAAAGTGGCATAATGTCAACATGTTCTTGACACACTTGCTACATGTCCTACCTATATTGGGGGTCCTATGTTAGTATCTCTAGATAAGCCAAGATGATAGCTTTTCTAAAAGAGAATTAGGTTGAGATACTAGGGTATGTGAGATCCCTAAGGTATTCTACAGGCCCGTTTTCTCCCAACCAAGTGCAAGTTTGAGTAACCATTGGCTATCATCTACATCACATCACAGGTCTGAGTTCTCCGCTGATATACTTGAGTTATTGTCTACAAACTATGGCTGTAGCATCTTGTAAATCCTCATGGTGAGAAAAACTCTGTGTCCTGTTAAGGCAGGCATAGAAAACCAATCATCAATTATGATTTTATTCAATGTTGGTACCCTTTTACTTAACTACATTTGCTTTGTGTTTTCAAGTGCCCATCAGAAATCATTAAAGAAACCTGCATGTAAATTACTTGCCATTAAACATGAAAAACTGCACACTGAAATATCTCGTGGACGCTAGACTGTGATGGCACTTTGTCATTTTTGTGACTCCATTCCCTAGAATGTTTATGACTCCATTCCCAAAGCCCTTAAGGAAATGATGGCTGATCTATTTCCATTTTTATTCGAATCCATGCTTGTATTCCTTTCTCTTTCAATCCACATGATCCTATTCCAACACCCAAACAAACATCCTAAAATCTAAGATGTGCTGGGCTTGATTCTATTTATAGTCTGGAATCAACTTCTAGTGCTAATAGTAAACTTATAGAAAGCTATCTCCCATAAGGTTTTGTGCTAGCAGGAGTCTACTAGGAACAACATTATTATCCCCCCATGATGGTATAGACTGTTAAGATTCAATATGCTAAGACATAAAATAGCAGCATTACATTCCATTTCACAATAATAGCATATACAGGATCACTGAAGAAACAACAAGCATAGCATAAACACAAGAGACAGAGATTTATCCTGGGAAACCCTCATGGGGTAGAAAACCCAGCAAAGCTTCCTCAATATAGATGACCAGCAATATACAAAGATGAAACCCTGAGACATGATCTCTTCCTCCACAATAGCAGACCTCTCCTCCACAAGTGCGCTATCCTCAAGTGTGTGAGTGTGTCAAATGAGGAACACACCTCCTCTATTTATACACTACACTGACATGTATTTTACACAGGTACACGTAGGCTCGTATTTAACCAATGGGTTAAATACCCCACTACAACTAACTGGGCCGACCCCTCTAGGGTGGTCTAATAACCCTTTGACCCACATGACACATACAGGGCCGACCCCCACTAGGGAAGTCTAATAACCCGAGTTACCACATTCTGACGGAGGAATAAACATCTCCGGATATACAATAAGATCTTCACGGAGGAATGAAACATCTCCAGAATAATAAAGTACAAATATAATATTCTTTGAAGTTACAATATCTCAACACTCCCCCTTAACGAGAAGGATATTATAACAGCATCTGCACGAGCAAGGAGTCATCAACATCATACATGATACATCTATAAATCATTGGAAGCTTTCTCAACATCATCAGTAACTCAAGCAGTTACTGGAACGTCTTCAATACTGGAACATCGACATCTTCAGTATTGAGTCTTTATCTTCTGTAGCACTTGAACAGCTACAACAATATCATCATTTGGATCCTCACGATTATCGTCATCACACGATCATCAGCATCGTCATCTCACGATCATTAGCGTCATCATCACACGATCATTAGCATCGTCATCTCACGATCATCAGCATCGTCATCACACGATCATCAGCGTCTTCATCACACGATCATCAGCATCGTCATCACACGATCATCAGCGTCTTCATCACACGATCATCAACATCGTCATCACACGATCATCAGCATCATCATCACATGATCATCAACATCGTCATCACACGATCATCAGCATCGTCATCTCACGATCATTAGCATCGTCATCACACGATCATCAGCATCGTCATCTCATGATCATCAGCATCGTCATCTCATGATCATCAGCATCGTCATCAATACAGGTATCCATAACAATACAAGTATCCACATCATTAGTACAAGTATTCATGCCAATACAAGTATACATATCATCAATACAAGTATCCATACTGATACAAGTAACCATGTCATCAATACATGTATCCTATCGATACAGGTAACCACATCATCAATACAAGTATCCTACCGATACAAGTAACCACATCATCAATACAAGTATCCTACCGATACAAGTAACTACATCATCAATACAAGTATCCTACCGATACAAGTAACCACATCATCAATACAAGTATCCATACCGATACAAGTAACTACATCATCAATACAAGTATCCTACCGATACAAGTAACCACATCATCAATACAAGTATCCATACGTATACAAGTAACCACATCATCAATACAAGTATCCTACCGATACAAGTAACCACATCATCAATACAAGTATCCATACCGATACAAGTAACCACATCATCATAAAAAAAATCACTTTCTCGAAGACCATTCATCTACGGATCAATTCAGGGACCAAAGTCCGGGGATGATACAATCCCCACTTCTCGGAGACCACACGTCTACAGATCAATTCAGGGACCGAAGTCCGGGGATGATACAATCCCCACTTCTCGGAGACCACACGTCTACGGATCAATTCAGGGACCAAAGTCCGGGGATGATACAATCCCCACTTCTCGGAGACCACATGTCTACGGATCAATTCAGGGACCGAAGTCCGAGGATGATACAATCCCCACTTCTCGGAGACCACACGTCTACGGATCAATTCAGGGACCAAAGTCCGGGGATGATACAATCCCCACTTCTCGGAGACCACACGTCTACGGATCAATTCAGGGACCGAAGTCCGGGGATGATACAATCCCCACTTCTCGGAGACCACATGTCTACGGATCAATTCAGGGACCAAAGTCCGGGGATGATACAATCCCCACTTCTTGGAGACCACACGTCTACGGATCAATTCAGGGACCGAAGTCCGGGGATGATACAATCCACACTTCTCGGAGACCACACGTCTACGGATCAATTCAGGGACCAAAGTCCGTGGATGATACAATCCCCACTTCTCGGAGACCACACGTCTGCGGATCAATTCAGGGACCGAAGTCCGGGGATGATACAATCCCCACTTCTCGGAGACCACACGTCTACGGATCAATTCAGGGACCGAAGTCCAGGGATGATACAATCCCCACTTCTCGGAGACCATAAGTCTACGGCTCTCTTTAGGACTGAAAGTCCAGGGATGATCCAATCCCCTCAACTTTCCACTAAGGACTTCATTCTCGGAGACCTCACGTCTACGGCTCTCTTTAGGACTGAAAGTCCAGGGATGATCCAATCCCCTCAATTGTCCACTAAGGACTTCATTCTCGGAGACTTCACGTCTACGGCTCTCTTTAGGACTGAAAGTCCAGGGATGATCCAATCCCCTCAACTGTCCACTAAGGACTTCATTCTCGGAGACCTCACGTCTACGGCTCTCTTTAGGACTGAAAGTCCAGGGATGATCCAATCCCTACCTGTCCACTAAGGACTTCATTTTCGGAGACCATACGTCTACGACTCACTTTAGAACATGTGTTCAAGGATGATACAATCCCCACATGTATTCTCATCAATACAAGTACAACTATCCTCAACCATACAAGTACATTAATCAATACATGTGTCATCAAAAGTATGTATTCTTACCAATACATCTTATCATCAAAAGCATGTATTCTCACCAATACATCTATCATCAAAAGCATGTATAAGTAAAACTAAGTATTCTAAGTATAAGAGTCCTAAATCTAAATATTTCTAAGTATCTAGGTGTGGAGAACAGCTTACCTCATCATCGAACTTGTTGTTCGATGAGACAAACTCATCATCAGTGACTATACTACTCCCCCTTTCGAGGAGGGTCCTTTTGAACTACACCAAGCTTGTCTCGGAAGTATTCAAATTTCACTCGAGACAGAGGTTTGGTTATTATGTTGGTAACTTCTTCACTTGAGGTAAAGGTTTGGTTAGTACAATGGTAACTTGTTACAAATTCAAACTTTATAGTTCCTTTCCGCGTCATATCTTGTTTGTTCCCTATGTTCTTTGACTTATCATGGAACACTAGATTCTATGTCATCTTGATACAACCCTAATTATCACATAGGATCTCAGTTGGTTCTATCTCTAAGTCAAACAATCCTAAAGCCAAACTTCTTCACAACTAGCAGAGCAAGCAACCATATATTCCGCTTGTGCTGAGAGCCACACTAGACTGCTTCTAGCTAAACCATGAGATCATGGCTAATCCCAGACAATAACATCCTCTCGATGTGTTCTTCCTGTCTGAAACACTTCCTACCCAATCAGAATCTGAATAACCATCTGAAGTCATGATCTTCAAGATAGCATAGATCGAATTCTATCGTGTCCTTTATGTGCCTCATCACATGCTTTGCAACTATCAGGTGAACACATCTAGTTTCCACTAGATACTGACTCAAGGTGTTCACAACAAAGCATATATCTAATCTAGTATATGTTAGATACATCAATGACCCAATAATTTGACTGTACAGAGTTATATCCACTAACTCTGATGAGTCATCCCCTAACAGCTTCAAGTTGGAATCCATAAGAGTGGCCATTCCAACACCTCAAGTTCTTTTAATATTTCTCAGCATACTTTCCTTGGTTGAGAAATATTCCTTCTGAGCCTTGTCATACTTCCAGACCTAGGAAGTAAAGCATCAATTTGAGATCTTTCATTTTCACTTCTGCATTGAATGATCTTCTGTATATCTATCTGTGCCATCTCTCGTTAGATGGGTCTACTGATATGAGCCTCAATATCATTCAAACTCTGTGGTGATTTCCTTCTTGCATCCATGTCATCCGTGTATAGAAATCATATTCAACCTTGTAGCAAAGGTTGAGATCCACATCACCCATGGTGATCATTAAGCTTATCAATTTATTATCGATCCTGGGAACCCATACAAAACCTGATTCACATTTCTTCTTTAATTACACCATTAAGAGAATGGTCTTATCTAGCCACTTGGAGCAAACATTTCATCATGATTCTCTTCCTCTTTCTAGGAGAATCTTCTAGCCACAAGCCTTCTATAGTGTGTTTGACTTGTAAATCTTTTGTTGATCATCCATCGCTTGTTCAATGTTCATCATTCATCATGATCTTTCCTACAAATCAAAATTAAGTATATGATTAGTAATACTTCATAATCATCAAATCATATTGTCATGATAACCTATTATGCATACGAATATTATTTACATAGTTATGCAACTATTTTGACCAATACTTTGGCACAACACTTTTCCATATTCTGTATGCATACAGTGGCTATCTAGATGCCTTCCATCTCTACCAGAACATACTATCGAGAGTGTGCACATCTCTCAGCATGTCAGCAAAGAGGTTTCATTCTAGACAAGCAACAATGGAATGTTTGTCCAACTTACCAATCATATGCATATTAGTAGTATACTGTTCAATGCTCTATGAATGTTTACACTCAGCATCATATATTCTAAGAATACAAATATGCATACAAACAATATCATTTACTATTTCAAATAACAACTCAAATACTTATCTTTTATGTTTGTGTGGTTGCTTCCCGCTTGATCTTCTATATGTCTTTTGAGCTTCTATTCATTCTATACCACGGTGCATGCTCAAATGTGCACTAGTGTCATCATCATGATCTCATACACAAACATACATTCAATGTTATCAAAACATTATAGTTCTAAATAATCTTGAAAATGTATAATCATGATTATAGATAATATTGAAGGTTTCAGGGAAGTCTTCCTTTACTTATGCATATTCTTGTTTGATCTAGTTAGTTAAATAATCAACCAAGATAAGAGACATGATATGCATAAACCCTTGATTACTAACTTTATGAATAAGCATAACCAATCATACCAAGTATACTTATATAAGGGATCCTAATCACAAGGTAAGATTCTAACATGACATAGGAAAACATACCTGGATTAGTATACCTACTTAGTTATGTGCAACATACCTAAACAATCTCTTCATTGATTTAGAGATCCTGAGCTAGAACCTGCATGTCTCATAGGTTAAGCATAATACAACAAGGTCATACATACCTCGTAAGTAGAACAAAGATTATGGATGAGTCTTTGTCTTCATGTTTTCATGGTCATGGAACCTGATTTGTCTTTTGTGATGTACCTGTATCTTGTTAGCAGACAACATCAACCTCACACAACATCATAATGCATTAGTACAATCATATAGCCCTAATCAATGAATGTCTTTGATCATTCACATGCATTCATACTGTTACTAGGGTGATAAGACAATTCTAACATTAATCAAGATTGTACTAATAAATAATATGAAGACAAACACATCATGAACTTAATCAAGAATTAGATTTCAAGACATACCTGAGCCTACTTAAGTCATACCTGTCGAGACTTCTTGTAGTCTTCTTATGTAAGGCCTTAGCCTCAACTCCCCCTGAAACTTGATCTGGAGCTTGATTATGGTTTTCTAGAGAAACCCCTAAAAAAATCAATCTTTGACTTTCATACTTCTGAATGGATGAAAGAATATGTCTTGCTGAGCTGAACAAACTAGCATACTTAAATTTTGGAATTTCCAAAATTTGACCCCTCAAAATTGCCTTTGAAACTTCTGGATCTTCTGGACAGGATCCCGAACTAGGGTTTGATGAAGCCCACCCTTCTGCCCAAACAAAAAATTCGATCTTGGTCTCTAAATTTCGATTTTCTTGAGTAGCATTCAGCCGTGGAATCTGATTCCAAAAATTCTAACTTTCTCCAAAACCCTAAATTCCGGAAGCCATGAATAAAGGTGCTCCAAAAATAATTCTGTTTTGACAGAAATATGCACCTGATTGTTTCTGCTATAACTCTGAAATTTTTGCTCCACAGGGTCTGAAACCTTTTTTCTGTAGTAGCCTGATCTGTCATCTTTCCATCCTGATAGGTCTGACCTCAATTGGGTTTTCTGAGAGAGAGTTATGCCAAGTGTCGCAACATGACCTGTTTATGGGATAAAACAGGAGAGTGAACTTGTACGGAATGCCACGTGTCACTGTTTGAACTTCGGCCTATGAAAACGTTTTCTGAGATATCTCGACCTGTTATCTTTCCATACTGACAGGTCTGACCTCAATTGGACTCTCTGAGAGAGAGTTATGCCAAGTGTCGCAACGTGACCTGTTTATGGGATAAAACAGGAGAGCGAACTTGTATGGCGTGCCACGTGTCACTGGTTCACATTTGGCCTCTGAAAAGGTTTCCTGAGATATTACAATCTATGTACTACCTGTCACTTTTTACGAAATTTCATTTGGATCTTCCTATCCCAAGTTATGACCTTTTTGCCAAGGTCACCTGATTTTGACTGAGATCTGGAAGAGGCAGAAACCCTAACTTGTACTGATCATAACTCACAAAGTACAACGAATCTGAGGATTCCCTTTGGACACAAGGTACCTGGGGATGTTATCTTCGACCTGTAAACTTTTTAGACCCTGAACCTTCGCCAAAATGGAGTTATAGCGAAAGTGCCACGATGACTAGTTTTTGCTATGTAAAACCCTAACCTTCAAATTGTCGTAAGTAAAGCAAGTGTCGTAAGTGCCATACCTTGTCTTCCTTCAGGTTAGCTCTGATACCATATTAAGATTCAATATGCTAAGACATAAAATAGCAGCATTACATTCCATTTCACAATAATAGCATATACAGGATCACTGAAGAAACAACAAGCATAGCATAAACACAAGAGACAGAGATTTATCCTGGGAAACCCTCATGGGGTAGAAAACCCAGCAAAGATTCCTCAATATAGATGACCAGCAATATACAAAGATGAAACCCTGAGACATGATCTCCTCCTCCACAATAGCATACCTCTCCTCCACAAGTGCGCTATCCTCAAGTGTGTGAGTGTGTCAAATGAGGAACACACCTCCTCTATTTATACACTACACTGACATGTATTTTACACAGGTACACGTAGGCTCATATTTAACCAATGGGTTAAATACCCCACTACAACTAACTGGGCCGACCCCTCTAGGGTGTTCTAATAACCCTTTGACCCACATGACACATACAGGGCCGACCCCCACTAGGGAAGTCTAATAACCCGAGTTACCACATTCTGACGGAGGAATAAACATCTCCGGATATACAATAAGATCTTCACGGAGGAATGAAACATCTCCGGAATAATAAAGTACAAATATAATATTCTTTGAAGTTACAATATCTCAACATAGACTAGGGTTTTGGTCTACAATGATGTCGAAGTGCTGGTGATCGAGTGGCAAACCAACACCTTCATTTTTTCTAAAACAGGGTATTATTCTGTCAAAATCATAATTATTAATGATGTCGAAGTGCTGATGATCAAGTGACACACCAGCACTTTCGTTTTTCTAAAACAGGGTATTTCTTCTGTAAAAATAACCCAGGACTTGCATCTGCCCATCTTCTTATTGGGTGGGCTTATTCACTTATTCACTTATTCCCAGAATTAGATTCTTGGGCAATCAAAATCTCTGTATTACCCATATTTGGTTCCCCGCATCCACAAACTGATAATGATCTATGCAAGAATATGGAACTGCCCTAACATTGCAACTTTGTATAGTTCAGAATATTAATCTATTATTCAGTCTGGGATAACATCATTTGAATTGACACAGTCCCCTCCCAAGCTAAACCTACAACTGCTAATTAACTTGCTAGACCTCTTAATTTTTCTTCTCAATGCATACTGGAAGATGGCAACTTCATCCATAGCTATCCTAACCATCCACACGAATTTTGGAAGTGATGTTCATATTCAATGTTCAACTTCCCAACTTGGAAGTGATGTTCTAAATAAAAACATGCACTTGTACTATTTTTTAAAGCATTACCAAGTACTTGATCTAATGTATGAAGACAGAGCAGAGTACATAGTAGAATAGTAGAAGTATCATATAAGACTAATCTTTTCGAATGGTCAATATGACTCAATTGGAAACATACAATCATATTCAATAATTATAACAGTGGCATTCTAAAGTAACAGTTGGAAAGCAACAAAACGTATCCCATGTTCTCCACCACTCCCCCAATGCATATAAATAGTTATAGCAGTAGGAACTAAGGATCGTTTAGAAGCTATTATCAGAAGTTCAGATCCACTCTCTTCTCTTCCATATAGAAACATATGATCAAGTAATATATGGCCAGGGAAGCTGCAAAAGCATAGCCACAAAAAGCTCAGGCCATTTCACCTTTGGTCTACTTATTTGCCAAAGTGAGCCAAACAACACTGTTGTTGTGTGATCAATATCAAGTTGTGCACAGTGAGTGAGATCATGTCCCTTGTATAGCAATAGTTGAAATGTGCCAAACAATATCTAAAATTAAGCCTCATGTGCCTTCTCTTGAACATTGTTTTCCTTCTACAACCTTCTGGTATTAGCATCAACCTACAGTTCTAAATACTTCCAAGCATCAAGCTTCAAACTCTCAAGCAAAATTCTAGGCTTCCAAGCTCCAAGCTTGAAACTATCAAAGCAAAGGACTGTTGAGCACCAACTTCCTTCTCCAACAAAAAAAGCACTTGGGAAGTATTGAGTATTGATGTGCTTCAGGGAGGTCTAAGATGCATTGTTTATAAGTTTTGAGGCTCACTTTTAGGGTTAGGCTTTCAACATTACCTATTAGCACTTTTCTTGGTTTTTTTCATCCCATGGTCACTTTTTTCAGCTAAAATGGTAGCTCTACCCTTGTTAGAAAGCAGGCCAAATATTTCTTGATTTTTGTGAAACGTTTACCACTACCACATGATTATTGTATCATTAAGTTGTAGTTGTCTAGCTGGGCAGTGATGCCATTATGGATCAAGGAAAGTATTTCTCCCAATTCAGTTCGAAAATCTTGGAAATTTTCTGGCATTTATGAGGCCACTATGCAGACATTTTTCTTTGTCTCAAAGTTTTCTATTTTAGAGAGTTTCAGTTTTTCTTCATTGTGTCTGAAGAAGATTGATCTTCTCCATTGTTAGCCCCCTGGCCTCAGCAGTGCTGTGAGTTCTTCTTCCCATGACAGTAAATTCATATAGGATGAGGGGCTACTTTATATTGTTCCACCAAAGGCTCATATTTTCTCCCATATGCTACTTTGAGATCCTCGACCTTTGGCTTTATCATTGCAGAGAAGTCTTTGAGATTAGAATGAAGCAGATGAAACATCAAGACAGGGCAGTGCACAAAGTGTTCTTTACAATTCCTTACCTTCACTGCAAATTGGTTTGTCATGCCTTTTTGAGCTGAATCCTTTCTTTTCAAATATTAAAGAGAGTGGGTGGCACACAGACAATAGATTCTCCAATTTCAATTATTGAGTAAGTCTTCGTCCTTGACCCAAGTGGATATTTTCTAAGATTTTGATTTATTCAAAGCAAGATTAATTGCAACATTGGCCAGCAGTCCTGTTATTCTTAAGATTTTTTAAAATCAGCTGAGAACAATCTTGAAATGATGTCTTTTTCCTCTAATCCTATTAAAAGAATGACAACCAGCAGAGAATCCCCTTCAACTATAACATTTTTAGGCCTAAGCTGAGACAGAGTTCGATTGCAGTCGGTAACACAAACAATGTAAACTGGTACAACATCTCTGTTGGAGTCCTTGATTGCTCACTTTCCGCCTGCTTTACTAGTATTGCCTTTAGAGGTCTCATCATAATTCAGATTGAAAATTGTTAGGGAGTTGGTGCCAAATTTAGTTGGGGCTATTTTGGTCCTCTAAGGTGCATTTTTAAGAAGATTGAAAGAATGATCTTTATTGCTCTATATGAATGCCCTTAGTGCTCTTTTCAGTTTTTATTTTTAATTGTAAGAGTTTAAGTGACAACACCTATTGGAAGCTTTGCTTGGTCAAGTTGGGCTCAAATTGATGTCCCACATCATTTAGATAGACTACAAGGTGGCATGATGCTATTGCTAACTAATGCAATACTATGAATTTTGCAAAGGGTCAGTGCTTGCCCATATATTCATAATTGTTTGTTCTGAAGGTGACTCAAGAAGCTCAACACATGATTGATTAAGTACAAGCTAAAATGATCTAATCTTATCCTAAGTTCTTAACCATATTGGGAAACTCTTACATTGTTTTTTATCGCCAACTTGTTATGAACATGAACTATTATGAGTATTACCTATCAGTGTCTAGGATCTGGAGCCATCAAAATTTCCTGATCTTTATTTTGACAGGAATTCTCAGATACCATGCAGAATTTCTTCAATTGTTGTTATGAATGCATGCAAAGAGAGCATGATCTGACATTTCCCAGGGGACAGCAATTATATGCAACATTTTCCTCACTTAAAAATGTAACTGAAGTCTTAATTCCTCATCCTTTTGCAACTATCTTCTCAAAGCAAGAGCCTACTGCCAAGAGCCCTCAAGCCCAAATTGTTATAGGGTAGTTTGTCAGCCAAGTATTTTCTTCTTCTGTGCATGATGCTTTTGATAGATGATATTATTAACCTCTTTCACAAGCATGCCTTAACATATCAGTGAATCAGCAAATAATGGGTGTGCAAGTTTGGCTGCTAAAGTAGAACCAATCACGGATATGTCAAAAATTAGACCATGGTGAGCAGATTCTAGACTTTAGAAACTAACCTAAAACGATATATTGCTAAAACTGAAAATGGTAATCAAAATTTCTGCTATAGAGTACTTTAACCTAGAAACACATACTGTTGGTAATTAACACAGAAAACACGCTGGAGGATCCAAAATTTATTGATACATTTTGAAAGTCAGTCTAAATGATGTAAACATAATGCTTGATATATACACATGTTCTTATCCATAAAATGACAACCAATCAAAGTTTCTCAATCAAACCCTTGTAGAGATGTTGTACATGTATAATGCTTAATAGAAGCATCAACTCAATATAATAGGATATATCCCACCTAACAGGTTTGTAATCTTATTTGGTCAAGGAATGTCAATGAACTTGTTAGCACGAATAAGCATTGATTTGCAACTTATATATACCAAGGTTTTGGCCCATGATTTTGGACCATTGTCACAAGTGCAGGGGACGAAACTCTGTGTTTTTTAAATATATTTCCTCCTACTAAATAATAGGTAGATTTTGGTTACCTTTACTGGGATTTGCTATGGAAAATAGACAATTTTATGTTGATTGTCATGATGTTATTTTAGGAGCTTTTAAATGGTTTAATTAATCAAGGTGGAGACTATTGTGACAAGTTAAAGTGGAAGTAAAGGAGTTGGTTCATAACTTCATTGTAGTGTAGAGAAAGGCCTCGTTGACGAAGTTATTGCTTTGGTGGTTTCCTTTCTCATCCTCGGAGCTTCAACCCATCAAGTGAGAAGGTATGTTGATGTGGTTGTGTCTCTGTTCTTTGTAAGAGTTTATGTGAGAAATTTTCCAGATTGGTGTGGCTGTAAAATTTTTCAGATTGGTGTGGTGTGACTTACCATGTCCATTTCAAATAGATTTCCAGGGTTGAGAGTCAAGACCCCGCAACATGTCGATAAGTTCATATGCTTTCTGTACTTAGTGTTGGGCACTATTTTTGACCCCTTTTTGCCTCTTAGATAACCTTCATTTCCTTCATAAAACCTCCATTTTGAGTAGAAATCCTTAAAGTTCATCTATAAAACTTGGTCAAAGAGGTATAATGTCATTTGCTTATTAATAAATTGAGTTTTGTGATTTTTTAGGCATTTTAACTAGGATTTTTACTTAGACTACGGGACGTACTAACTTCCCGTATTACCTCCAAAGTTGAGTAATTGCAGGGCAGTTAGGAGGGAAACGGAAGATCAAGAATGGATCCTTAATATCCACAGATGGATGAACATCCAACAGTCAGGTGAATTGGCCTGTGCAGATGTCGAGTCAATCAGAGTCAAAGGTGGCCACCTGTTCTGCGTTCAACACAAAAGAAGGAACAATGCTGATTTTGTGGAACTCCATGATTCTGAAGATGATCTCGATTAGCTCTTAGCATTAATTAGATGCAGGTTTATAGCAATTACAGTTTAATTTAGAATTTGTATAAATCATTTGCAAGACAATGAGAAACATCATCACGATTTTGAAGAGGAACGCACTTGTGCTTCCAAACTGCGTGGTATCTCTGTGTAAAACAATTCTGGTGAATGAATACAAAGCTTTAGTTCTGTGAAATCTTTCATTGTGTGTTGAGCAAGGCTTTGGAGGGCCCCCATCGTCGAACTCTCACACTTTCCTGTTGCCGGTAGATCGATTTGGATGTTGCAGCGATTTACTTCTGGTGTTAGCTATCTAAATCGTGTTAATGGTATGCATTTTATTGTAATTTCTAGTTTATAAATCGTAGAACAAGTTTAGTCAAGTTTTAAATCGATTCTATTGATGCTCTGTTTCTTTCATTTACGGTTTAAATTACAAATTCTGTCACAATGTATATCACTGGAAATATTGGATAAACGCTGTTCTTCACTGGTTAAATGCTAAGGATATCAAATGGTTCAGACCACGACCTCTGTGTATTGTTCACTGCTGTTTATTTGATAGTGAAATGGTAAAAAGACATTTACAAATTATGAACACTGTCTTGTAAGAGAAATTGATTGGTAATTGTCTTTCAACGCTGGTAGAATTTTGCAGTTTAATCCTAGGGTTTATAAATTTGTTGTTTAATTAATTTTTACCTCAGTCTTTTATGCTTTCACAAATCAATTACTGTATGCTTAAAAAGGAAACAATGAAATTACCCTTGTAAGAGGATTTTGTCTCTGTGAGCTGCAGTATCTTAGTTTCTGTCAGAAGATTTAATTACAGATAGCTAAATTCTAAATGAGTCCAGCTTCTCTGTCCTAAACTTGGATGTGTCTCGAAGTTCACAAACCCGGATTGATTTTAAATTCAAGTTTTGATTAACACTGATAGATCAGAGCCCAACATTTTGGCGCCGTTGCCGGGGAGGCACTGTAGAAGCAGACTTAGGAACCTTAGTTTTCTGATAAAAACAAAAATTTCAAACAAAAACACAGAGTAGGTTTTACTTTTATGTCAAGACTTAGAGACGAAAAAGGAAGATTTCTTAAAACCCCCCCAAAAACAGCACTAACAGGAGCTTCTCTTCCAAAAGGTTTTATTTCAACAGTTGGTAGTTCCAAAATGTCTGAGGAAGAAACGTCAAAAGGCCCAACTGCTGAACAGAGAAGAGAGTATGCAAGGATGCTAGAGATAGAAAATAAACGAAGACAAGAGAGAAGAGACCAAGAGAGGAGACATGAAAGAGAAGAGGAAAGAGGACATGAGAGAGAGGAAAAGGTAGAAGAAGATCAGGAAGCTACCTTCAAATTCCCTATTTTAGACACTAGTATTATCCTAGGGGAAGATGTCAAGATGAAGAACATTCCACCCTCTGTTTTACCAAACTTTTATGGCCTAACCTCTGAATATCCTGACTCTTTCTTGTTTGAATTCGACATCTTGTGTCGAACTTATGGGTATACTGATGATACCCATAAGCTCCGTCTTTTCCTTGCTACCCTTAAGGCAGCTGCCTTGAAGTGGTTTATGGGCCTAGGAGAACACTCTATTACTAGTTGGGATGAAATGAGGAAGATCTTTCTTCGGAAATATCAAGCCTATTGCAGATCAAAGGATCTCAAAGATGATATCTTTGGCATGACTCAACAGGAGGATGAGAGTCTAGAGGAGTATTTGGAAAGGTTTTCATATAATTTACAAAAATCTAAATACAATTCCTTAACATCAGAGATGATTAGAACAATATTTTTGAAAGGAATAAGAGAGGAGTATTTAGATATTTTAAATGTTATGGGCAAAGGTGACATCTCTTACCTTCCCTTTGATGAGATACAAGACTTATGTCAGAAATATTCAAGAGGAAAGGCTCGAACTGGGAAAAGAGATAGCAATACCAAAGCAACTAAATCTGCAAACAGTGGTATTTCTAGAGCTGAGCTTGGGAATCTGCTAGAAGACTTCAAGACTGATTTATTAAGTACCTTGGGCACACAAGTCGAGGCAACCAAAACCAAGAAGAGGCAAGAACAACAGGACCAACAAGATCAAGCTTTGTCTATTTTTTGTCCTAAATGTAGAAAGAAACATCCACTTAGAGACTGTCCTTTAAATACTGTTGAAATTTGTGGCTTATGCACTTTTAATCACAAAACTGATGATTGCCCTAGATTGAAGGAACTGCAGGTAGTTCGACTGGAGGAAAATCACAGCATGGAGTCTCTTTACTTCATGGGACAATGGAGACCTTGGCAGCCACGATTCTCAGGTATGTCTCAAGATCCTATGCAACAATTTCATAAAAATTATTAGACTCCTGTTCAGAATTCATGGAATGCACCCATGCCTTGGCAAACTTGGTATCCTCCATTAGCCCAATCTGCTCCAAATTGGAGAGGGTATGCCCATGGTAATCAAACATATCAGCAGGCTTATTTGCAGCCATATCAACAACCTTCTGCCTATCCTCAATACCAGCAGCATCAAGTCCAAATCCCATCTTTTCAAAATCCAACTTTTCAACAGCCCAATAATATGGCTCCTCAGTTGAGTACACCACCTCAACAACTTCAGTTGCCATCTAATCAGCCTCCACCTCGGCCTACACAACTGCCAGCTCAGCCAATGCCCAATCCAAATAATAAAACCGACAGACCCATGTATAATGTTGACGATGGGACAGTGCTTCCCTACTCCATTCTTCCACTGCAAAATATCAATTTGAGATCTGGTAAAACCTTAGAAAAACAGTCTCCTGTTATCTTCGAAGAACCACCAGAAAAAGACAAAACTCCAAAAAAATTGAATACAGAAAAATCTCAGTTAGAAAATCACAGTCAATGAGGTAACACAATAGCATCTTATCCACCTCCTTTTCCTGAGAGGTTAATCAAGGAGAAACCTTCGATTTCCTTACCTGACTTCGATGTTCTGAATGAGTTAACAAATGTATATGTTAAAATTCCTTTACTGCAGGCTCTAAAAGATATCCCGATTTACACTAAAGCAGTTAAGGAACTCTGTCTTAACAAAAGAAGAAAGGATCCATCGAAAATTCACGTGGTAGGCAATCTAGCAGGGTTAATGTCCAACACCGTTTTCATTGAGAAGTATGTAGATCCTGGAATTCCAATGGTTACAATTACCATTAATAACTTTTCCATCCCAAAAACGTTGACCGATTTAGGTGCTGCCATTAACGTCATGACCCTAGAGACAATGAATTACCTTCACTTGACAAATCTCAGACCCACCACAACTGTCTTAGAATTAGCTGATAGGTCTAAGATTACACCTGAAGGGGTCTTAGAAGATATTATTGTTTCTCTAGACTCCTGGGAATATCCTGTTGATTTTATAGTCCTACAGCCAAAATCCAACTTAGGAGGTCACCCATTGATCCTTGGCAGACCCTGGCTGGCAACAGCAGATGCTTTCATAGGATGTCGATCAGGAAGCATGCTTATTTCGCATGGGACAGAGAGGAAACAGATTGCACTTTACCCTTCTGCCCAACGACCTTCCACATTAGATCAGCTGTCATGGATTAGTGAAACCAAAGAACAACAAGAAGAGGTAATTCAGCCTATTCTGAGTATAAATCAGTACTTCAATTTTCACGAAGACAACCACGAAGATCTACTAGATTATTTCATTGCTGAGCCTGATATTTCTGCAGAATTACGAGATATGGAATATGCTGTAGCAGAACAAGTTATGGGTCACAATTTCCAGGAAAATTGCAACATTCATTCCCTAGCATTAGCACTTGATGACGTTTTTAATGTTCATTACATCACCGATATTCACAGTAAAACTGTAGAAATCAGTCCAGGCAAAACTCTGCGAATAGGTGCACATCTTACCACATCACAAGAAGAACAGTTGACCACTTTGCTGAATAAATATTCCCATGCATTTGCCTGGGAGTACACTGATATGCCAGGCATTCATCCTAAGACATGCACACACCACATTTACCTAGATGACACAATACGACCACTGAGACAGCCACAACGCAGAATGAACCCTATGCTAAAGGAAATAGTCAAAGACGAGTTACAGAAGTTGTTAAAAGTGGGATTTATTTACCCCATCTCCGACAGCCAATGGGTCTCACCCTTGGTTGTTGTTCCTAAAAAAAATGGTAAATGGCACATATGTATCGATTACAGGGAGTTGAATAAGGCAACTTTAAAAGACTATTTTCCATTGCCTTTCATTGATCAAGTGCTGGATGCTTTAGCTGGAAAGGAATATTTTTCATTTTTGGATGGCTTCAGTGGTTATAATCAGATTAGTATTGCAAGCGAAGACCAAGACAAAACCACCTTTACCTGTCCCTGGGGCACTTATGCCTACAGAGTGTTACCTTTTGGCTTATGCAATGCCCTAGCTACCTTTCAGAGGGCTGTTTTGGCCATCTTTGCAGATCTAATTCATGAGTGTGTTGAGGTTTACATGGATGATTTTTCTGTACATGGATGTACCTTTGAAGATTCCTTAGCAAACTTGGAGAAAATTCTGAAAAGGTGTATTGAATCAAACCTCTCCCTGAGTAACGAAAAGTGTTTCATGATGATGACTGAAGGGATAGTTTTGGGACACCACGTTTCTTCGTCTAGAATAAAAGTAGATCCTGCTAAAATTCAAGTCATTAAAAATCTGTCTGAACCCACAACTCAAACAGATGTGAGAAGCTTTTTAGGGTATGCAGGCTATTATCGTAGATTCATTGCAAATTTTAGTAAGATAGCCCTGCCATTGTTTAAATTGCTTTCAAAGGATGTGTGTTTTACTTGGGATATTGACTGTAAATATGCATTTCAGACACTTAAGGAAAAGCTCTCCACTGCTCCCATTTTAAGGGGACCAAATTGGACATTGCCTTTCCATATTTCCACTGATGCGTCTGCTACTGCAATAGGAGCCTCATTGGGCCAGAAAGTACATACTTTGACTTATGCTATCTATTTCATTAGTAAAAATCTGGCACCTGCAGAGCTGAATTATACAGTCACTGAAAAAGAGATGTTGACAGTGGTTCATGCTGTAAACAAATTCCGTCATTATATCACTGGCTATGAAGTTTTTGTTCATACAGATCATTCAGCTTTACGCTATTTAATGAATAAATCTATCACTAATGGTCGGATTACTAGATGGTTGTTATTATTGCAGGAGTTCAATATCACTGTTTTAGACAGGCCTGGACGAGAAAATCAGGTGGCGGATTTCCTGTCTCGCTTACACAATACTGGTGAGGTTGTTCCTGTTTTTGATAGTTTTCCTGATGAACACCTGTTTGCAATTTCTGTTATCACTCCATGGTATGCTGACATTGCCAATTACTTATCATCAGGCCAATTACCACCATCTATGACCTCTAAAGAAAAGAAAAAGATTATTAAACAAAGTGCTAGGCATACATGGGTTAATGGTGATCTCTTTTATACAGGATATGATTTGATTATAAGACGATGTGTACGACAGGATGAAATCTTAGATATTTTAAAAGCATGTCATGACGAACCGTGTGGTGGTCATTTTGCAGATAAAAGGACAGCATACAAGATACTCAATCTGGGGTATTATTGGCCTACTATCTTCAAGGATGCAAAGAGGTATGTTAGAAGTTGTGATACTTGCCAAAGGATGGGCCAGCCAGTCCGGTCTGATGAAATGCCACTACATCCCCAAGTCCTCATTGAACCATTTGAGAAGTGGGCCCTTGACTTCATTGGTCCAATTAATCCACCATCACAAGGGAAGAAATACATTCTGGTCTGTACGGACTATGTTACTAAATGGGTAGAGGCCAAGCCTTTACCAAGAGCTACGGAGCAAACTGTGGCAAATTTTCTGTTTGAAGAGATCTTTGTTAGATTTGGGGTGCCTAGGGAAATTGTGACTGATCAAGGTGCCCAATTTACTTCCAAATTAGTGCAAGAGATAGCAGAAAAATATAAGATCAAGCACAGAAAGTCCACTCCTTACCATCCACAAGCCAATGGCCAAGTGGAATCTACAAATAAAACCCTAGAAGGCATCATCACTAAGACTGTTCAGATGCATAGGAAGGACTGGTCAGCAAAGCTTACTGAAGCTTTATGGGCATATAGGATCACTTGGAAAAACAATACTGGTTTTTCTCCTTACCAGCTTGTCTACGGTAAGCAAGTCCTCCTCCCTATAGAGTTTCAAATTCATACATTTAAGTTGGCAGCAGATTTGGGCATGGATATTTCTGAGGCTCAGAAAGAAAGATTACTTCAGTTGAACCAGTTAGATGAGATCAGACAGGCTGCCATAGAACACAACACTCTGATCCAACAGCAGCGGGCTCAATGGCATGATAAATTTATCAAAAAGAAACAATTTCATATTGGTGACTGGGCATTATTATTTGACTCCAAATTTAAAGATTTCAAAGCTAAATTTACTACTCATTGGCTTGGTCCATATGAGATTGTTGATGTCTATGATAATGGGTCAGTCAAACTTAAAACTATAGATGATGAAGCACATCAATTCGTGGTCAATGGCCACCGCCTCAAGCTGTACAATAAACCTATCAATAAGGCATATTTTATACAACACCTTTTCACAGCAAAAGGAAATGCAAGTGCTGGATAAACACATCAGTGTTTTTCCTTCACCTGCTCCTTAGCTGCTCTGATACAGCTAGCAAATAAAACAAAAAGAAAAGAAAACAAAAAAAAAAGAAGAAAACAAAAAAAAAAATTTCAAAAAAAAATATATAAGAAAAAAAGGCAGTTTAGTTGTGAAAACCAGTTCGCTGGCACAATATAAACTGGAATTTTCTGTGGAAAACCAGGCTTGCCTAGCCATTGAAAATTCACAAAAAAAAAAACTTTTTCTATTTTCCTGTTTTGTTTTACAAATAATGCAGATCTTGTTTGACTTGAGGACAAGTCAAAAATTAGGCCTATGAGGGGGATAAACTGTTCATTCTTCTTTAGAACCCTCCGAGTCTTTTTCAAGCAAAAGATTGTCATTTTTCATCAGCAGAAGGGACTTGATTACCAGCAATTTTATCAGCATAAGGGCCCTGACTTGTGGTAAGGCATAAGAGATCTATGAAGAGACCCGACCTTCAGTGAAAATGAAGGAAATAGAGACAGCAGCAGATAGAAGACATCAGAAGGACAATCAGAATACAAGCCAATTTCACACTGGCAGCAAGCTCATCAAAGGAACATCAAGCAAGTCTGTAATAATTTATGGTTTTTATGTTTAAAAATTTTCAAAATTCTTTTGTTTATAAGTGATGACATCTTACAAATTTGACTGCCTATTATTGCCATTATTCTGATAAGTCTCTGCCAGCTCCTTATTTACCTTTCATTAATCTCTGCCATTACCTCACTTAGTCTCTGTCAGCACTTCATTTTTATCTCTGCCAATACTTCATTTTCCACCTTAGGGGTCAGAATGGTTGACATAATCAAACCCAAGAGAAATTTTACATGGTCAACATCTATACTGGAATCTACAGGAAATGTACTGCATTTTATAGAACATACATTGCATTCTACAGGAAGTATACTGTATATTACAGGCAGAGTTTCAATTTGGTTTAAAAGGTAAACAAGGTCTCTTTCTCAGCAAAAGTAAAGCATTGACATAAAAGACTTTCAAAGGTTTCTTTTGTACATGTATATAGTGCATCATACAATGGTTAAATTGAAGAAGAAAACAAGGCATAAATACATCTTCAGCACAGTTTTTATGAAAGGAAAAGGTTTATTTTTGAGAGAGAAAAGAAAACTTCTTTTATACAGCATGTTTATTAAACATAGGGCATATGATAAATTGAAGTATATATATTGCCAAATTGTTTACTAAACATTGGGCATATAAAAAGATTGATATGTTTTCTATCCTAAGTAAATCATCAAATAGAAATGCCATATTATGAAATGATGGGAAGCAAACGTGGAATGATACCCACAACAGCACAAAAAAAATCGATTTCTGCAGTATATGCCATGATTTGGTCATTTTCTTTGAGGCCGAGCCCATTTTTCTTGTTTCTGCATATGAAATCGATTGATGTATGAAGGTAATTTCCAGTGAGAAGGTTGTAAGCTACAGGAAGATTGAAATCGATTGCTATATAAATGAATTGACAGAGAAAAGAGACCGTGGGTTATAGAGAATGTGAGATACCATTTGCTGAAGATAACGCGCAGGAGAGAAGACAGCCAGTGAAAGAAGAAGCTATGGGTACACTAATCTCTGTGAAAATTGTACAGGAAGAAGTAAAATTGGTTACATCAGGGAAGAGGTAAGCTTAAACCCTTTTCTTTGCTGGATACTCTGTTTTATACCAGCAAACACTTCACAAATTCAGAGTATTGTTGAAAGGAAGATAGAGACTGAATTAAAGATTGAAGATTTCTGTTCAAATTCAAAATGTCAGCTAGATTGGAACCAAAAGAATTTAATTCTGCTAACCTTCATGAAAGATGCCTTGAGATCTTTGAAAACAAACAATTGATCAGTTTCTTTGAAAAATTTAATGGGCACAATGAGCAGTCTAGCTTAGCTTTTGCTGAGACCTTCGATGGAGAGAGAGCTAGAATAGGGAACTTGCAAATTAGACTGTCAGAAGACATTCTAGCTCAAGTTATTGGTTTGCCACAGCTGGGTGAAAGGTTCTTCAAAACCAAACAGTTTAAAGAGAAGGTCTGGATGCCATTTTTCTGCAGGTCTAGGGCAGGATCAATCAATTGGAAAAAGGGTATACCAAGAAGTTGGCTAGTCCATCCATGGGATGAGATAGTTTACATCATTCAGAAATTTGTTACATGTGAAGGTAGGTTTAGCATTGTTTACCTCTATCATATTAAGCTGCTACAACATCTGAAAGGAGAATGTGAAATCAACATGCCTTCCTGCTACAGAGCTTGACTAAAATGGCCAAATCTGTCCAAAGGCGATTAAAGGATAAGGTAACTAGTCTTTTTCACTGTGGTCTTATTAAAATTATTATTCAGTATGAATTACATAGGCAGAATTTGACATGGACAGAATTTCTAGTTCATAATCAATTTGAAAATCAAGAAGAGTTGCTTGAAGAAGATGCAAAGGAAGATGAGCTATTGATGTTAACCTACCCTGAGGCAACAAGCCCAAAACCGCCTTAGGGGAAAAAGAAAAAGAAAGAGGTATTACTAATAACTGATGAGGAGGATAACTCTGAGGCAACAAGCCCAAAACCACCTCAGAGAAGGATCCAAACTCGAAGTGTGAAGAAGAAAGAAAAACAGTATCAAAAACAGGATCAGCTCTTTACCACCTATCAGAGAAAGTCAAGAAAATACAAGCAAGTTAAGAGCCAATCAACATTGGAGGATGAGGAACATGTACAGACCTTGGGGAGTCCAAGAGAAGATCTAGCAGCTGAAACAGAACAGGATATTCTAGATCCTGATGAGGTGATCAGGCAAACCAAGAAGATCAACCTCTTCTTAGACCAGCAGGAAAAAGAAAAAGGAAAGCAGCTAAAACAGGAATTACCCAAAGGTTCAAGTTCTCTCTTTTCACAACAGCAGGCTATGGAAGAGGAAAAAGAGCATTCAGCACAAGAGCATGGAGAATTGGGTGTGGATACAACTTCTGAGCAGCTTTCAATAAAGATGAAGAAAAAGAAAGCTACCAAAAACAGTAAGGAGATCAAGAGATTAAAACTTGAGCTAAAGGAACTTGAACAAAAGAATGAGAAGTTAAAGGAAGTTAACTGGAAGCTAAAGGTTCAGAGAACACGTATCACTAAGCAAGCCTATAGATGGTACAAGCAAAGAAAAGTTTACAAGGCTAAGTATGAAAGGTTGAAGATCCTCTATGCATCTCGGGCACCAACAGATGCCTCATCACAGACTGAAGACTAAAGGCAGGATAATCAGCAGTAAAATTTTGGTTTTGAACAGGGTCAAAATTTTTGGCATGAGGACATGCAGCAGTTTCCTCTTGGGGGAGATGTTGGGAACTATTTTTGACCCCTTTTTGCCTCTTAGATAACCTTCATTTCCTTCATAAAACCTCCATTTTGAGTAGAAAGCCTTAAAGTTCATCTATAAACCTTGGTCAAAGAGGTATAATGTCATTTGCTTATTAATAAATTGAGTTTTGTGATTTTTTAGGCATTTTAACTAGGATTTTTACTTAGACTACGGGATGTACTAACTTCCCGTATTACCTCCAAAGTTGAGTAATTGCAGGGCAGTTAGGAGGGAAACGAAAGATCAAGAATGGATCCTTAATATCCACAGATGGATGAACATCCAACAGTAAGGTGAAGTGGCCTGTGCAGATGTCGAGTCAATCAGAGTCAAAGGTGGCCACCTGTTCTGCGTTCAACACAAAAGAAGGAACAATGCTGATTTTGTGGAACTCCACGATTCTGAAGATGATCTCGATTAGCTCTTAGCATTAATTAGATGCAGGTTTATAGCAATTACAGTTTGATTTAGAATTTGTATAAATCATTTGCAAGACAATGAGAAACATCATCACGATTTTGAAGAGGAACGCACTTGTGCTTCCAAACTGCGTGGTATCTCTGTGTAAAACAATTCTGGTGAATGAATACAAAGCTTTAGTTATGTGAAATCTTTCATTGTGTGTTGAGCAAGGCTTTGGAGGGCCCCCATCGTCGAACTCTCACACTTTCCTGTTGCCGGTAGATCGATTTGGATGTTGCAGCGATTTACTTCTGGTGTTAGCTATCTAAATCGTGTTAATGGTATGCATTTTATTGTAATTTCCAGTTTATAAATCGTAGAACAAGTTTAGTCAAGTTTGGATAAACGATGTTCTTCACTGGCAATATTGGATAAACGCTGTTCTTCACTGGTTAAATGCTAAGGATATCAAATGGTTCAGACCACGACCTCTGTGTATTGTTCACTGCTGTTTATTTGATAGTGAAATGGTAAAAAGACATTTACAAATTATGAACACTGTCTTGTAAGAGAAATTGATTGGTAATTGTCTTTCAGCGCTGGTAGAATTTTGCAGTTTAATCCTAGGGTTTATAAATTTGTTGTTTAATTAATTTTTACCTCAGTCTTTATGCTTTCACAAATCAATTACTGTATGCTTAAAAAGGAAACAATGAAATTACCCTTGTAAGAGGATTTTGTCTCTGTGAGCTGCAGTATCTTAGTTTTTGTCAGTAGATTTAATTACAGATAGCTAAATTCTAAATGAGTCCAGCTTCTCTGTCCTAAACTTGGATGTGTCTCGAAGTTCACAAACCCGGATTGATTTTAAATTCAAGTTCTGATTAACACTGATAGATCAGAGCCCAACACTTAGATTAGTTCTCTTCCAAGTCTTGACTTGAGATAGTATCCTTGGGATTTCATCCCAAGGGCAGGGCCACATAGTTTTTTGGTTACTTCTCTTTCCTCGTTAGCATCCTTGCGGACATCCGGCTAGCTGGAAGGTTTTCGGGACTAGCGTTTCTAGTGCTCACCTTGTTCGGAGGTTGATCCCACCTGTTTATTTTTCTTAGATTAGTTTAAGTCTTGGCCGAATAATTTGATTTCATTTTGTTGTAGAATGCTAGTTGTTCATTTTTATAAGTGATATCTTTGTCTTTTATTTTGGATCTCCTTTGAACCTCTAACTCTTCCTTAATTTAGAATATTCATCAAATTGAAAGGTAGAGTAGTGAGCATTTTGCATTGTTTGGTTCATTTTTCTGTTTTTGAGTCAGAACACCACCAGTTTCATTTCCACTCCTGAAACTAAGAAAACTACATTTAAAATTGGTGCTTAATCTAAAATTGACAAACTTTTGATTTTCATATCACTAACAAGTTTAGGTTAGTGCCCTGGATTAGGTTGGAGAGTTAACACTTCTGGGCTGCAAAACTTTGAAACTAGCATTGATTAAAGAGAGAAATCCATTACTAGCATGAAACGCATGTCGAGAAAGCGCTTCTTAAACATGCGTTAAGCACGAGGTCAATCTGGATAAGTAAAGAGTGGTTCCCCCTCTTGCTTGTTTAGTGGGACATGAGATCATCAAGGAATTCTATGTGAAGTGACAAGTCCTCGGGGTGACGTCACTTTTCTAGAGTGCTTGGTTATGAGAGTTGTTCCTGACTTGCGACTGTTCCGCTCGACCGTGAATTGTGAAGTGGTAACTTTAGTGGCTTTTCTTAGGACATCACATAGGCTATTGTAAGTGGGACACACTTGCAATACCTGAGACAGACTTTGGATATTTTACTCCTTGGGAGGGTGATTGGTCAGGAACCAACACTTGCACCCCTGGCGATTAAATTTTATTGTAACTGTTTCTCATACCTTCGCTGCTAGCAATTGTCTGAGGCCTAACATCCCTCAACAACTACTAGTTTCAAAAGGCCCTACAATCCAGCTTTTCACTGAGCTTCGGTTCTTTGGAAGAGTAAGTTTGCTTACTTGAAATCTCTAGGGAATTTTTTAATGTGTGGACACTTTTTATTTTTGTTGAGTCTAGAGATCCATAGGATTGTTTGATTATATTTTTCAAAAATCTTTTTAAAACACATCCTTTTATCAAAATTTCTTCAAAGTGGCTACTATCCCGACTCGCCAGTCACGGCGGCAGCGAGTTGAGTTCATCAGGAGCACAAGGGACCCCATCACCACAACCTCAAACGGTTGTTTGAGGTAGCAATACATTCTGGGCCCTAATCATCCCAGACTTTCCTTTGAGAGTTCATCTCTGTTTTCCTGGTCTTGATCATCGTAGGAAAATTTTAGTGTGGTGTGTTGTTTGTTCCTTGTTGTTCTAGTGGCCCCTTGGTTAATCACTTAGTATATTTTTGTTGTAGTTGTGGAGGACTAACCTCCTCGTAGGGAATTGCAGTTGTACTAATTTTATATCATTTTTCTCATGCAGGCCTCCTTCTGGTTTCTATATTGATTTGGAATATCAATTGTGGAACATTAGGTAAGAATCAAGATGTCAAACATGGATCATGGAGAGAAAAATAAAACATTAAGACAAAAGGATGTAATATCATATTTTCAAAAACATCAATCCAATCATCCACATCATATTCATGCTTCAAGCTCTCTTGAGCAAGGTATCGGTGAGAGAGATGTCAACACTTTGGAGGATGCATCTGCAAAACATACAATGGATGGTAGAATACATTCCTCTAGTGATCAAAGTGAGGCAAATGCATTTTCATCAGAAATTGGTAGCTCAAATGTTGAAGATTTTTCCTTGCAAGGTCACATAGACCATTCACTGAAGAGGAAAAAAGGCCGATGGGACTTCGGGAGACAATTCCAATCTGATTGGGTATCAAGATTCCCATTTATTGAACCGATACCTCCAACAAATAAGAATGAGACCTCACGAGAAGTTAAATGCATTTCATGTAGTTGGAAACTTGGCAAGGTAGTGAAATTGCAAATGAAGCTGGACACAATAGAGAAGCATGTTGGGAAGGTGTATGATAAGAAAACTGGAAATGATGAGAAGAAATCTACTGCTAGATGGAAATCTGTTATCCAATGTCGACATCTCCAATATGAAGAGGAATACAATAAATACTTAATAAATAAGAGAAAACTAGATGAAAGTGGAGGAACCATCACTTATCAATTCGGAAAGATGATGGAAAAAAATTTGTTATCGAAGTCGATACAATTAAGCACTGTATTTCACATCCTATCCAATGGTCGTCTTATGACAGATTATCCAAAAATGATGAAATATCTATCTTTTATTCAAGTGCCAAATTTTCCATCTTCTCATTGGTCTTTAACGAGTGGTTGGGAATGGGGAAAATATCTAGCTCAAGTAGAAAAGGATGATATGAAAGAGAAGATTGTGAATGCTACATTTTTGTCACTGTCCTTGGATGAAGTTACAGATGTTGATAATACTGCATGGATTTGCATGAGCATTTATACGGTTAATTACCATATCAGGAATTCCTATCTACTTGGAATTCATAAAATGAGCAAAAGTTCTACAGCAGAAAACATTTATGAACTTGTTATTAATACTTTGAAGGAAACTGGTGGTATGGATCATTCAATGATCATAAAAAAGTTGGTATGCGTTGGAGCAGATGGAGCATCAGTAATGCAGGGACAAAGGAACGACCTTTGTGCTATACTACAACTCTCAGCTTCACCGTATATGATTGGTATTCATTGTATGGCTCACAGAATGAATCTTGCATTTAAAATAGTGAGCAACTTTCCATTGGTTTCAAAAGTTTAATATCTTGTACGTGAGGTTCATGCATACTTTTGTCGGAGTCCCAAACGGTTTTCAGAGTTTAAAAAATTTGTCGACAGTGTTACAAATGGAAACAAACTATTAAAAGATGTTGATACAAGATGGATCTCACTGAAGGGACCAGCTCAAAGACTATTCGATGAATATGCATCCTTGGTAGGGGTGATGTATGAACATCGCCTAAGTGTAGAAAAAGCTCAAACTCTTCTCTTTCTATTAACTGATATAGAGACATATTTAACATTGGCTGGAGTTGTTCCTCTGCTTCATGAAATGAATAGCCTCGTGAAAATGTCTCAGAGTCGCACGATGTATATTGCTGAATACACAAATGCTAGAAAACTAGCATGTCTTGCATTAGATAATTTGTATATGATGGCAGATTCTTTTACAGGTCTAGAATTTACAAATTGGGCTAAAATAAGCAATATTGAAAATGACGAAAATTTATTGAAGTTTTATGAAAAAGGGTTTTTATGTATGGCAGTGCGTGGGTATATGGTTCCTTTTTATTATAATGACAAAATAGGAAGAACCACCAAAGAGTGCCCTGTGTCAAGAGAACAATTTGACAATGTTGTGATTTCAGTGAGGCGCAGCTTGATAGAAATTGCAAAATCACTATCATCAGAGATAAGAGAACGATTTCCTCGAGATGAATTGTTGGAGGCCATGTCTGTGGTATACCCTCAATATTGGAACCATCGTCAATGTTCAAAAACTATAAAGGTTGACTTTATAGCTAAATGCAAGATTTTGCAGAGCCATTTTTGTCAAGAGACCGAGATACAAGGAGAACATATTCAAGGTATTTTAGATGGAAAAAAATTGAAAGATCAAGCCCAATGCTTTGCTGATACAATGTGGGAGCAATTTTCTAAGTTGGATAATGCTCTAGAATATGGTGCAATTACAAAATTATGGACTACACTCAGTGGTAGTGAATTTCTACTGCAAAATATGTCAGAGTATTTCAAATTAGTAGATTTATGTCAAACCATGATTTTGGGATCAGTGGAGGATGAAAGAATGTTTAGTGCATTAACATTTTTGAAGTCAAAGTTGAGGAATAAGCTTGATAAAAATGTGGATACATGCTTAAGATTATATGTAACAAAGTATGAGGTTGACAATTTTCCATATGAAAGAGCAGTAGCTCTTTGGCAATCAAATTGTGAAAGAAGGGGAGAAAACAATCTGGCAAATTTATCTAATGAATTTGATATCGAACATAATGTTGTTGAGGATCATAATGACGGCTCATCCAAAGAAGGTCATGTTCAGAGTGCCGAAAATGAGGACCAGTCCCAGAATGTGAATTCGGAAATGGATTTCACCTAAGATTGTATATGATCCAATACACATGAGAGACTCTTGAGTCTTATTTTGGTATAGGTGTTCCATGGACCCTTGCGGGTGATCATTATATGTAAATTTGAGCTAGCATTTTAATTAAAAATAGATTCTACATTGTACTTTGTTGTTATAACATTGATGATATGACATACATTTCCTTGATGTAGTTTATTTTAAGATTGATGTTTTTATATTTATCTTTTACATTGTCTCTTTTTTTATGTGATAGGAAATGACACTGGAATTTGACAAAGCTAGGCCTAGGAGCTATCTCTTCACATAGATAGTGTCCTGACATTAAAGGATAAATAACTAATTTGACTACACTTTCGCTAAGCAAGAATGAGCTCATTCAAGTACATGAAACCATTTTGGTGTTTATCTCAAATATTTTGTGCAAATTTTTATGGTTTGTTTATTGCTTTTATTTGAAACATTTTGTCGATTTGTGGAGTTTGCATGTATTTTGGTTAATTATTGTGTTAGACCCTTGAATGCTTCTAGTTCTCATTTGATGCTTGATTTAACCCTTTGTTGTAGCTTGAATCAATATTAGATTTAGTTGATTTCCATTGATTTAGGGTTCGAGAAAATAAGTTTTTATTACCTTTTATTTGCATGAATTAATTGTCTTCACTTTTTCGATTTGTTTATGCTGATTGTATATTTTCTTTGTAAATACTTATCGTTATTCAGAAAAATAAATGAGCTCTACATAGCTAAGCGAAGAGAAAAATGGTCTATGCACTAGGTTCCTATGCATTGATCATAGGAGACCTATTGGCACGAGACCAACATTCCTCTAGTCCAATTGGCATAATTACATTTCAAAATTTTCCTAGCCTCCATGGGCATAATTGGCTAGTGAAGGCCAAAATGATGCATAATGTCTGATTCTATTAGTTTATCGGTTTGTCAAGGTCCAAGTCCCCACATGTCATGGAAACTCTAATCAATAGAAAAAAACAATTTGTAATAAAAGCTCTAACATGGGTTATAATAACATCTACACACCAATATCAACAAACAATACAACATCTACAATCAAAATCAACTACTAGACACATTTAGATATGGTATCAACAAATGGTATAACATTTAGATATGGTATCAACAAATGGTATAACATTTAGATATGGTACTAGTGTTGAGGAATTTAGATGGAAAAAAGTTACATTGTCCAAAAGTATGACACAACAATAAGATAGCCCCCAATAGTCGACACTACATGATGCCAACAAAATCACTATAATGTTATTCAAAGTATGTGCCAAGAAAAATACTTAAGGAACTTGCCTAGCTTAAAACCTACGTACAAACTTGCCTTGAAGTATCAAAAACAATCTAGGGTAGCCACACAATCTATTGAAGGATAGTCTGTGGGTGCAATTCCTTTGTTGATTTAAGCAATTCAAAAAAGTCATCTCCCAAGACTATTAAAGAAGAAAAGGAAGAAATCTCTAATAATTGCAAGGAGGACTACAAATAGATTCTAGAAACTCAAGTAGTAGAGGAAAAAATTGTAAGTAAGAAGAAGATGCAAATGCTATCGTCATCAGAGCTATGAATGACAATCTCCACCCGAAGAACCCCTCTGATAATGTTCCTCCCTGCCATGTCCATGTTGAGCACATCTTGAAAGCATTGCATTCAATCAGGTTGTATTTCGCTTTGGCACTTGGCCAAACACTTTATGTGCATCCTCCAAACACCCACATTTAGAATACATGTCTCCAAGATCTACTCGGCTTTGCTTGGATATCAAGGCTTCATTAAGGCCACCACCATTTGGTATTGAGACCAAAACTTGAAATAGAGCAATTGAACTCAACATTTGAAGAAGCCTTGAACTCATAATTAACAAACAGAGTGTCATTCAATGTGTTTTATAGATCAATGAAAGATTCGCCAAATTTTTACAATATTTTATAATTCAGTGAAAGATTCGCCAAATTTTTACAATATTTTATAATTTAGTGAAATATTCGTCAACTTTTTACAATATTTTATAATTCAGTAAAATATTCGCCAAGATTTTACAATATCTTATAATTTAGTGAAAGATTCGCCAAGATTTTACAATATCATATAATAAAATGAAAGATTCGCCAAAAAATTATATATACATATTATATTATTGATAAAATCGCTTCCAAATTTTCCTATATATCGGGGAGATTCGCCAATTTTTTTTACATATAAATTTGGGGGGGGTTCTTCAAATCATCCCTGATTTGAACTACTGCCTTTCGCTCCTTGCCCCTGTCTGTGTTATCCTTTGCAGCAAATATCTCGGAAACTTCTCGTCTCAGGTTTCAATGGGTGACTGTAATCAATGCCCGGCCACTCTGCACTACAGGAAATGCAGAAAAAACAAGCAGGCCACTCCTGGGGGGGTCGGCAATGGAGGTAAGAAACGTTGCTTGTCTGAAATTTTTCAGGAAGCGAGATGTGCGGATACCTCTAGGGGGGGTGGTTCTAAATTTGCCTGTCTTAACCACTCCAAGGCGTTGGACTCTGGAAATGGTGGGGTATGGACACCCCTGGATGCCAGTCTTGGCCATGGGATTTGGAGTAATGGGATGCTTCCAAATTATGGTTATGTCCCTGGGCATTTCTCGGTTCTTGGTTATCATGAAGCTGGTAAAGGTGCTCCTCGGCAACAGTATCGCGGCAGTCCTAGAGATTTAGGCTACAGGGGCTCCCCTCTAGGGATGGAAAGTCCCTCTCCGGAGATTCATGCGCAGTTCCAAGACTTGGAAACGCAAGTCCATTGGCTCAGGGGGGACTTTGCGGAAATGAAAAAATCAATCTCTCAATTGGAAACATTTGTCCAAATCTCAAACTCGGAAGCTCAGGATGGCACCAAAAAGATGAAAGACTTCTTCGAGAAGTTAATGGGGAAACACGACCCCTTCTACAGCTACTTGAGAATTATTGAGGCCAAAGTGGACTGTGTGAGGACCAATAGTGGGAGCAGCCCATCGGTCATCTTGAACATCGATGACGACGCGGGCACTGCTGCTGGCAACAAGGAGAAGTCTGGCCGAGACCGCCATGGCAATTAACTCTGGGAAGTGCTACCTATTTTGGTCTGAAGATTAGCCCTAGCAATATGTTTATCTACTATGTTTTATTTCTGTTGTTTCTTATCAAGCCAGTTTGTTAAATTTTTCAGTAGTGATTACAGTACCTTAAATTACAGCTGTATCAAGCATAATGCCATTTTTTAATTTCAGAGGCTAGTTTATTCAGAATTTGCTCTGACAGCTCTGATATTTTGGGATTGGCCTCCCCCTCTCTTTGTATATGGATCCAATTTTTTAATATAAAGCTTGTTAACCGTTTGTGTTAAAAAAAATAAAATTGTTGGAAATATCTAAAAAAGATATTAGTGTTAATGCATTTATTTTTTAAATTTCAACATTTCAATGTCTATACATGTTAAGTAAGACAAGAAAAAAAAAAGTGAAAATGCTTGGTAGTTTCAAAAGAGAAATTTGTATCACAATAATACTATGTTTGACTCATGTTAATAAAGTTACATTTCTAAAAAAATAGAGAAGAAAATAGAAATGTATTGAATTTTGATGCCCAGAACAACATAAATTCTATGTGCCGAAACATCTATCAAAATAAGCATCGTATTTTGACCCCAAATGTAGTAGTGAACATAGTTTTATCAAGTGGCTTTGTACTCAAATCAATGAAAATATAGATGTAGGGACGTGTTGTAATAAGGATAGATTTATCGTTCACCTTAAGCATCCCATACCACTCAGGAAATCTAGTCGCCACTCGGCACTACTATGATTTTGCAGCTAGTTGGGCATGACCAACAACCACTTGTATCACATGGACTATGCCTCATCGACACGTCCTTACCAAACCCAAGCTAGGAGTACATTATACTTATTGAATATGGAAGTGCTCGCTTCACCATAGGTGATGCTACATCGTCGCCACCCAACCACATGCAACCTTGTTATGCTTTCCCCCGAGCTAGCATTGTTGAACAATTGACCAACCAATGTATAATGATACTGCTACCCACCTATTCCAATACTTGACGATGCCTGAATGGTCATGTCACTCCTAGCACAAGGTGTTTGCATACCCTTGGTCCACACCTCAACACACTTGGATTGGCATGGACAACATACCACCCATCGCATTACCAATCACATTATTCTCCATCAATTCCTAAACCCCAAGTCCTTGTTAGTTGCCTACCCTCACTCAACAAGCCATCCTTGGTCTTCCTAGCCTATGCACTAGTACACCGTCCTAACTAGCTCGTGTCTAGCGCACATGAGTTTTCTAACAAGGCTACCAAATATCGATTGGCCATGCATACTTTCCAAGTCCCACCTAACACATCCTCTTTGCATTAAAGGGTTCACAAGCACAAGTCTTCCTTGAGCCTAAGGTTGATATATAAAGAAACAAGATATCAAATTTATTTAAGTGTGCAAATTTTCACAAATTGACAAGTTGAGAGTCTTATTTTTAGTAAAACAATTTATTATGTGGTGTGAATCTTATAGCTGAGAACAATCACACCAAAAGGGTGAGAGTGCCATTATAATATAGTGAAATAAAAATAAGTTAGATTAAGGGTGCCATATATAAAGAATGAAGAATAAGGTTAGATCACGGAATGAGTTAATTAGAGGATTATGTTAAAGCTAATTTTTATACACAAGGAAATATTAGCGAATGTATTTTCATAAGCAACATAATGGCCACTCATGATTTCATTAAACCTATGAAATAATTAAGCACTCCTTCTTGGAAGGCATAAAAGAATATATCCACAAATTTATTACAACCTAGGACACTTCCAATGACATAAGAGTGAAACAATGAAGTCATCGGGTGCTTTGTAACCACTTCCCATTCACAACCATATATGAACAAACATCTCTATGGATTTCAATATGTGGCTTTCTATGGCAGGCAATAAAAATTCATTGTGGTGGTAGTCGATCATCCGACCAAATACACCTACTTTTGTGCCTTACCACAAACTTTTACACCCTCACTAGTGGCACAAATCTTCATGGATAATTTTTTTAAGCTCCATGACATGTTCACTTATATTGTATCTAATTGTGACCCCACTTGTACCAACAAGTTTTGGCAGGATATACATTTAAACTTCAGGGAACTCAGTTGAATCTCAACACAACATATCACCCTTAAACGAAAACAGGCAATAAATGCTTGGAAACCTACTTGATATGCTTTCCACCAGACATGCCACACCATTGGGCCCAATGGATTCCTTTGGCTGAACAATGGTATATTACCACTTATCATGGCTCCATAAAGATGACACCATGTGAAGAAGTGTATGGTCAAAATCCCTTATCAATGATTTCCTATCTATTATGTACCTCCAGGGTTCAGGCAATAGACAAGACACTCTGCATCAGAGCAGATATTCTCCACACCCTTGAAAACAACTTGGTTATGGCTCAAAACATATAATGAAACAATAGCGAGATCAACATTGAGCGCTTCTTTGAAGTCAATGATCGGGTGTTTATTCGACTCCAACCTTATAAACAAACATCTCTCAAGGATTATCTCCACCATAACCTTGTTCCAAAGTTCCAAGGACTCTACACCATCCTCCAATGCATTGAACAAGTGACATGTTGGTTGTGGAGCCACCTTGCTACCCTTGGATGGTGTGAAAGGAACAAGTGGGAGATTGTCAATAGGGATGTCCATGTCGAGATCTTGTATGGTTGGACTCTTCGAACTAGTGTTGTCCTTTTGTCTTTTCTCTTCCTCAGCCTTTTTTAGTAACTCTTCTTCTGCTTCCTTTCTCAATCTTTCATTTTCTTCTTGCTTGGCAGCTTCCTCTAGGCTAGTTCTTTCTTCCTGCTGTATTCTACGAGCTTCATCTTCAGCCTCTTGAACTTTTTGGGCCTCTTCTTCAGTCCTTTTCAGTTTCTCTTCTTCTGCTTCCTTTCTCAATTTTTCGTTTTCTGCTTGCTTGCCAGCTTTGTCCAGCTTAGTTATTTCTTCTAGTTGAATTTTACGGGCTTCATCCTGAGCTTCTTGAACTTTATGGGCTTCTTTCCCTTTAAGTTTAACTTCTTGTGCTTTCCTTTCTTTTTCCTCGTCCGCTTTTTTGATCTGCTCAGCTTGTTGCATAAGTATTTGTTCTTCTGTTAAGAAATTCTCAGTTGCTCCTAAGGCTTCTTTATCTTGAGGTTGTTTTGAGTCCTTGGGAGTGTTGGAACTGGACGTAGTTGCAGTTTTGTTACTTTGGCAAATTAGCAACTCAGTCATGTTGTTGATTCCTCAGTATCTCTCTTCCTCAGAGTCATAATAGTGGGCATACTCGAAATGACCATGTACGGCTTTGACATGCTGGGAAAACTTGCCTCGTCTATCATTTCTCTGATATACCGTCTCTCCAAAATGAAAACTTCTTAGCTCTGCTATAAAATCGTCCACTGAAGCCATCTTGGAAAACTTATAAGCCCCCAAATAGAACGGAAAAGGAGGAAATGTGGCTTTTTTTTCCTTTATACATTGTACCTCCAATCCCATCTAGGAAAACTTGTTGCACATCTTCCTTATGAACAATAAAGTCTGTGGTGTAGTTTGGTAGGATATAGGGGGGTTTTGTGCCTCCGTACATTCTTATGTAAGTGCCATCCTTTGAAAAGAAGAAGTCACCATATTCCTCTAGAACTGCCATGGCATTTTTTGATAGGCATTTGGGATCTTTATTGAACATCAACTCGTAGAGGGGCATGATGAAATTTTCACAAATGATTTTGTAATGGCTCTTGTAATTTTGAGGCCAAAAGATTTTGTACACGGTGAACACCGGTCCTGCTGCCTGATTCCATATGCATCCTAGTTTTGGGAAGAGTTGCTTTGCCACAATACAATCTATCAAATAGGAGGGCATGTAGAACTCTGCCTTCTTGGCTTCTAAACCTTCTTTGGCCGTAGTTATGGCTGCTGCCAGGCTTTCCGAAATAATTTCAGCCCAATTAAAGATAGTTCCTTTGAAAGCTACATAGTGGATAATGGGTACCCATTGAAGCATAAACATGGTCCCATCAGGTCTACCAAATTTTCTGCTTAACATGAGAGCAATCATTCTGAATGGAGGTCTCAAGTTTTGAACCTCATACTCTTCATTGTCCTTCTTCCTAAATTGTTTGGCTGTGATTAGCAACTTTCTTGCTGCTTCCAGGTTATCCAGTTTTACCTGTGCTAACTAGTCATCATTCAAGTACTGAGTTGGACGAGGTAACTTGTATGTAGACGTGATATAAAGTGGGGTAAAGGATGCGAACGCTTATCTCTTGCTATCGTATAAAATCCGCGATTTGGCATTTGCGTATTGCAAAATCCATCCAATGACCTCTGCACAAGGAAAAAGCTCTGGGCGAGTAACTACTTTTGAAAGGCAGGATGCCCTGATGTTCTGATATAGATATCCTTCTTCTAACAGAGCGTCTAGGATATCTTGGTCTCTTATCATTTGGTAAATGTCACTCCATTGGGCTTCTGGTAATACACCTGTGATGCATTTAGTATCCTGATAAATGGTTTGAATCCTCACTTGTTCAATGGATTTTGGAATAGCTCCCTTCGACTTTTTTCTGGTACCTTTAGTCATTTTAAAGTATTCCTGCCTCAATACAGAAGGTCAGTCATAAGAAATTACAACGTGACGTGAAAGGCCTAGATGCAAACATGTCAAACAATTTTCATAGGTGTTTCTATCAATATGCAAACTTTATTCATTATGTTTTGATCATATTTAATTTGAAATTCGTGACGTAAGCACAAAATAAAATAAAAAGTTTGATGCGATTACAAATTTGAAAAGTATTTTAATAGTGTAATGATCTAAATGCATTTTAATACCGCAAATAGAACTTGAAAGAAATAACATTATCCCATCTAAAAAAATAACCACAACTAACCTAGTCAATATAGAACCATATCAAAACATCTTTAAACATTATTGGGCTTAAACCTTTCACTATATACATGGCCTCCTTTTACTTTTCCTTTTCCATCAATTTTGTTTCAATTTAAACTAAACAATAAATTCCATTTGCTATCTAGATATTCCTTTTACTTCCCCTTTCAGTTAGCTAAGTGCGTTCAACCCTTTTGTTTCTATGCGTGGAGAGCATCTCTTTTCTTTGCGTTATCATTAATTTTGGATAATATCATTTTTCATCTAATTTTAATGTCAATAAATCCATCAATAATCATATTTAATTTATTTAAATATTAATAAATTCATGAATAATCAATAATCTCTAAGTTTATATAGCATTTAGAAATATTGAAAACGATGTTGTTAAGAAAATTTCAATTATTTAATTTAAAAAAGATTTAATTATTTTCTATTATTATATTTTAACCAATAGTGAAGCTGACAACCATGGTTAATATACATGCATGTTAATAATCATGCATGTTAATAATGATGAAAGGATTAATCAATGTTTCCTCTCGGCAATAAATGAAGAGAAGAGCATTTCTGTAATTAAACAGTCTGTTGACAAATTTGGCAGGGGCTCGAATATGTTGAGACGCGTAAGGTATTCCGTGTGTGTTGACTGAATAGAAATATTGATGCTAGTAGAACTGTTCAACGAGGACACAGAAATAGTAGGTTGAAGCACCGTGTCTATCCTAATTGGATTGCCAATTGTATTTATATCCAATTGGGATAATCGGGTGTTTCTTTGTCATTAATATCTTGCCTTGAAATTTTATTGCTGCATCTAGAAAGAGGATTTGAGTTGCAACGACGAAAGGTTGAAGACATTGTGTCCGCTTTGTTGGAGGAAATAGATTAAATGTCTTCGAAATCGTGAAAGATTTTAAGTAAAGTCTTGGGCAATGGCGGAGAAACTCGCTTAAGTTTACCGCTAAGTGTTTTTGATGAAGAAGTCTGACCCGATGGAAGAGTTGAGGTTTTTTTTCCGAACCGGTGGAGGAACTCTCCTATTTTTCTCGCATTCTTTCTCCTTTTATTTTTTCGCTTAAGTTACATAGCATCCCCTGCAACCTGGATAAATTCTGTTATCTTTTCCGCAACAACGGATAAAACAACGGAAAAATGTTACATAAAATCGCCCGGAGGGTTGGATAAATTTGCCTATCTTTTCCGCAACAATGGATAAAACAGCGAAAAAATGTTACATAAAATTGCCCGCATGACCGGCTATATTCACCTATCTTTTCTGCAACAGCGGATAAAACAGCGAAAAAATGAAGTTATCTTTTTCGCTTAAGTGTTTTTGATGAAGAAGTCTGAGCCGACAGAAGAGTTGAGGTTTTTTTTTCGAAACGGCGGAGGAACTCTCCTATTTTTCCCCCGCAGGCCCGGATAAATTCGCCTATCTTTTACTCCCTTGTGAGTATTAATCCCTGTCATGAGCATTAATCCTTTTCACAATTACGAGTGGATTTTACTATTTTACCCGAAACATTCACGTTTATTATTAGATTTGAAAACAATTTCTAGAAAATTATATGAGGTTAGCGAGAAGCCTAGCATTCTTTTCGTCATGATTCTGATTCATTGTGTGTTGGTATCACATGAATCATCCTCTCTGTGTTCTCTACATTCATCGGTGACTATAGGTTGCGATCGTAGAAGTATTGTTCTAAGTGGAGATGAATTTCAAAGCTAAGTCATTTGAATTATGGAAGGAGTACTAATGCATTGAGGACTATTCATGCTTATTCTATAGGTAATATCTGAGTCTGTGAAAATTCCAGTGTTTTGGGGTGTTGAAGGACCGGCTGGGGGACGTGTGGATGTTTGAATACTATTGCAAGGAAAACGTACTTGATTTCTACTCACATAAGACTACTTAACTGTGAAAACTATTGCAATGGAAATCCTAGTTGAGTAGAATAAAAAAGAGGTAGAGCATGTTGGTAGAATAAACAAAAACAATATGCTGCATGACCCAATCAAAATCAAAATTACAGGCAAAGATGCCATGAAAGAGCTAATGGGAAACAGTAATGTACCAACCTGTTAAAACGGGGATAGTGACTGGTGCGACGATGTCGAAGTCTTGGAGCAAGTGCGCGCGAATTGGAATGGAAACGGGGATGGTGACTGGTGCGACTGTGCCGAAGTCCTGGAGCAGATGCGTGCGATTTGAAATTGAAATGGAGAACAAAATTTCAACCAATGAAAACAATGAAATTCTTCAATGGGGTTATCGCCTATATAAAGGATTTGACGCGTGCGGGCCATCAATAGGGCACGTGCGAAAATTAAAAATGGGTTTAATTGAGCTGTATGGGCAAATCAAATCTATTAAATGTGACCGTCAAAGCAGAAATATAAGGTTATATTGTTCCGCATTTGCGGAAAAGATAGGTCAACTTGGCTGCCTTTGCAGAAAGAGTAGCCGTTTGGCCGTCGTGGAGATTTAATCGAGTTTATCCGGTGTTGCGGAAACGATAACGGAATTTATTTGGCCTGCGGGTGATTTTATGTAACTTAAGCGAAACACTTGATCAGAGAAGAAGGAAAATCGTTAAGGTGAAAAGATAAGGCCAAACCGTTTCGCTGTTGAGGGGAAAATAGGCAAGTTCCTCCACCGTTTCGAAAAAAATAAACTGAACTCTTCTGTCGGGTCAGACTTCTTCATCAAAAAGACCTTGGCGGTAGACTTAAGCGAATTTCTCCGTCGTTGCGGAGTAATTTAATTAAAACCTTCCGCGTTTTCCGAGGAATTTAAATAAAACCTTCCGTCTCTTCCTCCTGCTTCCACCTTAACCTTAACTCTTGCAGAAGAGTTGATCGGAAATGTCTGCCGTTGCGATAAAAATAGGGGAGCTCCTCCGCTGTTTCGGGAAAATAACCTTAACTCTTCCGTCGGGCCAGACTTCTTCGTAAAAAAGGAGGTTGTGGTAGACTTACGCGAATTTCTCCACAGTTGTGGAGGAATTTAATTACAACCTTCCGCGATTGCGGAGGAATTTAATTAAAACCTTCTGTCTCTTCGTCCTACTTCCACCTCCCAAATTAATCCTCCAGCCTGCGCCAATATACAATATCATCAATATATACAGATATATAGTTATGGAAAAGATCAGCGAAGTTATCATGCGAAATTTCCCGCCTTACAGTTTAGCACCTTTCCACAACGGGGAAAATGGGGTTATCTTTCCGCAAAGGCGGGCAAGTCCACCTATCTTTTCTACAACGGCGGAACCATTTGGCCTTATCTTTCCACATTAGTGTTATTGAATCATGTCTTGACTTTTAATTATTGCAGTCTTACAATACCAATTATTCTTCCCATATATACGTGCTGATTCTAATTCTAATTCTATTGTGTTGCTCTTGATTTGATTTGCCATAAATACTATAATTTAAAAAAAAATAGTAATAATGTTATAAAATATTTTTCAACTTATTTTTGAAAAACTATTTATTTCAAAACTTAATCAGATACATTCTATATTTGTAGGTTTTAAAACTATTTCCATTACATAAAATACCCTCAGCTAAAATTGTTATTTATAATAGACCAATTATTGTGGAGCATGATTTATAATAATTACGGTATAATTTTGAATAATTATAATTTAAAAAAAAATTGACAATGTTTTAAATTCTTTTTTTACATCATAAAAAACTGTTTATTATTTTTAATCATTGAAATTATTTTTAATTATTGTTTAAAATATATAATTCACAACAAACAATCATTTAATTATTTTATTTATTAAAATATTAAATTATAAAATTGAATGTTTAAACTATATTTTAATATATTTATTAAGAAATATCATTAAAAATTAACTTTATAAATACCATTACATAAATACTCTAAGGTAAAATTGTAAATTATATGATATAATTTTAATGTTGATAAAGTTTTAAAAACTACAAAATGGTAAATTGAAATGGATAATTATGCCTTACCGATTTCACAGTTGAGAAAATGCAAATATTACACATAAACTTTAAAGCATCAGTGTGGTTAAGACAGGTAGAAGATAACCTTATGAGAATGACTGATAGGGTTATTGAGCAACATTGTAGTTATAGCACATGCTTTGAAGTGATTGTGGTTGAGCTGCGTGAATTGAATGGAAAATGATACGTATGTAAATGTTGTAAAAGAATTGGAACATGGGGTGTTTGTTCATGTGAAGATAGCACATTCCCCCTTAGTTTCACATTGAAGTAAGATTTGAACTATTGTCCTATACATTCCATTTAAATTCAACTAAACATTGTTGAGCATAGTCAATTTATATAACTGATATATATATAGTCCTACTTTTTTGAGGCATGAAAAGTCTGCATTAATGTCTTATTTTGGTTGATAAAGGCTTACGTTTGATTTTGCAGCAATGAAAAGTTTTTGTGAATGTCTTTTTTTTTAATTCATAAAGATATAGGATTGATTTTGTCTTAATGCTATTACCTTTTAGTTTATGTTGAGAATAGTTTGTGCTAGAGGATGATGTTCATAGTTACATATTTTACATTTGCTATTCTATGTTCTTTCATGCACTTTATATATTTCAATCACAGTTATGTTGCATCACGTTGGATAAATTTCATTGAACATGAAAGCATATACTAAATAAAAGTGTGTGATTGTATTCAATGATGCTATTTCTTGTGATGAGTGGAAAGTCTATATAGCACATGCAATTTCCCTAATTAAAATAAGCTCTTACGTAATGGCTTTGTCTTTGGATTTTGAACAATACATTACAAATATTGGCTTTTGGCTTATAGTATTGAGGGACAACAACCATATTTCTCAAGTGTAAAGAAAACAAAAGAAGTATTGGAACTACATTTTGTAATAACTTTAGAAAGTAGAGTTGCAAACGAGTAGGAATGTACATTTATGGATTATGTGGCTGCAAAGACTTGGAAGAAAGCAAGGTCTCTTCTTGTATTCTACAGTGTACACATGGACTATCTTTCATCCGTGAATACCTACAAAAGGAAAAAGGAGGAGATATGCGAAGTCCTTTCAAAGATTTAACTCTTGATATTGCAGTGAATGTAAGGCCTTGGCGGTCAATGTTGCCAATGTCTATTGTTGCATTTTGCAAAGTCATGCCTTGTGCTTTATGGATGGTTAAACCCCATGCCATTCGAAATGGTACTTGCCTCCGTGTGCTCCTTGTGATAGGAGGAATGGGGACATGATTTGGATTGGAAGAATCCCATGGGGGTCCTTTGTAGTGTAGAAAGTCAATGATGACATAAGATGGTAGTCTAGGAGGTTCATCATTAGAGTTGTAGACAATTGCAATAACTTTCCCAACTGAGCCGTTTACAAGTCCTGCAGATACACACAAGTTGGATGTCAACATGACTTCTTGACCAATTGCTAGTAGAATCTTCAATGGAAGTTGTTCATCGTCTATTGAGGTCTGCACATGTTGTTTCTTTTGCTCTGCAAAGCAATATGCAATTGGCATGTTAAGATCTTTCAACATTTGCTTGTTGTGCAACTCAACAGAGCTATTAGTTGCGTACAAATGAGTGGAACTATCAAATGCATTATTCTCTTCATGTGAAAGGGATGATGTTGTCCTTGACATGAGGAGGGCCCAATCTTCAAGAGTTGGTGTTGCATTTTGGAGATTGAGTAGGAGTTGATGGAAGGAAACTTGAGAAGGGGTGTTGCCTTGTTGTCAAAATATGGTTGAAAGAGTGACAAAAGTGTTAAATGTGCGCCAAAGAGCATTGCCTCGAGATGTGCCAGGATACATGGGGATGTCCTTTACAGGGGGAAGTTGTCCAAAATCACCAAGGAATATGATGGAGCAACCACCAAAGGGTGTTGTACATTGTGAAGGGAATGCTTGACGTAAGCGAGAATCAATTTGGGATAGCATTTTTGGGCCAACGAAACTCATTTCGTTAATGATGATGTATTGGATATGGTGAAATTGTTCTTGGAAAGTTGAAAGGGATTGGCCTTCAAGAGGGTGCATGTCAACAATGGGTATGCGAAGGGCAGAGTGTATTTTTAGCGCATCTATGTTAAAGGCAGCAATACCGGTGGGAGCAAGGAGGAGTAAGGGGGAAGGGTTGTTTCCCGAGAAATGTTTGAGTGCGGATCGAAGGCAAGAAATCAAAAAAGACTTTCCTATTCATGTTGTTCCTTGAATGACCATTTTGAGTGGGGGAAGGTTTGCAGCATTTGTGGAGTGTGCAAGGATAAGGTCAAAGGCCATGCATTGTGTGGGAGACAAAGAGGCAGAAGAACATGTTGTTGAGAAGTTGTCTTGGGGTATTTGGGAGGACAACCGCGCATGATCAATGAATGATATGGTTGTTTCATGCATGTGTGAGGGAATATGGTTTTCGGACCAATTATGATATTTATCAAAGTCACGATGGCCAAGCATGTCAAGGTCATCAACACAGAGGCTCTTTCCAGGGCGGAGTTGAGAAAGGAGTTCCCATTCATTGATGGTAGGGGCGAAGGGGATGTGGTTGCAAGCAGAAGTAGAGTCATCAGAGATAGGTGTACTGGGGGTTTCTGGCAAATGATCAACATGCCATGCAGTGTATGTGTCTTTAATGCAAATCCAATTATAAGTTATGGCCAATTATGTGGAACCAATGTCATCGTGGAGGTTGTGAAATGGTTTGTATAAGAGAAGCTCACTCCAACAAAAGGAAACAAAAGAATCTGCAGTAAAGGTGGAATGGTAGTGAAGCGAGGAAAGACATGAACAATTTTGGTAGGGTTATTTGGTTTCAATTGGGAATGCTTTCTAGGAGATGAGTATGACCAAGAACGTGCAGCTTCAAGAAGGGTAAGATGTTTGAGTGCAGTGGGTCATTGCATGTATGCAAAAATGAAGGTTGGTGTTGGTGGGGTATTGAGAGAGTCATTGGAAATACATCGAAAAACACTTTGGCTAACATTCAAGGATAAAAAGGAATGGCTGCAAAGACAAAGAGGGAGCTTTTGAAGCATGTGGCAAGTCTCTTGTACGCCAATGTCTCGATCTGCAATAGTTTCAGACAGGAAGCATCTTATTGGTTGAAGGACTGGTGCATCATGTGGACTTGCATGTGCAAGACGAGAAAGAAGTGCATGGTAGGTTTCTGATTTCGGCTCTGCCTTTACTGCATATTTTGAAATATATTTGAGTACAGCATGTCTAGAAAGAACAGGTTGGAAATCAACATTAGCTCTCCAAATTGAGAGCATGGTAGGGTTGTGAATATTTAGGAGGGAATCATTTCTTGCAGGGTTGTATGTTTTTCGGCCATTTGCATCAATGAATAATGAAGAGGTAGGTTGTAGCTCAAATGGAAATCCGTAACAACATTGAAGAGATGATCCTTTTTTGTGGAGGCAAGAAGATTCAGAACATTTTGTGTGCCTTTGGACACAATTAAAAAGTTCTTCATAGTCATTGAGGTGATTTGTTGCAAATATGGAGTCCGATCCAATGACGCATGGATCATTTATAGTAGAGGCTTGCAAAGATGGGGTTTGAGAATGGTTGACATGAGGATTCCATGATGTAACAAACTTGTCAAAGTATTGTTTTGCATCTTCGACCTTTGCAACATTTGCCCAATCTAATGTGTCCATATTGGGTGCATTTTCCAACCATAGGAAGCCATGTATATGCGTTGATCCCCTGTGTTGCCATTCATACCTACATGGAAAATACAAGTGTTAGGAAGAAATATTTGAGGTTTTGAATATATTGAAAATTCATGGGAATATGGTTTGTTAGCAAGCTGCACTAGTAGTCTTTTGTAGAAAGGTCTTTTTGAAGAACTTCTTCCAGGAATATTTTGAATCTTTTGTCCATGTATTGAGATGCAATGTGTGGATTGGATATAAGGTTGCGAATTCTCCATTGGTATTGTTGATGTGAATTAGTTGGAGCTTGTCCAAGCATCAAAGAATGCAAGTCTGGCCACTTCGTGTCAGCTGCACTGAGAGTGAAGAAGAATGTTGGGGTCCCTTGCTGTGCGATCATGTCAGTTAGTTCACCTCTGCTTTTGTTCCAGTAGGAACGTGTGCCACAGAGGGTGGAGCCAAACCGCATGACCTGCTCAGCAATTTTAGCATTGGGCACATCTTGTAATTGTTGCTGAAGTTCTAAGACTGTTGGATGCAACACATCTTCAATGTTACGTTTTACAAACATGGAAGCAGTAGAGTGGCTATGGTGTCACATCATGAGGTTATATATGTAATAACGGAAACAAGGATGTTGGCCAAATCTATTGTCGTGGTATTGAAGCAGGTGTAGTGCATAATTGTCGATACCAACGTCTTGAATGTGTGGTTGTTTAAGCATTGCAACTCTAGTGGGAAACAACGTTGGGAAGGCCATTGAGAGGAGCCCTATTGTGTCGTACTCATTGATAGGGGAAGCATCTATTGGGGGCCATTCAATGCAAGGTGGAGTGGGTACATTGGTTGTGCTTAAGAAGTGTTTGATTTCATCAACCTCAGTTCTACAATTTGTTTGTGTAGATATAAATGAGGAGGATTGTTCTTCACGAGGTTCAAGGAAGGAAAGTGATTGAATAGCATCAATTGAGGCATTGGCAACAAGTGGGGTTTCATCAGCTCTGACATGCCGAAGTAGGGAAGAAATTTCGGTTGGTTCAAGAGGCAAAGAAGACAATGCAATTGAGTTAATTTGAACATCTTTGTAGTAGGGTTCATTTGAAAGTTTGTATTCAAGAGCAGCAAGAACACATGTTCTGCTAACAAAGAATTCATAAGGTTTCTTCTTAGGAATGGATTTACAAACAATTAGGATGTCAATGTCTGAGAGCAAGTGAGGGAGGAAATTGGCAATGCTTGAAATGTTTTGCGGGAAGCTAATAGTGTGGCCAAAATATGTATATTGACCCCCACGAGCATGAGTGACCTGTAAAATTGGGTTAACACGAGAAATGAGCATTTCTTTAACTTGAGTAAGGACTAAGCATAGTTGGTTGTATCCCTGGGTCCATGTTGTTTGCTAAGGAGTAGCGATGGACATTTTTTTCTGCAATACAACGAGAGCATGCAGGTGCACCGGAAGAGTGCTTTGTTTTAATTCCACGATAAGACTCCATGCATATAGAGCATACATCCATGGTAGATAATTTGTCCAGCCTTTTACGGAATTGCTGTTGTACACCATCTAGGTGGATATTTGTTGGATGGTTTGGGGTGGATGTGCATGGGGCAGAGGGTGGTAAGGAAGCTTGAACAATGTGAAATGGAGAAGGGATATGAACAAGTTGTCGAGCAGCTCTATATAGAAGGCGTTGGCACTTGTTGTTTTGTTTTTTCTTTTCAGCATATACAACTCTCTACGTGCATTAATTTGATCATTGACATCATTGGTTGACATGGCTACAAAAAAAAATGTTTCCTGGTTATCAACTTTATTGTGCATTTGTTTGAAGACAAACATAGTATATATTGAATAATTGAACAAGTAAACAAAGATAGAGTGTAAAAGATAAATGGAGCATGGATAATATATGCCAAGTTATTGCAAGAAGTATAAAGTTTTCAAAATTAGCATGATTCTAAGTATAAATGTGAAAGTGGAAAGGTAGGTTCCAATGGATATGTATTTTAACAAAATGTTACAACAAAATTAAATCATATAATATTTAAGACTCCTGATTGATGGTTACAACTAGTAGTTAAACAATGTTCATTCTAAGTAAAAATTTGTTTATAGACAAAAGAAGCATAAAGTTGACAAAGCAATCTTCATTAAAAGTATAAATTTGAAAGTGGCAAGATAGGTTGCAATGAATATGTAATTTGACAAAATGTTGCAACAAAACTAAATCATATAATACTTGAGACTACTCATTGATGGTTACAAGTATTAATTACATAGTATTGTCTATACAAAAAGTATGTAGAGAAAAAACTACAATTGAAGTGTAGCAAATTGTGTGACAAAGGGTTATCAAAGGTAGAGTTCAAAGCCTGCGAGCAATTGAACGTGTATTAAGCACAATGGGTTCACTTTGATCAACTAAATCAATAGGTGGTGATGATGACGAAGCCTCCTCAGACATAACAAGAAGCATCTTCAAGCGAGCAGTTGAATTAAAAGTCTTTGTCTTCACTGATAAGGTTAGAAGGTATTTGTGAGCACAAACATGTCGAACAATTTCCGACAAAGATGCTAGATCACATGAGAGAAGGCATAAACCCCGTGTAGATATGCCCATGAGTTGTTGTGCAGAATCATCGAAAGCGATGACACCGTACATTTCGCCAGTGGCATCAAGTAGATCAAGTTTCAGTATGTATCGATAAGCACATTCTGTAAACTCCCCATCACATTTTGCACAATGCCATACATTACCAACTTTGTGGCAATTTTTTTTCATGCACTATATTCCATCGACAAATAGAGGACATGCAAGGAAATGGAATTCATTGATGTTAATATGGGTGATTGTAGCAATAAGTGAATACCAAGTTGCTTTTTCAGAGGGTTGGAGAGATTGAAGCATAGAGATGGAAATGCGTTTGCAAGAGCTAGAAGAAGGTGAGGTTGATTTTCTGCTCAAAGATGGTGAGGCTAAACAAAATCCATCGTCATCAAACCATGTTTGGAGAAGATGAGCTTCTTCAATATTTGGGTTTATAACGAGGTTGGTGTTTGAGAGGGTCCCAATGGTTTTTCCATTGAACTATATAACACAACCACCTTTAATTGCAAGGATAGTGGGATTAGGCAAACCTCGAAGGCTGCTAGGGTGGGAACCCTCGCTTGTGCAGTGATCACCCCAAAGTGTTATGTCTATGCTATACCCCGACATGTCCCTCAACCCAATTGTTCGTCGAATGGTTTCAGAGCCATCCCTTTTGCATATAGTTGATGCAGGGGAAACAAAAATCACAATACCAATAACGTCAACGATGGAATTGAGAGGTGTGGTTTTGATGTCATGGATAGATTTAAAGTGGAAGCAATGAAAAGAGATTAATGGGTACTCTTCCAAACATGGTTGAATGGTTGAGGAGGGATTAAGAAAAACCTCAAAAGAACTTGTCAAATGGTTGTATGTTGGGTTGACCAGTTTAACTGTGCCATTTGAGATAGTGTAGACTGTCCCAACTTGTATTTGGTCATATAATGAGGTGGCTAGTTCATTGAAAGCAGAGATATGTATCTCATTTTTGATATCACTAACAAGGTCAAAGCCAAAGAGTTGACCAGGCCTTTTTTGATTTGTGTAGGTTGTCATACTAGTCTTTGTAGTAATGCGACCTTGAATTGACCAAGTTTTGTTGGAAGGGTTGAGTGATGTGAATTAAAGATAAGGTGCAATAGTGTTTGTGGTTACTTTTGGCGACCAAGGTATGGCAAGTGAAGGGTTTTGGTTATCAATGGTGTTCATTTGAAGAATAGACGAACTGTTGGGGGGGGTAAAGCTGAAAGGTGATGGGTCTCCGACTATTGCTGCTTCCAAATCGACAATTTCTAATTTGTCCAATGTGATAGTCTTGGAAATAAGAATTAACGTAAGTATAAGTAAAAAAACTGCAACATTGATTGGGAGTGCAATCTAAGACAAGTTAAAATAACATTTAGAAATGAAATCATACATGGAATTGTGCAATATGTTGCATGTACATTTGATGAATTTGATGATTGAACCTTCTTGGAGTTGGTGGTTTTCCACGGAGTTGTTGTAGCTAGTTGGAAGAAATGTATCGTGGCAATGAATTCCATCAGAGATAGAGATTCGGAAGCGGGCAGTTTCTGAGTGAAGAGAGTTGACTTGTTTGAGAGCAACAACTTGTACAAGAAGGCAGAGGTCAACAACACCATTCATCAGAAGTGAAACAACGTTTTCAGTTAATAGATTCTCCATACCGACGTATTGAAAATAGTGGCACTACAAAAGCAACATGGAAAAGGGTGAGATTGCTATTAAGTGTAAAGAGAAAAGATGTAGGACAACATGGAAAAGATCATTCGATATGTTAAGCAATAAATAGCAGTATGTGTGCAAAGAATACACAAATGAATGGTTTGAAATTGGTTTCTTTTTAGCAATGAATGTTTCTATTGGAGTAATAAGGAAACATGTAGAAACAATATCATAGATTATTTAGTTTATTTTGAAACTTAAACTGTACATTATTGAAAGAGTTAAGATTTGGTAGAAGGTTAGAAGAGTAGTTGGCATGTAAAAAGAAGCAAAAAAGGTGTTGGGTTCAAGTTAGCATCAGAAAACATATTAAAAAGGACACAATGGATAGAAATATCAGTCTGATGCTGTAGAATGTGAATTACAGTCTTGGGAATTCTCATATAAAAATGTATGACAATTTGTTTTAACATTTTTGCACTTTAAGCGAACTTGGAACAAATCTGTTGAAAAAGGAAACAGGGTATACATATGTAGCAAACACATCTCTTTTGAATCAATGAAGTGGAAACCTGTGCTTTGAAATGCCTTTTTCATTTTCAGAAGAAATATCTTTTGAAAATAGAGTTACAAAGGTTACGTAGAATACTTGATATGTTGAACATAAAATCAGAAGAATTGACTTTGATGGCAACGGAATCAACCTTCTATTTAATTTTGTTGTAGTGGTATCCTTCATTGTTTGATGGAAATAGATGGATCCTTTTAGGATATTTGACTGATAGGAACAATCTCTAGTGGTCATGTATTGCATTCAGATAGGTTTTTTTCACAGGATGGCAAGTCAGCTGACAGTGGGGAACATGAAAGTAAACACTCTTGAAATGGAAGGGTAGCTGCTTGCATAGAAAGGTGGTATTTGTTATAGCTAGATATGTTTCTAGGTGTTGTTTTGTGATATATATTGGGGCCCTGAAGTTTTGAAACATATGAGTAACACATTTTCTTATCATTGTTACAATGGGTTGAGTAGTGACTTGGGAGCAATAGATGCTCTCTGCTTGGAACCTAGGCCTTATTAGTAAGTTGGTAACAATGTACAATTGATGTATTTTCTATGTTCTATATTGTGTTACAAAATATGCTCTGCTTGGAAAGATGTTGTAATGTGTAGTGTATGTATAAAAGAAAAAAACATATACATAGTTGAAGAAACTAAGAACAGTCTAGGTGAGTGCATAGGAACTACAACACCTTTTGACTCTATTGTAGTTGCAGGTCAATAGAAGTTCAAGCACCTGTAGTTGTTACAGCAAATATAAAGCTAATGCATATATGGTTTTTTTAATCTCAGTAAAGCTGCAAATGTGGGAAGCCAACTCGATTCACATGATAGAAAGTTATAAGAAGCAGCTTTAAATGAAGTTAGGATGAGTAAAGAGTATGTTGGTAAAAATAATATGGAGTGTAGAACAGAAGATGTGGAAAATAAATTTGAAGCAGACTGGACAAAAGGAACAGAACCAAGAAGGAATTTCAATAGGGGTGACTACCAGGAATTGGTTATTGCACAACCAATCAACAACAAAATTCTGAGAAAATAAAAGATCAATTTTTCAGAAGTGGCAACTTTTCTAGGAGACAAAATCTATTGCAGTGCAAATTATCTGCCCAAGTTAGTAGAAACATATATTGGTAAACACAAGGAACTGAATATATACCAATCAAGTACAGTTACATGTGAAACCGGTAAACAAATCACATACATGATTAAATTCTAAATTTAAAAGTTAAACATACAAGTGAACGAGTAAATAAATCACAGTGCAATGACACGAACATCCTATACATTCCAGGAAAAAAAAATACAACAGAACCTTCTTGGTTGTTATAACAACAAATATGAGTTTGGTTTGAGAGGAAAACCTTGATTTTGAACAGAAAACAAAAATCTTTGCCTCATGAAGAACACCGTTGCTTCGTAAATTGATGGGGATTTGAATAAGTGAGGTGATGTCACAATAACAGTAGCAAACAACAATACAATCAGAGAGGCTTGACCCATTGAATTTTATAAGGGATTAAGAGAAAAGGCGGTGGTGCATTGGTGTCTGGGTACATTTAAGCATTCTTGCATTGAAATTTGTTCTCGTATTTGCAGAAGATACAATGTATAGCAGGTCCAATCCGTCAACGTTAGGTATACGTCAATAGGCAAAGATTTGTACGACTGAAGCGATATTCATAACTTCCTGATGGATTAAGTCCAAGGAAATAAATGTTGATGTGGGAAACCTTATAGAAGATTGTTCCATGTCCAATCCGTAATTGAATGCTCAAGTTTAGGAAAAAAAAATAGACCTGGTAAGCTCTGCCTTACACTGCTAATATTATTATTTCTGAAAATAAATGCATAAAAAAGTATTTTATCTGGGGTAGATTGATGATTCAATCGAAGGAATGCAGAGCCCAATTTCAGAAAACCAAAACAAAACTACATTTCTCTGTGCAGGAGGGGGGTTTGTTCATCCGGTTGCCGGATCGAATCACATTCCCGGAGGAACTCGCCTATTTTTTTGGCACGGTGGACATTTCCGATAAACCCTTCCCCAAGAGGCTAGATGAAGCTTGCCTTCTTCTTTGATGAATAGGTTCGCTCAAGTTACAAAAAAGCGCTCGCAGTTCCGGATAAATTCGCTTATCTTTTGCGGAAGAGTGGATAAAACTCAGCTAAATTGTCTGGCGCACACTTGCACGCTTTTCCACTGCGGGCAAATTTAGGTTTTCTTTCCACAAAGGCAAGCAAGGCCCCCTATCTTTTCCGCAACGGCGGAACGATTTGGGCTTATATTTTCACTTTGATGGTTCTCCTTCTTCTTTGATGAAGTGTTTCGCTTTGATAGATAAATTTGGTTATCTTTTCCGCAACAACAGATAAACTCGATTAAATCTCTCGTATTACGTTTTCGCACCCTTCCATGACGGGTAAACTTGGCTGCTCTTTCCGCAAAGGTGGGCAAGTCCGCCTATGTTCTCCGAAACGGTGGAACCATTTCGCCTTATATTTCCGCTTTGACGTTCGGATTGAGAGGCGTGTAATCCTTTGGAGCCTGGATCGAACTTATTCTAAGGTTATAACGTAGTATCGCCCATAGGCCGCATAAATGCGGTTATCTTTTCCGCAACAACGGATAAACTCGAATAAATCTCCCGTCTTACACTTTTGCGCCCTACCATGATGGGTAAACTTGGGTTCTCTTTCGGCAAAGGCGGGCAAGTGCACCTATGTTATCCGCAATGGCAGAACCATTTGGCCTTATATTTTCGCTTTGACGGTTTTCCTTGTTCTCTGACGAAGTGTTTCGCTTTGACGGAGAAATTCAGTTATCTTTTCCGCAACAGTGCATAAACTCGATTAAATCTCCCGTCTTACGTTTTCATGCCCTTCACGGCGGGTAAACTTGGGTTCTCTTTCCGCAAAGGCGGGCAAGTCCGCCTATGTTCTCCACAACGGCGGAACCATTTCGCCTTATATTTCTGCTTTGACGGTCGGATTGAGAGGCGTGCAATCCTTCAGACCCTGGATTGAACTTATTCTAAGGTTATAACGTAGTAGGCAAGTCTCACGTCTCAATGCGATTGCTCAGCTGGAAATTCTGGAAATTCCCCGGCTATGATTCATCGATGTTGACCGCGGCGTCAAGGTGAAAACATAATTCCTTACTCGTCTATTCAGAGTAGTGAATTTAGGCTTGCTAGTCTCCAAACCAAGCTCCATGCTCCTCGTACGATCGGCCTCTGAAGTAATGGAATCACTAAATCTTTGTATATACGATCTCTGCGACTGCTGTAGTAATTGCGTCACTTATCTTCAAGTTCTACTATTCCAAATCGACGATCCGATCGTCGAGGAGTTGATCCAACGATCAAGAGCAACCTCCATGTGGCAAGATTCCATTTGCTCCATGATCAAGGAATCTAGCTGACGTGGAGGTTAAAGACCTCCATGGTGAAATGCCTACGACATAAATATTTCATCAAAAATTACAAGTATAAATACTAGCATTTGCCCCTGGAGGGGCAAAGTGAACGCCGGTAGGAAAAGAGGAATGGAGAATGGAGACATCTAGATAAGATTATTAAATATTAAATCTTAAAATTTATAAAATCAAAACAACTCCCAAAATATGTAACTCAAGATAAGATTATTAAATATTAAAGTTGAATTATGGGTCGGGGGGAAGTGGGCTTGCAAAGTACAGTGTTTTGACTAAGTAAAACTCAAGGATCTGAGCCGCAACGGTGGAAGGTTTAAGACATTATGTCCGCTTTGTCGAAGGAAATAGATTAAACGTCTCCAAAATCGCGGAAGGTTTTAATTAAAATCCTCCGCAACGACGGAGAAACTCATGTAAGTCTACCGCAACGGCCTTTTTGACGAACAAGTCTGGCCCAACGGAAGAGTTAAGGTTATTTTTCCGAAACGACGGAATGTTTAAGACATTCTGTCAGCTTTGTCGAAGGAAATAGATTAAATGTCTCTAAAATCGCAGAAGGTTTTAATTAAAGTCCTCCGCAACGGCGGAGAAACTATCGTAAGTCTACCGCAATGGCCTTTTTGACGAACAAGTCTGGCCTGACAGAAGAGTTAAGGTTATTTTTCTGAAACTACGGAGGAACTCGCCTAATGGAGGAACTCACCTATTTTTTTCCGCAATGCCTGGCCTTGACTTCTTTTGTTGCAGCACAATATTATAAGGTTATCAAACAAGTTGGAACAATCAAGGTATGAAATATACGTATTTTTAGGAGGTGTTTCAATAAGTAGTTTAGTTTTAATTTCAAACCTTAGCTCACAAAAATCAAAGATAAAAAAGTCTAACAATTCGAAGGTTTATAATTTAAAAAACCAATGAAAACAGATTCATGGAAACTTTAACCAGTTTTCTGATATTACAGAGATTGTTGTGCCAGCCGAATTTGCGAATGACGTTGACAGATCAGTGAATGCAGTGGAGCTTTCAAAGAGCTCGTACTTCACATAAAAGTTGAATTTCGTCATGCATTTGAGGGCCAAGGCATTCCTTATACATACATCTGCTGCAACAGTTTTGCCGAGCTTTCCACTGTTAAATATTCATTGCTGTTGCTGTGTGTTATGTAATGCAATCCAATACATATGATTTTATTACTTCTGTGCGTATTATTTTATTACTTTTGTGTGTACTTTGTTGTGGAATGTTCTTCATCTCAATGAAGCTTTTACTTTAACACTATACTTTATATTAAATATATAAAAATAAAACAGTGCACACCAATTCTAGACGAATTACCACCAGACTGCCTAGGCCGCTCGGCCACCTCAACCACACATTACACATGAGAACAGTACAAACATAACCAAATAATAACCAGACCTACAGGAAAGTACAAAAAATACTGATTGCACCATGTAGTATCGCCCGGATTGCCACCAACCAAAGTTATGAGAATGTCCACAGATGATTTGACAATGTTTTAACAAGTAACAACATAGAACCGGCGAAGTTATCCGGCTTCTCGCACCAATATAAATGAAAAGATCCCCAGCAACAAAACAAAATTACGGGCCACCGAAAATAATCTCATAAGGAGATCAACAAAAAAAAACATACGGTTTACTGAGTATAGCCTTCATCTGAGAAATATGCACCTCTACAATTATAGATAAAAATAAAGCCCGAAATACATGGATTAACTTGCTAGTTTAGGTGAAAAATCTGGAAACACTCTTTAACGCCATTAACTGTCAGAAAATGCAGCTCTTGATGCAGCAAATTTGGAGAGTCTATCTCCTCCTGATTATGCTGAAACGTAATGTAGGTAAACTAAAAAAATAAAGCACTTTATTTACTCAATCCAAAATCTCAGAACCGATCTCTATGATGATTTTATTACTTCCGTATGTAATAATACATATGATTTTATTAATTCCGTGTGTACTTTGTTGCTAAATGTTCTTTCATCTCTATGTTTCACAAGCAAATAATATCCAAAATGTTAGATACTCAGATACTTACACTAGCATAAAGTGTAAAAATAGCTAATGTAAAACAAGTGTATTAATTATATCTATTGGTGTTTATATTTTAGAGTTTGGGATGGATTACCATTTATTGTTTTTTTAGATTGAAGGAAGATGGAACAAGTGTACTGACGAGATTGATTTTGTTGTCGTAGTTCAAACTTTCAAATAAATAATTATAAAATAAGAAATATAAAAAAGCTAATGCATAGATTACTTATAGCTCATGCATGGATAATAGGTAGTGATAGAAAACCCATTTTAATTACAAATAAGCATGGAAAACAAGTAACAAATAATTGCTCATAACACTTAATTTGTGATCTAATAAATATAACACACACTATATCTAAATATATAGAGTGACTTGGGATGGTGAACGAAGCACTAAAAAGTTTCATTTCACTAAGTTCATGCCATTCTGTCTTACAAAGGGAAGAACCATTACACCTTTTTTTTCCACTTATAAAAATGTATTTTGAATTAAATAATAAGAGGAAGAACATCATTATGTTATACATAACAATGGGATAAATTTCTTTATTAATAATTCATTTGAAGAGGTTTGATGATTGAGTTTAGAATTATAATGTAATCTAAGTTTGGAAAATTTATAAAAATTATATGTAAAAATAAATTTAGTTTAATTAAAAATATGTAATTTTAAGATTAATTTTTAAATTAAAAGTTTTAATGTAAAAAGAAAATGATCCAATAAATTTTAAAATGTATAAAAAATTAAGAAAAAAAACTAAACAATTAGTCCCTTTTTTTTAGGTTAAAAAAATATAAAGAACTAAATACAAGTTAGTTAATCTCATTAACGCTAAAATATGTACGCCAAATTTCATTAATTTGGAAATCCTAAAAAAAAAGTTCAATGAATCATATGAAAGTAGCAATCTAACAAAACTACTATGTTAGCATCGAGAAATGCATCTTTAGAATTATTCTAACATAGGAATCCTAAAAAAAAAGTTTAATGAATCATATAAAAGTAGCAATCTAGCAAAACTACTACATTAGTATCGAGAAATGCATCTTTAAAATTATTCTAACATAGGCATAAGATTGTCTATGGCAACTACTAATCCATATAAAGTTACCAATGAGCTGGATGACATTTTAGGTTGGTATTTCAGCTTTCTGAGTAAAATCAATGTCATGATATATTTTTTTTCATGTTATGGGGGATAATTTGTAATTGTTAATTATTCAGATTGACATGCTAGAAGTTAAAGATCTCTTCATGGGATATCATTTTGACTCTTGCTTATTGAAATTTTATCATGTTGCCTAGGAGGGGATTTGCGAAAATATTTACAAGGACTTTTAAGTGCTTCAAATGTTCAACAATATGTGGAGTATCACCAGTTTGGACTTTTACCAGGTTCTTCTGGTTAATGAACCATTACAGAAACATGTCACAACTGAGAAGTTGCAATCTTCTACTTTAACGACTACAAGGCCCAGCAAAAAGTTGTGAGGCGAACACCCACCTTGTGATAAGGGTCAGTGCAAGCTAATGAGGGTCACTTTTGGCACGTTAGATGCAATAGAAAACTGAAAAAGCAGGCATCCCTCAACTTACTTGGATTTTTTGATCTACTTACGCAAAATATCTTGCATTGAGTAAAAAAGATGAAATGTAGGAAATTGAATCACGTTTCTGAATATATAACTTTTATGTATTGAAAATTTGCATAGCTATGTCAAGTTTCATTTTTCCTAATAGACACTTTTTATTTTTCAGGCAAATGATAAGGTATATGTTTTTGTGGGTAGAGCCTTTGAGGGCCTAAATGATGGAATCAAGATACAAAAATCGGCATGCATGTAGAGAACACATAGCACTTGTGCGCCATTATTTTTCGAAAATTAAATTAGTAATTTTATAATTTTTTTATAATTGTCTAAGTGATCAAACCTCGAAAATAGTACCTCTTTTGTGGGTAGAGCCTTTGAAGGTCTTAATGCAAAAATCTTGAAATGAGTTTTTCATAGAACGTGGAGGTTAGTGTCCTCTTGTGCACCATACAATTTTTTTTTGAAATGATTGAGAATTGAAAAAGTTATGGAAGAAACACTAACAGTGTGTTTCACGAGTTAAGGAGGTAGGACAGAAAAGAAATTGAAAGAAAATAGGAAAAATTAATATTTCAAAATAAAAGTTACATATTTGGAATCTGCAGAAAAAATGCTATTTGTGTCTAAGATTTCGTCAAAAATGACTCTGTGTAGCATATTGTAACGAGTGGCTAAGCACAGGCTTCTCCAGAAACTGGAAGAAATACCCAATTAGCTTTGGTTTTTCATTAACATAGCACAGGTTTGGAATTACCGAAGCAAACTCCAAAGCATACACATAGGATTATTGTTGACATGTGAGCATGTGACTCGGCCTGTTTAAATTCAAAAATATTGCCGTGCTTTTAGATGTAAATAACAAGTACGCGTTATATAACTACATAACGAGTGCGCGTTATATAAATACTTAACGCGTACGCGTTATATAACTACATAACACGTACGCGTTATATAGTTACAAAACGCGCTCGCGTTATTCAAATCATAAAATACATGTTTAATACTTGAGAAAGAGGGGGTGTGGAAGTCAAGGGAATTTTTGTTTAATATTTGAGAAGGGGTGGGGAAGGGTCAAGGGAATCTATGGTTAATATTTAATAGGGGTGGGAAAGGGTCAAGGGCTTAGAAGGATGTTGGAAGCTTGAGTGGGGGGAGATGAAGGGAATGAGAACATGATGGGCTACAGGGGGTGAAGGGAAGTGGAGCTTGAGAGCACTATTAGGAGTAGAATAGGTTCTGAAGAGGTATAGGGTTAGAAGTTGAAAGTGAGACTTGAGTGACAAGGGGGAATGGATGGAGGCAAGGGGGATGTGAGAGAGAAATAAAGAATACAAGGGGGAGAGAGACATAGAGCGAGGGAGGGAGAGGGACAATGGGGAGGAATGGATTTGGAGGGAGTGAGAGATAGATGGGGATAGAACGAAATAAGAGATAGGAAGGGAGGGACAAAAAGTGTTGGTGGGAGACATGCAGAGAGTGGTGGCGATGGAGAGAGAGGGAGTGATGGAGAGATTGGGATAGGTTGAGGGAAAGATGAGGGAGGGATAGAAGGTGAGAGACAGGCGATGAGAGAGGGAGGGAGAGAAGGTAGGTTGAGGGATGGAGGGAGAAAGTTGGAGATAGATATGGTTGGAGGGGGGATGGGTTTGAGAATGGAAAGTGACATAATGTGTGTGTGTTTGAGAGAGAGAGAGAGAGAGAGATTGATGGTTGGGGAGAGAGAGACTAGAGGGAGTTGTGAGCATCATATTCTCCATCAGCATCATATTCTTCATCATCATCATCTTCATGACCATCATCGTCATCATCAACATCTTCATCATCATCATCATCATCATCATCATCATCATCATCATATTCCTCATCAAATCAACATCTCCATCATCATTATCATCATCTTCTGAACATCATCATGATCATCATCTAAACATCACCATCACCATCATCATCAACATCTTCATCATCATCACCATCACCATCATCATCAAAATATTCATCGTCATCACCATCACCATCACCATCACCATATTCATCATCATTGTCATCTCTAGGTTCCCCATCAACATCAACATATCCATCATCATCATCTTCTTCATCATCATCATCTTCATCACCATCATCATCATCAACATCTTCATCATCATCACCATCATCATCATCATCATCATCTTCCTTGAATCAGATCAACATATCCATCATGTCACCATCATCTTCATCATCATCATCATCATCATCTAAACATCACCATCACCATCACCATCATCATCATCATCTTCATCATCATTACCATCACCATCATCATCAACATCTTCATTGTCATCACCATCATCATCATCATCATTGGCATTTGTAGGTTCCTCATCAACATCTCCATCATCATCATCTTCTCCATCATCATCATCTTCATCACCATCATCATCAGCATCAACATCTTCATCATCATCACCATAATCATCATCTTCATCGTCATCAGGTCAACATCTCCATCATCATCATCTTCACCATCATCAACATCATCATCATCTTCATCGCCATCTCCATCATCTTCAACATCTCCATCATCATCACCATCACCATCATCATCATCTTCATGACCATAAACATCTTCATCATCATTGTCATCTCCCCCTTCCTCATCAACATCTCCATCATCATCATCATCATCATCACCATCTGAACATCACCATCACCATCATCGTCAACATCTTCATCATCATCATCATCAGCAGCAGCAGCAGCAGCATCAGCATCATCATCAAAATCTTCATCGTCATCACCATCACCATCTTCATCATCATTGTCATCTCTAGGTTCCCCATCAACACATCTCCATCATCGTCATCTTCTTCATCATCATCATCTTCATCACCATCATCATTGCCATCTTCTTCATCATCATCATCTTCATCACCATCATCATCGTCATCAACATCTTCATCATCATCACCATCATCATCATCATCATCTTCCTCATCAGATCAACATCTCCATCATGTCACCATCATCTTCATCTTCATCATCATCATCATCATCATCATAATCATTACCAGCACCATCATCATCAACATCTTCATCGTCATCACCATCATCATTGGCATCTGTAGGTTCCTCATCAACATCTCCATCATCGTCATCATTGGCATCTGCAGGTTCCTCATCAACATATCCATCATCGTCATTTTCTCCATCATCATCACCATCATCACCATCATGATCTTCTGAACATCATCATGATCATCATCTAAACATCACCATTACCATCATCGTCAACATCTTCATCATCATCGCCATCAGCATCATCATCAAAATCTTCATCGTCATCACCATCACCATCTTCATCATTATTGTCATCTCTAGGTTCCCCATCAACACATCTCCATCATCATCATCTTCATCATCATCATCATCTTCATCACCGTCATCATCGTCATCAACATCTTCATCATCATCACCATCATCATCATCATCATCTTCCTCATCAGATCAACATCTCCATCATGTCACCATCATCTTCATCTTCATCATCATCATCATCATTACCAGCACCATCATCATCAACATCTTCATCGTCATCACCATCATCATTGGCATCTGTAGGTTCCTCATCAACATCTCCATCATCATCATCATTGGCATCTGCAGGTTCCTCATCAACATATCCATCATTGTCATTTTCTCCATCATCATCACCATCATGATCTTCTGAACATCATCATGATCATCATCTAAACATCACCATCACCATCATCGTCAACATCTTCATCATCATCACCATCAGCATCATCATCAAAATCTTCATCGTCATCACCATCACCATCACCATCACCATCTTCATCATCATTGTCATCTCTAGGTTCCCCATCAACACAACATCTCCATCATCATCATCTTCTTCATCATCATCATCTTCATCTCCATCATCGTCCTCATCAACATCTTCATCATCATCACCATCATCACCATCATCATCATCATCTTCCTCATCAGATCAACATCTCCATCATGTCACCATCATCTTCATCATCATCATCATCACCATCATCATCAACATCTTCATCACCATCATCATCAACATCTTCATCATCATCACCATCATCTTCATCAACATTATCATCTTTATCATCTTCATCTGCATCATGATCATCTTCATTGTCATCACCCTCCTCCTCCTCATCATCTTTATCATCTTCATCTACATCATGATCATCTTCATTGTCATCACCCTCCTCCTCCTCATCATCTTGTGCACTTATGCACTTAGGGATTAATGTTTAGAAGAAGGTCTAAAGGCCTTTATGGGGGAGGGGCTCTAGGAACAAGGTAAGACAGAGAGGGCAGGGGGAGGGATAAAGGCGTAGAGGGTTAGTGATTAAGGGAGAAGAAGGGAGAGAGTGCTATAGGGAGGGATAATGACGAAGATAAAAAGAAGGTGGAGAGATGGAGAGTGGGGTGGTAGAGACATGGCTGGAGTAAGGGAGAGAAAGAAACATGAAAGAAACATGTAGGGAGGGATGTAGGGAGAATGAGGGACAGATATTTAGAAAGAGATAGGGGGTATCTAGGGATTATTGGGAGAGAGCTAGGGGGTATTAAACCATACAAAACATTTGTTTTGTATGTAACCATATAAATTATTAGTTTTCTTTGATTTTGTTCGTTGCCCTAGCCGTGCACCTAACCTATTTATTGTGCTTGACTATATCGCGTTCGCGTTTTTTCACTACATATCGCGCACGCGTTTTGTACTTCTATAACGCGTGCGTGTTTTGTAACTCCAGAAATAATGCGATGTTGCTGTCCGAGAGCAACTTCACTCTGTCCGAACGAAAACAACAATCCCGCGATTTTTCGAACAGCACGAGCCCGCGTCTGAAAATTTTCACATTCTACACCAACTCCATCATTTTTTTTTATGCAGGTGCAGCATTGAGGACATCTTTCATGGTTGCTCACTGTGGTGTTGGGTTATATGGCCATATTTGAAGAAAATAATCAGCAAGCTTGAAGAATCTCCAATTGAAGAACACCAAAGATAAGGCCTTTGAAAGATTCATTTTGCCTATATTTGAGGAGCACACAAGATAAGATATCAAGCTTCAAGACCAACAAGGAAGAACTTCCATTTGCTTATTATTGAAGAGCTTGTAATTGAGGAGCAACAAAAACAAACTATATTGAATTGATCATTGTGGTGATGGGGAATGCACGTAACCGAGTAAACAAATCAACAAGGAAGAAGAGACCTCAAGAAGTCATTGAAGAAGAGAAAGAAAAGAAAAGAATATACATGATGAATCGGAGGCTTTCTTTGGAAACTAATCCAAATCCAATTGTAGAGGATACCATGGTTCATCCTATTAATCCACGACAAGAGGGACCTTCAATTTCCACAATAGTTGTTAAACAAGCACCCCATGGAAGTAATCAAGAATCAAAACGTAGGTGCTCATTAGGGGATGTTTCAATTCCCACTTCAAGTCAAAGTGATAAGTTACCATCTCAAGATGAAGCTCACGAAGAAACATCCAATTTGCTATCCGGATGTGGTTATACAAGCGATGAAGTCAGAGAGGCGTTGGACATTTTGCCTACTGTTGAAGAAGAGAATGTTATCCACACCATCGATGAGGATGTTGGACTTCCACAAGGGGATGTTGGACTTCCACAGACCATGGATGAGGATGTTGGACTTCCACCATCCAACTACCAGGAAGAGAATGAAGGACACCAAGCTACTACTGAAACGCCAGAGCGTCTTGGTGATGCGCTACATGGTACAATTCCAACCCCCTTACCTCCATTAGCAAGCACACGTCGAAGAACTCCGAAGCGTATACAAGTTGATGAAAGACTTATGAATTCGATTGAAGGTACGCTATCTAAACGTAGTATTGCTTATCAAACTCAACAGATACTTGATAATTATTTTGTTTCTAAATGTGATGGAGATAAATGTAGATTATTTTTATCATTGTTAAAATCTAGGAGCATGAATGTTGTTAGGAAAAAGTTAGCGATAAAGATGATAAAGAATTCTGAACCAAGTTCTCATATAGTTAAAAGCCTAGTAGATGCATTTGGTAAAATTGGTAAGAACACACGTTCAAAGGACCGCAATGCTGCTCGTCATGTGTTTTCACAATCAATTGTAGATAAGAACACTAGGGCCCTTCGTATTCTCAGGCCTACATCCGAACTAGTTAATTTGAATGTAAAAACCCTCCGTAGGTATTCTATTAGAAGAGAACATCTTGACACAACCGATGAGACATATTTTTGGGCCTTTGTTGGTCGGTTGCCACGTCGTGACATGAAGCTAGTTGATGCAGTAAAGGGACTAGTGCACAGTTTTTGGCATGATCACACAAGGCCTTCTTCAAACCGAAAGGATGTACTAAAACTAAGAAGGGGTTCAAAGGATTGTGAACCACATACTAAGCATCTTCTTGATATAACACAGACAGAGCTTTACGAGAAATTTAATATTGAGCATAGACAATTGAACTTGGGGCAAAGATCTTTTGAGAAATGTAAGCCATGGTATGTTAGAATAAATACTCTTCGTAACACTTGTTGTTGTAGATACCATGTAGAATATGAATATTACTATGAAACATTTTTGTACATTCGTCGTGTGTTGCATACTAACATTGTGCAGGATTGCTCCATGACAATACCACCGACTTCATCAAGAGAATTCATTCATAGCATCATGTGCAATAGGCCCGAGGGGCAAACATACTATGCAAAATCTTGTTTGGATGGAACATGCTCCAACTGTGCTGGAATGGCATTATTGAGCCAATGTATGCACGAGAATGGAGATAGTGAATTTGGGAAAATGGTTACAGACATGAAAAGTTTCAAATATATCAACTATGAAATAGTCCCAGGGAAAGAAAGCAAAAAAATACAATTGGTGACATCTCAGGTATGCATTTATATCTATAAAATTATGTTGTAACGGTTACATTTCAATCCTTACTTACAACAAAAAACTGACATTGAGATCATTTTGTGTCACCAGGTACAAGTTAGTGACTTCATCAAGGAATTTATTGAAAAGACATATCAATATGTTCAGCATGTCCACGTGGCACGATGGCAGGATGAGAAGTTTAGAATATGCAGAGATACATTTCCCCTTGGTACTATACTTTCAGTTGTTGATTTTGCCGAGAACTACACTCTGCAACCTCAAAATGAGATCCAAAGTCAGTATTATCACTCTGAGCAGGTTTCCTTGATGGTCCATATCACATATAGGCATGGCCCAAATAGCACTGAAGAGCAAAGAGAAATTCTGAAGGAATATCACTTCTACATAAGTGATGATAGGTGCCACGACTTCCACTATGTACGTCATTGCTTCATCATGTTCTATGATCACTTGAAGGGAAGGAACATACAGATGGAACGACACTGGATTTGGTCTGATGGGTGTGCTGGTCAGTTCAAAAATGCACGCATATTTCAGTAGTTGTGTTCATTGCATAAAAACTACAAAGTGCCACATATGTGGAACTATTTTGAGACTAGGCATGGTAAAGGAGAGCATGATGGAGCCGGAGCATGTGTCAAAACAGCCCTACGAAGAGAGGAATTGAAAGTATCTACAGAATCTACTATTCTAAATGCTCAATCTATAGTCAGGTGGTGCACGTCAGTAATGGGAGAGGAATCAACTATGCGAGTAGAATCCACAAGAAAGAGACATGTGGAGAGATTTTTTTGGGAGGTGGTAGACATAGATCGTTCACATGCATGGGAATGCAAGACTGTGCCTGGGACTCGTGGCTTTCATTCGGTTCGAAGCTCTGATAACCCAGTATTTGAAATTTGGACCAGAAAACTCACTTGTTTTTTCCCGCCTTGTTGTGATGGTGACTGGGATGGGTGTGAATCATTGGATTGGGTTGATGGATGGGATTGCATATCACTTCCACTTGATCACCGTGCAATTGTTGAGTTAACTCCGTTGGAAGAAGACCAATCATCTATTTTTGCAGATTTTGATCATGTCTTAGACCTTGTACAACCCGGTATGATGCATTTCCTTAACATTTTTTGCTTGTTTACGTAGTCTTCAAATGCACATTAATGGCCTTGTATCGCACGAAAAATATTTTGATCATATACCTACAATCATATAATGCAGGGCACATATACGCAGTGGTTGCCTCAAAAGATACTGAATGGGGTGATGAATACTGGTTGGCACGCTGTATAGATGGAAAGCAAACACTCATTGTGCCCATGACTGACGATGAAAACAACCACTTTCCAACTGGGTCTATGGTTGTTAAAGGTGAATACTTGACACGGGAAAGCAATGGAAGAAAGAAGGGTGGATATGTTTACAGGGATTACAAACCAGGTGCAAGTGTGTATCACTTTACCAACTTAATCATTGGCACACACCTTCAGGTACAAACAATGCCTAGTCGAAATACATCGAAGGTATGCTACTTCTTACCGGATACAGAGCACGAGAGACTAATGGAGACCATCAGTATAAGAGATGATCCGGAGGGCTTGGTTGTATGATAATAGGTGGAATCTAGCATGATGAGGTACGTTACATACTTTTAATACTATACTATTTATACTATTTGTAATTGAATATTGATATATGCTCAATTTTCACATGTATGTTTTATATGAATATGTCAATTTTGTGTTCTTGATATGCCAAATTTACGTTTACGTTGTTTATAAATATGCCAAAAGTTCTCTTGTATGTCAAGTTTATGAATATGCCATTTTTTACATATGATCAGTAAACCCTAAAATTATATTATGTTCATCATGTTGGTTATTGGCTTCACCCAACAAAATTAATTCAATTCATGCTCACTATATTAAACAATACACTTATATTAAATTTAATTCATGTCTTGTTAAATATTTCATAATGAATTAGCTATTTGAGAGCACCACCTTAGACCAAGCCATCATCATCAACATCTTCATCATCATCACCATCATCATCATCATGGACCTGCAAAACCCTAGTTTCCAAAGTGTCTAGGCAGGTTCGGGTTAGGAACACTAGCCATACCCGCCCGGTGGATGATTTTCCAAAGTTGACCCCCGTGTGCAAAAATTGCACACTCCCACACTGAGCAAAACCCTAGTTTCCAAGATGGACCTGCAAGGTGACACATGGGCCACCGGGTAGGAGGGGAGGGGCACCCCTGGCACTATCCCGGTGTGCTGAATCCAACAGAGTCGACGGTTCGTCGATCCGAGCCATGGTCTTCATTCTATGGCTCGTCCCATCTCACTACCAGAAGGCCTTCAGGGACACCTGCTGGATACCTACCGAGGGCATAGAACTCCAACCATGCAACAAAACCGGGTTCCGGGGAGACCTGCAGGTGTGTCTAGACAGGTTCGGGCTAGGAACACTAGCCATACTTACCCGGTGGATGATTTTCCAAAGTTGACCCCCGTGTGCAAAAATTGCACACTCCCACACTGAGCAAAACCCTAGTTTCCAAGATGGACCTGCAAGGTGACACATGGACCACCGGGTAGGAGGGGAGGGGCACCCCTGGCACTATCCCGGTGTGCTGAATCCAACGGAGTCGACGGTTTGTCGATCCGAGCCACGGTCTTCATTCTATGGCTTGTCCCGTCTCACTACCAGAAGGCCTTCAGGGACACCTGCTGGATACCTACCGGGGGAATAGAACTCCAACCATGCAACAAAACCAGGTTCCGGGGAGTCCTGCAGGTGTGTCTAGACAGGTTCGGGCTAGGAACACTAGCCATACTTGCCCGGTGGATGATTTTCCAAAGTTGACCCCCGTGTGCAAAAATTGCACACTCCCACACTGAGCAAAACCCTAGTTTACGAAATGAATGCACAATGAAGCCACTGGGCCATGGGGAGACGAGGGAGAGGCCCCCCTAGAGGTAATCTCATGCCAGGAGACCAACGGAGTCGACGGTTCGTCGGTCCGACGTCCGCTTTCCAAGTTATGTCGAGTTGCAAGTCGCATGAAAATGCCGTTCAGGGACACTTGGTGAATTTCCGTCCGGGAGCCAAAAAGAAAATGGAGCAGGAAGATTGCGTGCCGTTGGCTCCCGCAAGTGTGTGTGGGAAATGCCGACGTGGGAACACTGCCAACACTGGCTCGGGGGAGGTTTTTGCAGAGTTGACCCACCAATGTGAGATTGCATGCAATTACACTGAGCAAAACCCTAGTTTACGAAATGAATGCACAATGAAGCCACTGGGCCATGGCGAGACAAGGGAGAGGACCCCCTAGAGGTAATCGCACGCCAGGAGACCAACGGAGTCGACGGTTCGTCGGTCCGACGTCCGGTTTCCGAGTTATGTCGAGTTGCAAGTCGCATGAAAATGCCGTTCAGGGACACTTGGTGAATTTCCGTCCGGGAGCCAAAAAGCAAACGGAGTAGGAAGATTGCGTGCCGTTGGATCCCAAAAGTGTGTGTGGGAAATGCCGACGTGGGAACACTGCCAACACTGACTCGGGGGAGGTTTTTGCAGAGTTGACCCACCAATGCGAGATTGCATGCAATTACACTGAGCAAAACCCTAGTTTACGAAATGAATGCACAGTGAAGCCACTGGGCCATGGGGAGACGAGGGAGAGGGCCCCCTAGAGGTAATCGCACGCCAGGAGACCAACGGAGTTGACAGTTCGTCGGTCCGACGTCCGGTTTCCGAGTTATGTCCAGTTGCAAGTCGCATGAAAATGCCGTTTAGGGACACTTGGTGAATTTCCGTCCGGGAGCCAAAAAGCAAACGGAGCAGGAAGATTGCGTGCCGTTGGATCCCGCAAGTGTGTGTCGGCAATGCCGACGTGGGAACACTGCCAACACTGGATCGGGGGAGGTTTTTGCAGAGTTGACCCACCAATGCGAGATTGCATGCAATTAAACTGAGCAAAACCCTAATTTACGAAATGAATGCACAATGAAGCCGCTGGGCCATGGGGAGACGAGGGAGAGGCCCCCCTAGAGGTAATCGCATGCCAGGAGACCAACGGAGTCGACGGTTCGTCGGTCCGATGTCCGGTTTCCGAGTTATGTCGAGTTGCAAGTCGCATGAAAATGTCGTTCAGGGACACTTGGTGAATTTCCGCCTATTTTATAATTTAAGCCACTTTTAAATATTTGAACTTCCATATTATTTTTGAAAGAGTATAATATTTCAAAACTCCTAAAGAGACAAAAACACATGATCAAAACTCCTAAGGCCGCAATTTAGAGTAGCAATAATGGGGGTGATGGAGTTGAATTTGATCCTATGGAAGATAATGATACTAATATTATTGAGAATAAAGGGATAATAGGTTGATCCATGACACCTTTGTTTGCATGGATGAGGATGCACCTATGTATGAGACCTATGATAATATTCATGATGTACATCTTATTGATAAGGCACACAAAGGCCTATACAAGAGATCAAAGATGAGTCACTTTGTCTACTAATTTGATGTTGATAAAATTGAAGGTATTGAATGACATTTCAAACAATGATATGACAAAGATCCTAATGTATACACAATAACTCTAATGATAAATATAAGTTTTTAATATTTTTTGTGATTGTAATAACTACATTGCGATATCCATTATTTAGTACATAAATTGATTTTTTCTTATAGATTGTTAGGTAATATTTTCCTATAACCATCAAATACTTTACCTTGCACATATTGAGAATTGTGTGCCCTTATAAAAGATACAAGAAAGGAGTATCAAACAATTGATGCATGTCCTAATTATGATCAAATGATATATTATGGATAGGATGCAACAAATTTAAAATGCCATGAATGTGGGATCAATAGATATTGAACTAATTAGGTAATATATAAGGTGCCCCATAAGGTTCTTTGTCATATCCCTATAATGCTAGGTTTTTGATGATTGTTTAAGTTAAAAAACATAGCACATTATATGGATTATCATGTACAAAGATAAGTGAAGATGGTATTATATGAGTGGCTACAAATGGTTCTCAATTTACGATCATCAAGGAAATATTACCCATTTTTAAAGAAGAACCTCATAATGTTAGACTTTCATTGGTAGTTGATGGCAATGGGTGTGCATGAGTGAGTTTGTTGAAACCTTGAAAACATTGTATTGCATTTAGTTTGATTAAATTACATGAGCAAGAACTTTGACATAACTTGTAATGATCATCCAAAATCACAAATTTTAATTAGATACCAATTAGTGCATGCATGTAGTGAATTCGTTGAAACCTTTGAATATAATAGTTTGTTCTTTTGACATAGTGCATTCATGAGTAATAGATAATCCACACAAATCAACACATTAGATTGACACAAGTACATGTATCCAAAAGTACATATATATCCAAAAGTATCCAAAAGTGCATGTCTCCAAAAGTACATGTATATCCAAAAGTATCCAAAAGTACATGTATCCAATGAAGTCAATGTACATGTCTCCAAAAGTACATGCACAATAAAGTCAATGTACATGTCTCCAAAACTGAATGTATCGAAAAGTACATATATATACAAAAGTATCCAAAAGCACATGTGTCCAAAACTATCAAAACTCAAGCTTTCTCTTGTTCTTTCCCAACGTTGATCCTCTAGGCACATCCCTAGGATCAATGTGCATCCCTGGATCCTGCAAATTAAATATCAATTGTTAAATTCAACTAACTATGTACACTAATACATTAGCTCAACAATTATCAACTGGTGCATGGAAAGTGCATGAAACACTTGGTCACTGAAGGACATCTCACCTCAACTGATAAAGGAGATTGCGTTGCTTGTGTAGCAGATGGAGCCGTCGGTTGAACATCCAGGATGGTCGAACCAGGGGGGGCAGGCACTGCTCCTGCTGGTGGTGGCTACAATGAAAAAATGTTGAAATAGTTAGAAATGCATGAATAAACAATAGGTCCAACAATAATAAACTATGTAAAGATAATGTTGAAATAGTTACATACCTGTGTGTGATCAGTCGCCATTGCAGATGCAGCACTAACTACTGCATCAACCATCGATGTGAGGTTCTCAGTAGACAACTCGGGTTCCTGATGCAGTAAACATGCAATTCAAACATTAACAAAAACGATTTATGCACTGGATTTCAAGTTAAACAACAAATATCATCGAAGGATATACATTACCATGGTGTGAGTAAGCCCATGGTCGTGGGCAGCTAGAGTCTTTCTAGGAGTAGAACGCCTCACATACACACGACCCTTGTTCACGAATGGCCTGGAGGGAGATACAAATCTAGGCAATGGGCCAGAAGTCTCGGATGGTGCCTACAATCAGCAAGTGTTCATGTAGTTAGACATGCATGATTCAACAAACAAACATGTATTTAAAAAATGTCATTTTTAATTGTTTACCTGGAGCCCAGATGTTTCAGGGGACGGTATGACCATGGGTACTACCTCCACATTACCTTGCCCCAGTGAAGGATCTGCCATCTGCAAGTTTAATAATTGTAAATATTAGACCGTAGATAGCATTAATAAACTAAAATGTAAAGTATGTGGAAATTAACAAATTAACAAGTATTAAAAAACTGAAATTTTAAAATGTTTACCTCGGTGTGAGATACGGCAATAGGTGGTATATAAGATGGGCCTACCGAATGGGTAGCATCATGCCCCCCTGTAGAGTCTGGAACATCCGGCTCTGGGGCATCACTGCCGGCATAAAGCATCAACTGCAAGTTCACAAAATTAATATATTAGATCAAACTATATATATGTGTACAAAGACGAAAATAAATGAAGAATTTATTACAATTAACCATCAACATACCTCTCTCAAAAACCCACTGAAGGCAACATCTGAGGCAATACCATAGCAGGGATGACCACATGATGTGCACTCGTGAGGATCAGTATTAGGATGGGGATGTGTCGATGGTCCTGCACTAGTGGATGGTCCTGATGGTCCTGCATGGTGACGAGCTGGTGTATGTACCACACCAGGGACAGATGTCCCTTCCTCACCCATATGTTGAACCATCGTGCCATGGCGAACAACCGCCCGTGCCAAACTCAAAAATGCATCCCGTGTCTGCGGGATAATGCGATGTGCTGGTGGGACATCTGACACAGGCAACTGCCTGCGAGGTGCAGGGATAGGGCGATCCTGGTCTCGAAGCCTGGCATTGGGTCGGTTTTGGGGCATCCCCCCACCGATCCCCTGAAACTGTAAGATGTCAAAATAGTTAACGTGTTTATGCAACACGAACTCTGCGTACATCTTTCGAAGGAAATATAAGGGAATTTCCCTGTTGTTGTGTGGTGGCATATCAAAAACCATGTACCATCTGTCCATCCAGTTATCAACAAATGGTTAAAACGTGCACCACTCAATGGAGATATGCGGCTTGCTTGCATTTGGGATTTCCCCCATCCGAGGGTCCCTAAACAATGCAAATATAAGCTCTTTGGATATTTTCAACTTTTTTACTGCATTGTAATCTAGCCCATCAGCATATTGTTGTCTTTTTCTTTCTCTGTAAGATGCAATATCATATAGGACATTCGTAGATTGTGAAATGGTGTCCACAATTGCATCCAAGGTTGATGCAAGTGAACGGCGAATCCTGTCACCACCACTAAAAGCTGCACTTATGCCCCTCAATTGGGCAAGCTCAATCAATATCTCGGCATTGGTATCCATAGCCGCAACTACAATAAAGACATTAATACGAAAATCATTAGAAACATATACATGGTATATAATGACGTCTCTTCAAAATTGAACATGTATTAAATCAAACTCACATAAGCAATTTAATGGAATTCACTTACATACATTTAAAACTTAAAATTAAACATTTGACAATTAAAAAGTAAGTTAGTCAGATTGGCAGAGAGGAGGAGGAGGAGGATCAGGGCAGTGATGAGTTTGTTGATTCAGGCATGGAGGAGGAGGATCAGGGCAGTGATGATTTTGCATCTATGTGTCTCAATGTCTCATTGTGATTTGTGATTGTGAATGACAAATGTGTTGTGATTTGTGAATGATCTAATTTCTATTGAATATTTCATATTTGTAATTGTAAATGTAATTTCTATTGAATATTTGTAATTGTAAATGTTAAATTTTATTGGATCTATATGTCTATATTTTTAAATTTTAATATATTTTAAAAATATATTAATTTCGGGGGTCACCGTGTCCTACGTGTCATAATTTCGGGGGTCACCGTGTCTAGTGGGGACCAGGGATCAAATTTGAAGGGTGGGGTCCCATTTCACTATGAAGGGCTATGAGATATTGAACACTATTGAAGGGCTATGAGAAATTTATTAATATTTATTCTATGTGTATATATGGATGTGTTCATGTTGCATGGATTGGATTCTAGGTTGACCGAGGCCTTTTTAGAGCAAAGAATGGGGTAATTACTATTTGGGAACAAGTTTTTTATCAAATGTAAATTGCGGTGATGGAAGATATTGAGGGTGCCACATGTTGTGGAGAAAGTAGTATTGATTCCTATGACGTAATAGGGAGTTCAAAAAGTCTGGTTTCAAGTATTGTCATGCGTAGCTCGATTGATTTTTCTCGCACTAGGGTTGTAGCAACTGTTATGGCCATTACTGTTAAAAGGATTGATGGGGTGGAATCCCATGAAACGATGAGTTCTTTTGTTAAGACGTAGATTCAGTGAAATTTGGTGGGAGTCTTATGTTCATTTTATGCACAAAATTCGATTACTTGATTTTGTTGCATTGTTAACTCTCCTCCTAGTCATAGCTACAATCTCTTATATAATTGTGAAGGTTATCAATCCACTCAATATATTAAAGTTGTAGTAGGCCAAAATCATCAACATATTTATTGTACTCACAAATGTTGACATTCCAATTTCTATGTAGAGCGCCCATTAACATTAGATTGTATGGGACATGTTTTTGAGGCATGATGTCATTATCTCATAACAACAAGCTTTTTATCTATAAATATGTCATCTACAAGCCAACGGAATTGTTTCTAATCCTTTATAAAACTTTGTCATAATTATATCAATACCAACATCCCTACCTATTGACTTAGCTTAGAAGATATTACACCTTCGGATAACCAAACCTGATTCCAAGGTTGGTAATCATAAACGTAAAAGCATCATCATAAGGAAATAGCATGTTGTGTTGAGGAAATTCCTTTTTTCCATTTCCTTCTCAGGATAATATTTGGTTGTGGATCATTTAAAATGTATAATTTATTTTAATATTGGGAAGCTAAATTCAAATTCATTAATATATTAATATGATTTGATTTTTTATTAATAATAAGTTATTCTTTTCATTTGAAAATGTAATAGTACATCAAAATTTCAATGTTTACTGACGTAGTAAAGTTGAGAGGCTTTATTTTTCAGTGGATATAGCAGACCTGTAAATTCATAGGATGTCAAAAATCTAGTCAGCCTTGAAGTTGAGCTCCTCAAAGAAAACGAATTTCTTTAAATATGTTTATGGCAGGCTGGCATTGCCAGCTTCGCTCCGCAAACTATCCTGGAGGACTGGAGGAGATAGGGTAGGTGGAACTTGGAAGTAGCTCAACCACAGTGGAATAGGGGTATAAGAAAAAGCTTGTTTCTATTCATGCAATATTATATATTGATGGTCGGATCCATGGAAGCATGGAATTCAAGCATTGACTTGATACAACAAAGAAAACAAAAGGTGGAACTCGGGAGCTGCAGGATTGACTTGATACAACAAAGAAAACACAAGCTGTGAGGCTGGGAGCCGTAGACGGTAGGATTAACTTGATACAACAAAGAAAACACAGGGCTATAGGTAGGGGCCACGGGCAGGAGCAACAACCTGCAACATTACAAGAAGTTTATGGATTGTGGATTTTGTCTGAAATGCCAAATTCGCGGGGGCACATTAACATAATATATTATACATTGAATACTCAATTAACTCACGGAGTCAGCATTCACGAATTGGTATGTGATAGCTTGTAACTTGGTAAGCTCGCTAGCAACAACACGTATGAGCCACCTTCCAGGTTTAATAATTTTGTTGATGCCATTAAATGTGTTAAACACGTAAGTGCTCGCTACAAACACGAGAACTTCGAAGCGTTCAAGCCATGGGCTACTCAGTGTAAGCCCGTCCACGTAAGTTGCTCAATGATATTATTAGAAGCCCAATGGTCCATGATCCATGGATGATCGAACACGTGGATATTGGAGAGTAACCGAGTCCCACTCCCAAGTCACCTAGCTAGTAGCCGCATTCCCAATTTCCCACTAAAAATTGTTGATGGGTGAAATTTGAAGCTACCCTTCTGTTGCAATTTTAAACAGTAGTGGTTAATTTAATTATTGAAGGGCTTACCATGAAATTAAATTTTTTTTGCATGGTAAAATTTGAAGTGGCCTGAAGGCTTCAAATTTGAAGCCTGGTGGGGACACTCGTGTCATGTGTCCTCGTGTCGGGTGACTTAGATGAATACATTGTAGAAAGGGGGGAGTTTTATTTTTTTCAATTTTTGGTTGGATTATGAATTTTTGAGTTTTTGAAAAGGGTTTCATTTTAATTATTCACTAATTTTGGTTGAGGGAGGTGTGAATTTAATTAGAAATTGGGTTATTCCCAATTTTATCAATATTACAAAACTAGGTTGTTTTAAACAATAAAAAAATAGTAATTTGGGTTAAAAAATCACAAAAAAATGGTATGGGTGAATGAATTACCTGATTAGATGACAATCCACCGGTGAATTTGTCTCCCCTCCAGCTAAATCAAGCAACACAGATACTTGAGTGGGCCACAAACCGTCCTCGTCCAGGGTCAATTTCGCCTCTATTCGCGTTTCTGATGCGTGAGTGTCGCGGGTGGTCGGCAATCGTCGGGACTGTGTATTTAAATTCATTTTTAGTTTTACATATCGCGTAGGCGATTTGTAACTACATAACGCGTACGCATTTTGTAACTACATAATGCGTACGCGTTATGGTTACCTAGCCTACATGTCCAATGACATGTTATGCTCGGGTCTTACCATGGCAGGTGCTAAATATCAGAAACGCGTTATGTTTTAGGTATTAGGAACGAGATTTGAAAAAAGTAGCATTGCATCTAAAGTGACCCTCATCTTCTTGCACACACCCATAACTTGAGTAAATCTGATTTAGCTACCAGCATTGATCAACATTTTTTTCCTGGTACAAGAATAGAAAATAATAGTGTGGTGAAGACAGTAGTGAGTCAGGAATATGAAGCTCACAATATGTCTAAGGAAGATGAAGTAGCTTTAACATCTGATCATGCATAGCATTCGGAGTCAGGTCTAAACAATGGTCCATTATTTTCCAATAAAAAAATGGAGGATGGATTTCAAGAAGCTAAGGAAGTGGATTTACCATCTGACAATGTGCAACTTACAGAATCAAATCTACAGGGAGATTCATTACTTTCCAAGGGAAATGAGACATGCAAATCACATATAGATGATACCAGTGTTCGTCCACAGTCTTATCCTGGCATGGGAACAGAAGAGAATGGTGTGGTTGATACAGTATTATCCTTTTTGGCTCATAGTAATGGTGTCACTCAAGCTGCTTCCAGTTAGAAATTTGAAGCTGATAATTCCCCTCTGGAAAATAATAAAACTGCAATAGTCAAAGATGGATGTTGACAACCATCCATTGTTTGCCAAGGGAAAAAGGAAGCACATACGTCATCCTGATGCTCATATTGATGTGGGAGACATGGAGGACAAGCATTCAAGCAAGTCTTCTCCATGCTTTGAAATGGATTTGTCTGTAGATGAAAAGGGTCCAGATCGTGTACAGGTACAAAGTAGGATGGGACGTAGGACTTCTGAAGTAAGCAAGCGTCATAAACATGATGATGGTCATTTTAGGCAATTGGATAAAGATCATAATGATAATAATGTGACTAAAAAATAAGGGAAATATGCTTCGCTTCATTTTAGACATAACACAAATCATGATAAGTGGTCTAGACAACGGCCATCTATTTCTTTGCAAAGTCATAGATATCGAAATAACCAAGCTTCTCACTTACCGAACAGGTTCTTCCGAGAAAATTGTCAACATCCCAATGCTGTCAACCCTCGTTTTCAAACACAGGTGTCCCAGGTTGGTGCTTATGTTCATAACAACCGGTTCAGTAGCATTCCTGTTACTGCAAAGCGTGCTCCATACAATTTGGGGAAGTATTGGAATGATGGGACTGCAATTGTTCCACGTACGGTTAAAAGGGGCTTGATGGATCAAAGAAGATCGATGGTACAAAAAATTGGGCCCAGTGAACAATATGCTGAGCATGAGCCCCATGCCCAGAATTACGACTCAAATCAAATAAGCAGTACAGTTGGTGATTATCCATGGAAGTCCCATGATCAAAGGTATAATACCTTTTATAGTGCTAAAAATCAAGGCGATAGACACATACACAACCGTGCTAATAGGCAGGGTCTAACACTTTCAATAGACAGTTCCAAAATTCTATTATGTTGAAAGCATCATCTATGTTTTAGTGCGGTATCAATAATATATGCAAAACCTTATTCTCATGTTGTACCCGCCATTAGTTCATGCATGTTATAAGCTAATTTTGTAGTATATGTTATTTATTTATGACAGCTAGACTGGCACTATAAGAACTCCATGAACACCTTACATATCAAGATTCTTAATATAAAGGAGAATCCATTATTTATGCTTGATGCTAAACACACTCAGATACCAAGCAAGTTTTAGAAAACCAAGCAATAGATGACAGCTATGCACCCAAATACTTGTGGATTTTCTCATGTACAAATCAATTAAAAAAATGAAAAAATGATATTAGTCTGCTTAGAACATGAAGCATTTTTCTTCTAATGGTTAAGAATTGATATTCAATTTATGTTGTCTTGTTTTCTTTTACATACCTTGTTTTTTTTACTAACGTATAACTTTGAGTCTAATACAACTAACACAGCTCTTATATATTGGGAAGCTTCTTGCTCTTTCAGAGGCATATAAACCTTGTCAGGCCCTTTCCTTCAGCTTTGTGTCCTTGAGAATATTTGTTAGGGATGCTTGTTGTAGTTGGTAAAATATTGTATATTAATTTAATTTTAATACTATAGATTGTGAATAGAAGAAACACTAATTTTTAATTATTTAAGTGCATCATGACATTGTTAGCATTATGATAACTCATCATTAATAGAAACAGAGGACACATACAAATACTGCATAGCAGTCTATCGCATGGTTGTTCAAGTGAAATGAAACTCACTTTTTAATTTCCTTTCCTGGGTGCATATTCACGGATGTTCTTACAATCCTTGAAGATGGAGATTTGCAAACTCTCATACTAATAATGGATTATGATGATAAATTAGCACGGCCCTTCCCCCACGCATCCAAAGGTTGACCCTATTACAGGTAACAAGACAAATTCTAAGTATACTTAACATGTTTCTAAGTAAGAATAGTTTGGGGAAGCCACGACTGCTCTAAAGCAGAGGACGTAAGACCATGCTATCGTGGGAAAGCACCCACACCCTGCCAAACCGAACATAGAGCGGAGTCCGGCAATTAAAATATCATTACCATAATCGAAGTGGTTAAACTACATAGCTACATAGCAAGACACTTTCAGTGGTGTATAGTCAATTGTCTTTTGTCCATATCATTTAATCTATAAGGCCAACAAAGAAATGAGAGGATCCTCCATATCCATAACAAAGAACGGAATAAAATGATATTTTTAACAAAGAACGGAATAAAATGATATTTTTCATAATTTTTTTTAGCAAATAACGGAATAAAATGATATTTTTCATTATTTTTTAAAACAAATGAAAGGATTATAAAGGGTTCAGTACTGATTCATTTGTTGAACTCATTTTAGACAGTTTTAGACAGTGAACCCAAAACTAAGCGGAAGATTTAGCACTGGTTCCACCCTTATATTCATATTTTAAATGAATTCAAAATATTTGGTCTCACATACTTGCACCTTTATCTTTTGAGCACCATCCAGCAACAAAAAACCGAGTTCATATAAAAAAACAAAGAACCGAGGTCATATAAAAAATTATATGCCAAGAACTCTTGTTATAAAGCTTTCACAAATTACATACAACATATGTGGGTATTATGTGCAGTTCTTGCCTTTGATTTTTCAATCAATTGAAGCGGGTAGACAACTTATTGAGAAGGATCCAACAACATATATAAAACTGCCTCTCTATTACGTGAATTTTACTTTTGTTTTAATAACTTAAATTTTAAATAAATCTAAATTAAGCCTGAATAAGCTAGCGCTTGGAAGTGTTTTGATTAAAACATCAATTTACTTGTGCATTCCCACCAAGGAGATAGAAGCCCCAGAAAATTGACTTGGTTTCTATAAGGTCCAAGTCAAAGTATTGAAGACTCAGAACATCAAGCAACAAGAAAATTTGAAGAAAATACCTACTCCATTCTACAACACAAAAAAATGGAACTTACAGATTGCCGCAGTTTCCAGAGAGATTGCACGAAATCAAATCTGCGTCTCCAAAATATGTAACTAGCTCTCTGTCATGTGTAATTAGCTCGAGATTTGATTAATAGTCTGCCCAAGAGTTTGCAGGCTAGCTGGAGACCATATATACACAGAAACCGAAACGGAGGGTTACTGAATGGACATTCACACTGGGAGCCACGCAACTGCAAACTGTAATTGCAAGGCAAAACAACAGTAAACATAACAAATGGTAAATACAAGCTTACCTTGAAGGCCTCTTCACTGAAACCCTTTCTGCCACAAGTCTCTCAACTTCGCTGTAAAACAGATGCAACAAGAAATGCAGCCACTGGAACTAAGAAGAAATCAATTAGGCAAACACGGGTAATTGCCTTGTAGGATATACATTATGGTATTGAGCCAGAGAATTTCAAGAGAGAATCTAGCTACCTAATTATTTGGAGATGGTATAAAAATAAGCTATTATGTTTCTTATCAAAACAATTCAAGTTAAAGCTAAAATGAATCTGCATCCAAAGGAAAACAAAATGTTTTTAAAACCATAATCCTTAAAAATAATTAAATTTCATCAGATCATAGAAAACTTCGACGCCTCGATATACCAGGAAAGTGGCATGTAACCATACTTCAATCTATATACATAATTGCAAAATACGAATTACATAGCTTTGCAAATAAAAAAAATATTATCAAACGAATCTCCAAGGAGATCACACATTGGTTTGTGATAATATATAAAAATCCTACACAGCAAATCTATTCCATCTGTAGAATTTATTTAGTAGAAGAGCCCGTACTCGCTTGGACAATAGTGATTCCAGTGAAAACGGAAACGTCCACCGCGGTATCAAATTTCTGAAAACAGTAAGCACAAGGTATGTGAGTATGAGACAATTCAGATAATCCTTTTGCGTACTGCGATATAGTGGTTATGTATAACAAGTAAAAGCTTACTTTAACTTTTCTCCCCAGAAGATCAAACAACCAATGGAGACGGAGCAGGAGCAGCTTCAAATAATTGGTCGATGATTGCTGAGAAGGGCACCTGGTCCATCATCCGACGGTTTCTGCTTTTGTGAGCCTTGCACAGGCGGGGCAAGTAGATACCTGCACAAATTACAAATAACTCAATGATGGGCTAACTTTACTAAACTTACACACAAATTCATAGATGCGCCATGAATATATTCTGTATTATTTCCACTTAGCAGTACCTTCCCCTGCATCAAGATTGAAGTAGAGGTCTACAATGTTAGGGCAGTTGTTGTAGCACTGAGGAAAGCATAAAACCGGTTAATATTTTATCCCAAATTACATCCAATTTGGTAGCGAACGGCTGGATAACTCATTTTATTTCAGATTGATGAAATTATAGGGCCTCAAGGGTAAGTAGAAAGCTTTGATATGAAATCAAAATTTATTGGTAGGAATACACAAATAAAAAATCGTGCAGATTTATTCAAGGAAACAGAAATCTTGATAGCTAAATTCAAAATAACAAAAGTCCATCACCAAACTGATATCTTCATGAACATTCAAACCCAAATTCACCATGGCTGCAAGATTAAATTACTGAGAATGCAAGATTAGATTATTGAGAAAAGCCAATATTTTACCCAAAATAGTACTGACAACTCCAGGAAATTCTATCAGGGGCATTTGGGGCCGCCTCGCTTTGTTTTCCAGTTATTATAACAGGGACAGACCTACTTGTTTAGGTAATAACCAGGGAGAACGCATAGGCATTTCCAGTTATTATTATAACAGGGACATACCTGCTTGTTTCCGTAATAACTAGGGTAATAACTAGGGAGAAAGCACATGCATTTCTTGCAGCACTTATGGCAGTAGAACATACATCCACAATTGTAGGCCATTGATCATTCTCAAATTAGTAGTTTAAACAATAGATAAATTACATTATTTTTCTATTTTAAAAATTGATAAAAATTATTAAAATTCAAAATATAAATGGTTGAAATTGTATAATCTAAATATATAACATAGACATTCTAAACACAACAAAAGTATTGTAAACACTTTTACATTTAAAAATAGATTTTGAATAATAAAAATTTACAAAAACTGTTTAAAAATTGATAATTGTTGAATTCAAAATATAAATTATTGAAATTATAAAATCCAAATATAATAAAAAGTAAACTATATAATTTGTATATTTATTTACGGATTGTATTGGAGCAGCCAGATGAAATGAGAACATTCAGAATTAATTTCCTTCAAAGGTTTGGCCATGAGAACATTCGGAATTAATTTCCTTCAAAGGGTTGGCCGAAATGCCAGTCAGGCGGAGCTAGGTATGAGGAAGTGACGTTGTGCCAATTCTGGCCCAATTGTGCACCAGTTCTTTCCACTGGTCAGAGTTGGAAGGTTTCACTGATATAGAGATAACGTCAGCCGCTCCTCCAAGTTGGTCACCATCGCCATTATAAAGTAAAGTTGTCCATTTATTGTGGATCAGATTCCTCCACTCTTCCTGCATTCCACCTGCAATGTTTCACTTATATATATTTTTTATTTTTACGTTCCACCCTGCAATGTTTCACTCATATATATATATATTAATAGAATTTATGTTTTAAATTTTATTTTTTTAAATAGAATTTATGTTTAAGTGAAAGAAGAGGGTGATAATAGATAGTTGAGGTATAGACAACAAAAACAAATAATTACAATTACAATGAAAAATAAATAACAGATATTCAAATTTAAAATTATTATAAATGGAATTCCAACGCGACTTTACAATCATTTTTTCAATTATTTCACATAGACACACTGAAATTGAAATTAAGCCAGGAAAACAAGGTGCAAGCTAAATCCAAGTACAAGATAACAATCTTTAGCTTCTTTCTTAGATCGATCAATATAATCGACTGAGAATTTACACCAAATTTCATCAAAACTTAGAATACATGAATCAAATGGCAAATCTTTAAGTCCGAACAAGTACTTACAGGGAAACGGGAGGTAAACGGGAGGTACAGACTCGCCATACAGAAATGCATCAAGTTTCTCAGAAGTTCTTTAGGAGATTTGACCGTAATTGAAATTTCAAGCTGAAACTTAACCAAAAAAGAAATGCACTCTGATGTTAAACTAGAAAACAAGGCGGGATGTCAAAATAAGTACAATATAGCAGATTTTTTACTTAATTTACAAGCCGATCGGCTCAGAATACAGAAAGCACAGTACAAATACCTGTAAAAAGTTCAAAGCAAATACATGACACATTCTTGAAGCTAAAGAACCAGATTTCAATAAAATACAGAAGAGATACGACTGCTTACAGTGAAAACCAAGTGCCGAACTTTTCTGAAAAGCTTCTTTTGCTTGAAAACGAGACTAACATAACGATAAAGTTTGAATTCTTCCAAACCTTTACCAGAGAAAAAGCTATTTAAAATTCCAAAACCAGACATTGAAATAAAACCAAATTGATATGCGAGATTTTAATTTTTTTTTCAGAGAGATTCGGACTATGAAAGGCACATGCGATCTGTTTGTCTAAAGTTATGTATGAACATTTTCGCTAACTTGCGCACCTTTACCAAAGCTTGAGTTTGATCGGGATTCGATTGCCATGAGCTTAACCTGCGACATTCCAGACTTGGCCAAAACCTCCAAATCCATCAAGCTGAGCCACATGAGGCCAAGCGTCAAGCTGGAACCGCCAAAAGAACCAACATTGCCAAAAAAACCCATCCAAACCTAGACCAAGCCCGTACCATGTTAGGCTTTCCTTTTTCAGGTGAAGGGTTGTGGTCTAGCCATAAATCAGTGGGACATTTTAAGGATTCATGTATCAGCTTTCTTCTCTCCTCAAGAGACTGTAACATCTATGGTGTTTCAAGGTTGTCTCTACCTGCTTGTGTATCATATCGGCTGTCTCCTATGTAAAAATGAGGTTATAAACATACTTAATACTCTTCTACTATCAAAACTTATGCTTTGAAGTTTTAAAATATTCTTCAGACTCTAGCAAGGTATCGAACCTGAGTTTGTGCTAATGAATACGAAAATTGAATATCAACTAAAAAAAGCCTTGATGTTCCTCAAGCTGCACACTAGAGCTTCTGGGTATTATGTCTCTATTTAAATATATTTTGTGTTAATAAAAATGAAAATTGAAACTGGGAGGTGCATATTATATGGGTATGTGGTAGTAAATGGGTAAATTCAATGTCACAGAAATTACCTGTGCATGACACTGATCCAAGTCATGAAGTATCTGCACATCATTGAGTAAAACCTGCGCTCCATACCAATCAGACATATTCGGGTGTAGGGGAATGCATAAGAAGTTAGCAATACCTAAACCAATAGTTGCATACGCACCAGTTTCTCCATGGATACCCGTATCAGTGTCTATAAACCCTTTCCAAATTCCAGCAGCATTCTGGAACGAACTGTATCAACTTCAAGTAGCCCAGTGCAAAAATGGTTAAACAAATGCCATTATGCTCAAACAAGAATATCAAATCTAACAACAGGGCAGTTTTAGAACTGAACTCACTCGAGGAGGAATGCCATGATATCTTAGCGCTGAGTATTAGAAAACGCAATCGAATGCTTAAGATCAATACCACTAGGGTATAGGTACATGTTAGTTGGCAGTCTGGAATTAACTTGGTCCAACTGGATAGCGATTTCTTCAATGTCTATGCTCTTCATGACCTTGGCCTTCTCCATTGGACTAGAGTCTCAGCAGCTTCCTATATTTAGTACCAACAACCCCATAGATAAACCCTAAAACCCTCCATCTATGCGAAAAACAAGAAAAACACATCCAACAGAAGATGCAGAAACCATGGGAAATAAAAGAGAAAAAAAATGGGCTTACTTTGGTAAGAGGCATATTGTCCACAACATTGACCAGAACATTATGGGAGACATCTTCCTTCTCCTCTTCAGCCTTCAAAACATCTACGATAGAACTGGAAGTAGATGCCACCAGGGATTTCAAAAATATTTGAGTCACATTAGCAATGGGTATCAAAAACATCAAGGCTCATATATTAATCAAAAACATGTTAAACAATACATGCATGTGTTTGAGTTAATAAGTTTAATTTACTATTTCTGAAAGAAAAAGAAAAAAAAACATAGAATGCACTGTCGAAGGTTGCCACACAAAAGCAGTACCTACATATTACAGTGAAAAATAAACAATTCCATACCTGTAGATACCCATCCAAATTTTATAGAGACCATCTTAATATTGACTGACAGAAAATTGTTTTTAGTTATGGGCCCTAAATAAGGTTTCCACACAAGAGTGGCACCTACATATAATTTGCATTGCCTATCCACCATAAGCCTTGAACATTGAAATATGACTATGCGGACCCATCTAAATTTTAAAGATACCACCTTAAATATTCTGGGCCCTGAATTCTTAAGAAATAAATTTTCCCAATCTTTGATCTCAAGTTAATTATCCTCCAATGTGGCGGGTAGTCAAGACCTAAGTGATTTGGCATAGTAGATTATCCGCAAACACTAAAATTGAAGGTACTAGAAATAAGGTAATTTCCATAGAGATAACAGGATTTTTGATGTGTTTGGCACAAGACAGGTTTCCATTAATGTATTTTCCTATGTAATTCTGGTTTGATTCCCTTGGTCAAAAGTGAACATCACATGGCCAATAAAAATACCCTGAATTGAAATCAATCTTACCAGACTCTACTTGGGAAAAATTCAGCAAGGCATAAGAGTCAAGATTTTGATTTGGCTTGATAAAACTAGGCAAGCAAAAAAATATAACCAGGGCTCAATAGTTTCTGGGCATCTATAGACAGGGCAGTTTCTGGGCATTTACTGGCAGGATGGTGGGTCATACTCAGTTACGCATCAGTTAAACTCATTCAAACTCATTCAACACAGGTATGACTCACCCCAAGTCATTTTGACTCATCATTTGGCTCACAAGCAGAGTCGAACTCTGATACTTGCAAGCCTGGTAACAGAAAATAGGAGATGATAGAAAGCCTATTGGTTGATTCCTGAGAAGAAATACATTGTGATATATGGAGAAAATACTCTTAAATAATATAGTATTACATGTGACATGCCAGCAAAGTCTGTCCATCCCTTCTAACTCAAGCATGGGGATGGGTGTGTAGTCCTCCTATGCATGTAGAGTCCTCTTTTGCATTTAAATGTGGTGTAGATTTTGTCTCTGTATTTATTAGTTAATACAAGGCTCTCTAGGAAAATACAAAGAGGATGTAGAATTTGTAGAGCATGAAATGGATGATTCTAATGAAGTAGCCACAATTGAGGCAAAGTAATACAAAGTCATAAGCTTTCATCTGCCCAGCCAGGCTTCCCGCATTTGTAATACCCAAATACTTGCAACATTTTGTTAAGTCCTCTGTTTAGACAATCAGGCCCAGTTCTTACCCATTTTAGCTTCTCGTTACACAGAATATCGATAAATGCATTGAATTTTCCTTGTTTATATAGAGCTTTCACATGCTCATTGATTCCATTGAAGTTATAATGGTTAAACTCATGCGCTGGTATATTTATAGGGTTGGTGCTTTGTGTCCTCATAGTGCCAATGGGAATGAGGTTATGGCGACTTGTATTGCTTGTATTGGTTTGTTTTGGAAATTTCAGTCCCTTCATAATAAAATGTTGAATCTTCTTAATGGTGGACAGATTTTATTTATTCTTGTATTGGACAATATTAGGGAAGTACGTATCAAACATTTTTATTGGAGTTGTTTCATCTTTCTACAATATGGAGATATGGAAAGCTGAATAATGTAGGGTTTGTTGTTACAGATATCTAACTTTTTAGCTTTGGGTGGCTTCTTAGATTATGGGCGATTATAAGGTAATACTGGATTGGACTCAAAACAATGGCAAGTTGTAGGTGCTTCATCTTGATTGGTGGCAATACAAGATCAAAAGACTCCAAGCCTCCTTTCACTCTCTCAGAAGTGGACATCCTGTCTAGCGGACATCCTGTCTTAAAAAGAGTTTAATTCAACTGAAGGTACCATCCATTATGGAGAATGGAGGGATTATGTTCTGATTTCTGTTGGTTTTATTTCCTTTTTTATTTCTAGTTTTTATGCAATTCTCCAAAGCTTTATCTCTGTGAGAGGCAACGCTTTGAACAAAGTTTGTTTCGGGATTGGAAATGGACTGCTTTCGCCATTTAATTGTATGTATTTTGATATCAATAGGCTGCGCACAGGCACAGTCTATGAATTATAGTTGTAACTGCTTGGATATTTTTTTGTTGGCTATAGTTTAACCTTCAACGTTATGTGGAAGGCAACTCCCTGTTGCAGAGAGATAATATGTTATTCTTGTTTTTAAAATAGTGTATTTGTCTCTAAAGGGCAGTGCACTAGCACAGTCAATAGTAGAATAGTAGAAGATGGAAACTCATAGTCCGTCAAAGTATTCATGTTATGTTGTTGATAGCTCTGGCAATGTAATGTTGGAAGGGTTACTCCTGCTGAAAAAGTTGCTGCTAAAAACAATTATGTATTTTCTCTGTGAATAACAAGTATAACAATTTTCTCAGTGAAAAAGATATCTAACTTTTTCCAACAACCAAATGAGCGAGGAATACAAAATGCGGGGTTCATGTAGTGGTAGAAGGAAAAGATCATAACCTGCCATATGTTGGACATATTTTCTGTTGGTATTAATTGCAACCAACTACCGCTATTTGTAGCGAACTTATATTTATTGCGGACTATTATGAAACCTGATATGTAGATGATTATAGAGAGGACACGCTCCTCTCGGGAATGAAGAACCATCTGTCCAGCTGTGTACACTTATGGTAATACTCATTTTTATGTATGCAGTCAGGTGAATGTATAAAGAAAAAAAATCTCTGTTTTGTTGAGGTTCGAATTTAGTGCTGTAGCACTGTGTAAAATTGGTTATGCTCTGTTTTTTCTCTGTTCTGCTTCCTCTATCCCCGTCATTGTGGTATCAGAGCTAAAGATCCGTGCAAGCCAGTAGAGCCAAGAGTAGTATTGAGAAAGGCAGTTGCGATATGTTAAAACCCCAATAATGTCTTCGTTAAGGGAAAGTTTGTTGTTGTGCCCATATGCAGGCAGTTCTTCATCTTAGACCTGAACTCGTTGAGGTCGGCTGTGTTGTTGTGGTCTATGTCGAAACCATCGAAGACAGAGTCGTAAAGAGTGTTGAGCTCTTGTGGGGTGCAGCTGACTTCCATGCCCATTTGTTGATCAATCTTTCCACGTACGCATAGATACAAATATCAAAAATTGGTTACGGCTGAAAGGTTGGGTAGCGAAACCGTGAGCTTAATTGAACGAAGGAAGCTGGCAACCAGAACGCTCGGACTCCATCAAGCGGAAGCTCTCCAAGGCCTTGCGCAGCTCAGAGCGGGACAGGACCCCATCCTTGTTTGCGTCCAGTTTCACGAACTTCTCATCCATTGTTTTGTTGAAAGCCTCCTCGGCTTCAACAAATCCTCGAACTGTGCTGTCGTCCAACACGACTATGCTCATCTTTGATCCTTGACACGGCAAGGAGTGTAGTGTCAAACTATTGTAGTTGTGGGCTCCTGAAGCTTGAAGGTTGAGCCATTTGCGTAGGAGGAGGAGTCGTCTATTGTCTGTGGACGTGAAGAAGCCAGAAAGAGGGTCGTTGTCCACTGTTGCTTAGTGGAAGGATCCGTGTGGGCTTGAAATTGTGAACCATCTGCAACCAGCAAGGAAGCCGTGGAGGAACATTGAAACAGAGCACTCTGCCTACAGCTGCAAAAGAGAAATTTCAGAAAAATATGAGCCATGGCGTCGAGCAGCTTCGGAGCACAGCCTCAAATTCCACCTTTGACTGGTAAGAACTATGACTTCTGGTCCATTAAAATGAAAACTCTTCTCTGTTCACAAGATTTGTGGGATTTAGTTCAGAATGGGTACATAGAGCCCCCTGATGAGGCAGCCTATTTGGCTTTAACACAAGCACAAAAAGATTTGCTGAAAAATAATAAGAAGAAAGATGCTAAGGCACTTTCTCTCATCCAGCAAGCCATGGATGATTCAATCTTTCCTAGAATAGCATCAGTAAGCAAATCCAAAGATGCATGGGACATCTTAGACACAGTCTATCAGGGTTTAAGTAAGATGAAGGTTGCTAAACTACAAACCCTCAGGAAAATTTTTGAAAATCTGCAAATGAATGAGACACAGACTGTAGATCAATTTCATAATCATCTAATGACAATTGTAAACCAGATGAGAACCCATGGTGAACAAATTTCTGACCAAAAGGTGGTGGAAAAGGTATTAAGAAGTCTGCCCAGCAAATTTGATGTTGTTGTTGTGGCAATTGAGGAGTCAAAGGATTTGACTCAGCTCTCCATTGATGAGTTAATGGGATCCCTGTTATCCCATGAGTCCAGGGTAAATAGAAACTCGAATTTCTCACTTGATACTGCTTTCAAGACACAGATAACAATTGGTAGAGGAAGAGGAAGGTCATTCTATAGAGGCAGGGGTAGATTTCAATTTCAAAGGGAAAAAGAATCAAATATAAATAGGACTGGTAGGTATGTCCAAAACCCACATCCAGGAAACTTCAGAACCACAAGCAATAACCTTTATCAACAGCAGAATCAAAGAATTGATAAATCCAAAATTCAGTGTTTCTATTGTAAGAAATTTGGGCATTATGCTAGGGAATGTAGAAAGAAGGAAGCAGATGCCAGAAAACAATCTGCAAATCTAGTTGAGAAATCAGAAAATAAAACTGATTCAGTTCTTATTACTTGTAATGTTGCACGAGAGAATCCAAATGATGTATGGTTTCTAGACAGTGGCTGTAGTAATCACATGTCTGGCAACAAGGAAGTGTTCACTGAAATAGATAGTTCGGTACAATCTGAAGTGAAGTTTGGAGATGATAATAAAGTTTTAGTCAATGGCAGAGGTACGGTTAATGTATTTGCAAAAAATGGAGATAAAAGACATATTAATGATGTGTATTTTGTACCTGGTCTGAAATGCAATTTAATTAGCATTGGACAACTAATGGAGAAAGGCTATAAGGTAATTTTCAACCATGACACTTGCACAATTCTTGACAAGAATCCTAGAAAAGGGTTGATTGCAAAGGTTAAAATGACTAAAAATAGAATGTTTCCACTTACATTAAAGAGTGAAATTCAGAATTGTATGAATGCTTATAAAGTTCAAAGTTTGGATCAGTCTTGGCTTTGGCACTTGAGGTATGGACATTTGTACTTTGGGGGATTAAACTTATTACAGAAAAACCAAATGGTTAGAGGGTTGCCACCGATTGAACAACCAGCAAGCTCATGTGAGAGCTGTATCTTAGCAAAACATCATAGAGAAGCTTTCCATGTAGGCACTTCGTATCGAGCAAAAGAACCTCTAGAGATAGTTCATACAGACTTATGTGGACCAATGCAGGATCCATCATTGGCTGGAAACTTATACTTTCTAACTTTTATTGATGATTACAGCCAGAAAACATGGGTATATTGTATTAAACAAAAATCAGAAACTTTTGAAGTGTTCAAGAATTTTAAAACCTTGGTTGAAAAGCAAAGTGGAAAGTTCATTAAAGTGTTGAGGTCTGATAGAGGAGGCGAATACAAATTGAATGAATTCATGGAATTTTGCAAAAATCATGGAATTAAGAGACAGTTTACAGCTCGGTATACACCACAGCAGAATGGTGTGGCAGAAAGGAAAAATAGGACAATTATGAATATGGCAAGAAGCATGCTGAAGGCCAAGCATTTGTCAAATGAGTATTGGGCAGAAGCAGTTGCATGTTCAGTCTACATCTTGAACAGATGTCCTACAAAAAGTGTGAGGAATAAAGTACCTGAAGAAGCTTGGAGTGGCAAGTGTTGCAATGTCTCACATCTTAGAATATTTGGGTGTGTCGCTTACTCCCATGTACCTAAAGAAATTAGAAGGAAGTTGGATGATCGAAGTGAAAAATGTATCTTCATTGGGTATAGTGAGCATTCTAAAGCATATAAACTCTATAATCCTATTACCAAGAAGCTGATTGTAAGCAGAGATGTAGAATTTAAGGAGGAGGAATCATGGGATGGAAGTATTGATGAAATAGTTACATATGGAGCAGCTTTACCTCATGTTGAAGATGATGAAGAAAATGTACAAGATGGACAACAAATTCCACATTCATATGTACCTGCACATGTACCAGGATCCAGCACACCAGGAAGGAGCACAATAGACTTTAATTCACCTCAAACAAGAACACCAAGAAATTTTATGCAAGAAGAGCAACCGGGACTTGGAGTCCAGCATACATCAAGCTCACAAGTAAGTGATGAATCTGATCCTATTCTAGCAGAATTGAGATCTAGGATTAGAGGACAAAAATCTAGAAGCCTAAGAGAAATCTATGAACAACATGATGAAGAGCTGGATTTGAACTCAAATTTTGCATTATTGGCTTATCAACCAGTTAATTTTGAAGAAGCAATTAAAGATGATGCATGGATAAAAGCTATGGATGATGAAATAGATGCTATAGAGAGAAATGAAACTTGGGAATTAGTAGATTTACCTGATGGAAAAGACTGCATAGGTGTAAAATGGATCTATAAAACAAAATTGAATGCTGATGGAAAGGTTGAAAAACACAAGGCTAGGCTTGTAGCACAAGGTTTTAGTCAACAACCCGGCATAGATTATAATGAGACTTTTGCACCGGTAGCGAGACTAGACACAGTTAGACTTGTTTTAGCTATAGCAGCACAAAATAATTGGAATGTGTATCAGATGGATGTAACATCTGCATTTTTAAATGGACATTTAGAGGAGGAGGTTTATGTAAAACAACCAACTGGGTATGAAATAAGAGGATGTGAAAATAAAGTTTACAGGCTGAAAAATGCTTTATATGGGCTGAAGCAAGCACCTAGAGTGTGGTACAATAGATTAGACTCATATTTGTTGAGTAATGGATTCTATAGATGTGCTAGTGAGCCTACATTGTACACAAGATCAAATCAGCAAGGTAAAATCATGATTGTATGCATATATGTTGATGACTTAATTTTCACAGGAAATCTGTCTATAGAAGCATTTAAAACAGCAATGAAAACAGAGTTTGAAATGACAAATTTGGGAATGATGAAGTACTTTCTCGGAATTCAAGTTGATCAATCTGAAAAAGGGATTTACATATGTCAATCTAAGTATGCTAAAGATATATTAAAAAGATTTCGAATGCTGAATTGTAAACCAGTCTCAACACCAATAGCAACAGGAACTAAACTAAGTAAAGAGGACAATGAATCTTTTGTGGATCCAACACAATTTAAGAAATTAGTTGGAAGTTTGATGTATCTAACAGCAACTAGGCCAGATGTCATGTTTGCCGTGAGCTTAATTTCCAGGTTTATGGAATCTCCAAGAAGTTCTCATTGGCAAGTAGAAAAAAGAATCTTAAGATATGTTTCAGGAACGATGAATTATGGAATTTTGTATTCAGCAGGTTCAGATTTCAGATTAACATGCTATACAGATAGTGACTTTGCAAGCAGTCTTGATGACAGGAAGAGTACAACAGGTTATGTATTTAATTTTGGTTCAGGTGCAGTTTCATGGTCATCAAAGAAGCAACCCATAGTGACTATTTCATCAACTGAAGCGGAGTATGTAGCAGCGACATCAGCAGCATGCCAAGCAGTGTGGATGCGAAGAGGTTTGTTTGAGTTGTTGCATGAACAGGAGGATCCAACAGTGATCTTTTGTGACAATAATTCTGCAATTGCATTGTCAAAAAACCAAGTATTTCACAAAAGGAGCAAGCACATAGATACTCGATATCACTTCATTAGAGAACTGGTTAACAACAAAGAAATTAACTTGAAATTTTGCAGGTCAAAGGAACAGCTAGCTGATATATTTACTAAGCCTCTAGCAAAGGATCTTTTTGAGTTTCATAGAGATAATCTTGGCATTGTTAATGCAGTATATGTATGACTGTAGATGTAGGTTGGATATTATAATTCTGTCAATGATATATCCTATTTTGTTTTTTTTGTTGAGGGTTGCAATTAAGGGGGAGTTTGTTGGTATTAATTGCAACCAACTACCGCTATTTGTAGCGAACTTATATTTATTGCGGACTATTATGAAACCTGATATGTAGATGATTCTAGAGAGGACACGCTATGCCTCTCAGGAATGAAGAACCATCTGTCCAGCTGTGTACACTTATGGTAATACTCATTTTTATGTATGCAGTCAGGTGAATGTATAAAGAAAAAAAAGCTCTGTTTTGTTGAGGTTCGAATTTAGTGCTGTAGCACTATGTAAAATTGGTTATGCTCTGTTTTTTCTCTGTTCTGCTTCCTCTATCCCCGTCATTTTCCATGTGGTTCTCACATAACAGGTAAGTGGATGGCAGAAGGCAGCAGAAATACAATAGTTTTGGAGAGCGAAAATAACTTTAATTTTGGGTTCTTCACTTTACATTTTCAGGTTTAGGCATCGATGTGATGATTGTTTATTTTATATAGTCGTCATAAACTATTCTGAAATATTGAAATATTTGTGGGAGAATTTGGCATCAAATTTATGGATAATATTTAAACTCTATATTGCAATGGAAAGGAAAATGAATTTGCATAATGTATATGCAAGGATAATGACAAAATGACACAGGTTGGAAAACCTTTTTGGATGGTTTGAAACCTATGTGATGAAAAACAGAGATGTAAATGTGATGATAAATATGAGTGAAGGTATGTAATTAAAAGATGTCCTATATGATGTTTGTGACTTTTATCATACATTTTATCATTTAAATTTATTTTGAAGTTTAAAAATATTTATATTGAGGGTTTATTATTTATATTTATTATGAAGTTTAAAAAAATTATATTTCTAAATGGTTTTAGAAACAAGTTGTTAAATTCTAATGAAGTAGTATCTAGTTTAATCTATGAATGTAGATCTAGATATTATTAAAAAGTATATAATTTGATTATTAAAATCTATTTAGTATTAAATATTGTATTTATTTAAATGTTAAAATATTAAAGGTAGGGACTTTGTGAAATAATTCATAATTCACGGGCTTTGTGAAATCCAGAAAATATATTGTTTTAAATAATTCATAATTCAGAGTAGATGTAGGAATGAAACTTTTAAAATGTGTTAGTTTATATTTTTGTTTGATATGATGCTTCTCTATTTCATTAATTCCTCCTTATTTATTAGTTGGCCTTAATACATGATTCACTCTTATAATTATTGCAATTAAGGGCTGTTGAACTTGCAATACTTCTTATGCCAGGCTATAATATGAAGGTAATTTGCAGGCCATAATATGAAGGTTATTTGCTTATAGTTGTAATTGATGACTATTATGATTTCTTATGTGCATAATAAATTTAGAAAGTAGTTATGGATGTTGTGTTTTGATTTTTGTTTTTGAAAATTTTGAATGGTATGAAAATTTGGGAAATAGGTGTAATGCATATATATAGTAAATGTTTTGTAATTTAGTTTTGATTAAATATAAATGTATTGATTTTTTATTTTTTACATATTTTTAGGATTTTGAAGTATTTATTGAATATAATTTTAAAAAATTGAATTTTGAAATTTTTTATTGAGAAATTTTTTTTTTAATCAATTTGAATATAAATTAATAATTAAATTTGAATATAAATTGATAATTAATTTTTTAATATTAAAAGAGATAAAGATTTTAGTTAATACAATTAAGTGTAATGTTGGAATAGTGAGATTTATGTATCAAATATAATTTTGTACTAAGCACATATATTATATAGACTTAAGTACATATATTATATAGGGTTTCAATAAATATTTTGTATAGTGTTTAGATATTAAATATAAACTTATTTAAATACATTTAAAACATTGTATTTTTATTATTTGAATTAATTAATTTAAACATTCGTATTTTAAATGAAAAATATATTTTTATATTTTATAAGACACTAAGCTGCATGGAGTTTGTTTTGGGACTGTTTTGGCTGATGGCTGAATTTTGCAAGATCTGTACGGATTTTCAAACTCAAATTGTACATCAATTGACATCTCTGCCTTGGAGATGAACTGTCTTGTAATGGCTCTCTTTTTCTTTGATTCACAATGAATAGGAAGAAAAAAGTGTTTTTTTTTTCGTTTGAAACAAAATGTATTGGAAAAGTGATAAACCTGGGTACACTCTCTTTTACACCCAGTCAAGTACTCCGAGAAAATGGAATCATCTAGTTTCTTCCATGGCTACTTCATGAAAAGGAGAAACCTTGAGCTGACCATGTTAGGAACACTGACCATGTTTGGAACACTGAAAACTGATGACACAAGGCCCAATATAAATGTAAGTGACCACAAACAAAGCTCCATCAGCATTCCATCACAAATTTCAGCCTTCTCTGCAACAGAGAACATAGAAACAGCTCAAATTGCAAAGGAATTAATATCTATTTTGGGGGAAGAAATTACACAAAGAATCTTATTATTGTTCCCACACATAATAAAATGAATGTTATACATAGAATGTACAGAATGTTGCACCGAGTTTTGGGGATGGGGGATAGGTGAACAGGGGTGCAAGTTTTGAGGGTTGGATTGTGCTAAACGATTTCCGAAGGATGGGGGCAGGATGGCAAAAATTTACATTAAAAAAAATTAAGGATGATCTGCACAAGGATTTCTGTTTGTTCCGATTATAATGTGCTCCTTCCAAAATGTGTTATGCATGCTAGAGGATGAGCCTTGTGTCTGTTACGAGTTTAAATCCCTTCTTAATAAAGTAGACAAGTCCTTCGATGCAATGCCTCAAAGTAGGGTACATAAAATAATAATGCATTTGGTATGCCTGCTGTGTGGAAGGCTGGAGTGTCCATGATATGAGGTGCTTGTACGCCTTTGTTCCCACTGCAGTGATTCTGCCTTGTATACAAGCTCCGGGAATCTGTCTTTGATTCTTCAATGAAGATGGCACACCAGTATTAAGTCCAAATTCCTTATGAGTAAGGAATTGATCCATGGCATTCTCTATCTGTAGATGATGTTAAGATTATTTTCATGAGTGTCAAGTATGGTGCTAAGTGACCTCAACAACTGACGGTGTCCGTATTAAAGAAAATAGAATCCTATGTCGCCATTTTGATAGGACCAACAAGACATCCCCAAGATGGTCAAGGAGCAGATCAGACAATGGGGACGACCAAGACATCCCCGATTTCAAGCGAAACATCTCACGGCTGTCGGGTGCATGCCCTGCATCCCCAAGGACGTCCTCGGGATAAAACTGTTGTGCCCTTGTCCCCTAAGGATTGGGAACACGTCCCCAATGAAACATAGCTTATATATACATCATCCAAGAAACAACTGTTAAAACAATTTGTGCCACATAATAATCTTATAAACTCATTTAGATCAAAGTTCAGAAATTTAATTTCAATAGTTCATTCCAAAAGGGGTTACAATAAGAGCTCACAGCTCTAGTAAAATATTACTAAGATTCAAATGTTAACAAAGAAAGCTAAGCTGACGAGTATTAACCTATTAAACACTGTCCTGCTATATCTAAGGAACAACTATGTGGTTTAACGTCATTTTGCATCCCCGCATAAAATGAAGTTTGGAAAACTCTTTTTGAGTGTGGCAAGCTTACGGCTATAGCATACACAAGATCATTGGCATAAACCAAAGAAGAGATACATATAAGAGAGCAATGATTGCCCCCTTGAAATGGATAGAACGCAATAAAAATCTGATTCATACATCCAAATTTGCTTGAAGAGCCATTTATTGCATCTTTTAGTGTCTTGAAATGACATCAACAAGAAGTTGCTAACATGAGCAAAGGGAAGTATAATTTCTTCTGATAAGAGCAATATAAAAATCAAGAACCAAGAATAAAGTGAAAATGGCACAATGCATGCACAACACCCAAAGGTCATTCGGCCTGAGATCAGAAAGAAACTATCTCATCAAAAGGGCATATTACAATCACAATCAAGCTCCTGCCAATAATAGGGAAAGACTAGCATTGTGCAATATTACACGTACAGCTTCACAGGCCCCAAGTACATGGGCCAATGTTAACAATTTAGAAACCTCATGTGTGGATATGGTTTTGCCGAAATATTTAATTATGGTATGCTGCAGTTATGTATACAATGACAGCGACAAAACATACATTTTTAATTCACAATAATTGTATACAGAGCTGAACATTGAAGATTTTGCACCAGCAGATAAAATAAAATAAGTTTCCATTTGAAGTTACTCCATTTCGCACTGCCTCTTGTTAGTTATTTCTGTTATGGAAAAGTCAGCTCAATTGGATTAATTTGTATGACACTTGAATGTTTTTTTAAGTGTAGTCTAAAAGTTCTAAAATCAGAAAATTTTGATTTTTTTCGGCATAATTTTGAAAAAAATCTGACAAATTTTTAAAAATCCTGGTTAAAACTATCAAACTCTGAAATTTTGGGTGCTCCAGGGGTTTTTGATGGTGTTGAATCTATTTCTATCATCAAAATCACCATTAAAACACAGTTAAATTTAGATTTTGCAAAATAAAAAAAGCTCCATTTTTTAAAAGTACAATTCAATAAAAAAAACCCACTCCGAGCCAAAATGGTCGAATTTTTAGACAGCTCTGTTTTTTAAAATACATCCCAAAATTATATTTAATTCATTTAGCCAAAGCTCTTATATCTTAATTAACCTGGCAATGTGGGGAAACATCCGTGTAGACATTGATACCATTCACATTACATCAAAGCTTATTACATGCGAAAATAAATGAACTACCAAATATTTAGATATGCATAACAGTTTACACAATTCAACATTAAGATAATGTTGCAGATGTCCATATCCTTGCAGTTCATGTTGTAGAGAAAAGGTTCCTAGGATACAAGTACCTGAAAGTCTCAACGTGCTAGAAGATTAAACAGAATTCCCGATATGAACCCATATCCCTGCACAGAAAATTTCATGTCTCTATGCTGCTTGTTTTTCCTGGAGTATTTACTATTGAAAATACATAGAACAGCACAAGCACAGAAGAATATTCCAATTCGGCCTCTGATAGTGGTTACAACCGTAAGAAGAGTGTTTGATGATTTGTTAAAATTTGCTAGCATATTTTGGCATTTATGCAGATATTTGGCTCGGATCCATACACCATACACACATTGGTGAGGGCAAGCACAAAAAACCCTCAATCCACCAGGGAGACACTTCTGTGATCCCACATTGATGCCGAACATCTGTCCCTAGGGTTGTTGCAGAAAAGACAGATGAGGAACAGTGTACTCATTTCCAGGGAAAACAGACTGCACAGTCTGCCCGCTAATATCAATGACATTAACTGGTGCCACTGTATCTAGAGATACAGAATTAATCGTAGCGTTTGTCAAATGAACTGGTGAAGTACTAGAAGCTGGTTTTCTTCTGTAAGACTTGCAAGAAAGTAGTTTAGCAATTTGCAATTGAGTATTCATGATAATCTCAGTCCGTCTAAGATCCAATTCTGTTCGCTTGCCCTCAGCTTCAGCACGCAACCTTTCAGCATCTTTGTAAATTTTCATCTTTGTGTGTTGCAGCTTTAAGATGGAGTCTGCAAATGATTTAATACTGGAAGCAACAAAATCACAACTCTTATTTCCAGTCTTCTGCAATTTGGCCTTATTTGGACGAGTTTCTTTCTGTCCAGGGTTGGGTCTAGGACTACGATTGGGGCTAGGGCTAGCCACAAGCTTGAATCCAGGAGCACTGGTATCGCTTTCAGGAAGTATACTGGCAAAATTATCATTTGTTTGCAATAAATTGTTTAAGACGTCCTCCTCTTGTTCACTTTCTTGCTGGTTAGGATGACGAAGATGGGTATGGTAATCTTCATGAAAACGGAATATTTCACCGTTTTCTATTAGAGACATACCTTGGTATCCAGCATCCATACCGCCTGGAATGCTTGCATTCCGAGCCGGGCATCGCAGCATCAGATCCATTTTTGAGAAAAACGGCCAAGACGAGAAATTAACCCCATTGTTACTGCAACTTTCCAGGGCTTCAGATCGGTACGTTTTCTTCATACCTTCAATCTTGTTCTTGCATTGCGCAGGTGTTTTCAAGGACTTCACTCCACCGGTACGATTGGATACATGTGAACAAACTTCCTCCCAGTTTCCTACCCTAATGTTTCCCCGGTTTCGGTGGTTCCATTTAACTTCATATGCCATCGAGCAGAGAATGTATGGCGCCATCACTCCATTCCCCCTTCTTAAATCTCTCTTCATTATCTCTTGAAATTTTGGAGGACTTCTCAATTTGAGTTAACTGTGTATGCAACCCCGGGTCCATGGACAAGACACTGTCCATATCAGAGGATGTTTCTTTGAAGAATTCAACCACTAAAAGTTTAGCAGATGGAAATTAACTCAAGTTCCAACATAAAAACCTCAAATCTCTACTAAACTGCACAATTTCAATTATCCATCAGGGAACTAAAAAACGCTAAAACATCCTCATGATTCTACGTTAGCCAAATTCCATTGAAAAGAATAAAGAAAACGTAAAAAGGGGAAAATCTCTCACAAAACACCACAATCTTCCATATTCAGCAAGTGAGCACTTTTAGGTTAAATTTTTACGGTTTAGGGTTTGGTAATCAAACTTAAAACCATGATACAGAATTAATTCAACCACTCTTACCTAAAGCCCGCACCAGTATAACTATAAATGCAGAAATGTTCCAAAGCTAAGGATAACAACATCGATTCTCCGCACCAGTATAACTATAAATGCAGAAATGTTCCAAAGCTAAGGATAACAACACCGATTCTCACCAAATTTAGCTGCAAAACCTCCTTTGGAACCAAATTCAGCCGCCAAGCAATCATTCAACTCTCATTCAGCGACAAAATCTGTTGTTGCTTCAAGCAATAGGAATAAACGCATTCGACAGTAGAAGCAGATGCCCTCGCCCAAATTTAACTGCAAAAGCCTCACTACAGTCAAATTTACCCAGTGATCTGCAACTCTTGGGCAAATATCAGCAGAAAACTACCATATTCCGCAGTTCATGCCAACTCCATTTTACGCTTCTGCTAACATGAAAAAATCACAATTCTGCAGTAGTACATAAGTAGGGATACCAGAATTGTATGCCACCACATTCTTGCTCGACGGCCATTTTCTCCAGCGATGTTTAAAAAATCTAAAAATTAATACAAACAGCCTTCAAATAAAGCAAGAAGACTGTGAAAGAACCAGGCTAAGTTGCAATTTCTTCTGCCTGAGACTCAAATTCCTCAAATTCCTCAAAGCTCTACATTTTTTAACATTTTTAGGTCTCACGAACTTTAGATCTGTGAAAGAATACTCCACCTGGACTGCATGCAGCGAGGTTTTAAAAGCTGCATTTGATGCTGGGTGGCAGGCTCGAGAACTACTTGCTTTTAGGTGACGGGACTTGGAGCCTGCATGACTATCCTCTACCCAAGACCTGTAACATCCTCTGCCCATGTAACATGTACAGGGTTTACCTCGCCTCCTCTTGGGAACCCGATTCCAAGGAATACGTCATGTTTACCTGACACTCAAAATTCAGATAATAAGTTTTTAAAGTTTTGAATTAATAAAATAAATTTTCAAACATTACAAAATTTTGTATTTTGTAAATATTAAACTTTTAGTACGGATAGCAGTCAATAGAGTCTATTCAACCAGTGTTATCATTGATATAGGAAAGATGAATTTGAGATTTACAAATGTCATAAAATGGTAGATGAGTTTCAACTAAGCTATAGTGTAGTTATAATGTAGGTGGAAACTATATTTATTTTATAATTTTATGTAATCCGTGCAATGAGAAAAATTGTCAAATCTAGAACTCTTACCCAGTAAACTGTGAGAAAAAACATAAAAACAAAAATTCAAAAATAATATTATATGTAGTGATTTTGCAAAACATAATGTCTTTGTGATTTGATTTTCAAATTAATTGTAAAAGGCGGAACATATAGTCTCCTGCCTACAAGACTAAAAATACAAATGAAAAACTAAATAATAAAAACAATAAAATAAATATAAAAAATTATTTATAATTTAATTGAGATTTTATATTACAATACCTTTATACCAAAGAAAAAGATTTAACCAACCAATTAATAAGTATAAAAAAAACTTTATGTTACTTTATATTTTGAATTTTATAGTTCAAACTATCAACAAAATGTAATAAGATGACTTAAAAATTTTAAATCAAATATAGTAAGTATATAACATGCAACTTACTTTTAGAAAAGCAAGTGTTGTAATGCAAATTAGTCTTTATTTAAATAACAAAGTTAAATAAATAAATTACTTTATTTTGGAATGTTGATCCTAAGTTTAGGAATTGAAGTCATGAAGTTAAAATTGTTATTTAAATATTTTTAATGGTTTTGTTTTTGCCCTAATTATGGCTTACTGATAAGATTGGGGATTTGAACATGTGATCTTCTATTTACAACTTCTCATTTAACTTGCCCCACTGGCAAACATTTTTCATGGTTCAAAATAATCACAAATGAAAACACTATGAGTTGTAAATGACTGATAGTAAATTATCATAAGAAGAAGAATTGTTAAATTATTGATCCATATTTTTTTTCCTCGAAAAAAAGCAGTAATTTTATTTCATCTTGCAAGTACAAAATTACATTGTGATCTTCAACACTCATTAAAAGTGTAATTGCTAAGAAGCATAACAAATAACAGACCATAGTCAAAATAGACCATAGGTCTCAACAAAAAATAAAGACATGGAGAAACATCACTGTACATAGAATTCAGGATATGAAAAAATCTTCTAATTTCCCTTTTTTCCCTTTCTTCTTTGTTTTCACTTCCGTCCATCCTCCGAGACTTCAATTTCATAGTGAAAACAAAAGCATGGAAAATGAATAGAAGGAATGCAAATTGCAATCAGTTATGCAAAAGAGAGCAACTCCAACAATACAAACATATTTTTGAACGCTCAGACAAACCCAGAAGCGGGTTACTTCCAAACAAGAAAATTTCACCAGGCACACTTTTTAATTACTTACTTAAAAGAATTCAAGGGAAGGGCAAGATGCTGATTTTGCATTGGAGCAGGACAAGCCGATTTGAGATGCTATAATTTTTCAAATAAAAATGCTTGAAAAGGAAATGATTGATTTTGATTTTGTAGACCTTCCACATTTGATATAGACATTTACAATGTAAAGCCAAATATCTGATTGATTCTGATTTTGTACACCTTCCACATTCGATATAGACATTTACAACGTAAAGGCAAATATCTTTTGGGAAAGCCGGTGAGCAGAAATACAACACCATATAACGAAATAATATTTTGGTTCCAGAATTCAGGAAAGATCGTGATCCAAGTCAATAAATAGACGGTGATCAGACAAAAAATCAAAGGCTATCCTTCTTTCCACTTTGACGTGTCTAATGCAAGGTTTGTTTTTATCCAATTACATGCATTTTTTTAGCGTAAGAAATCAAAAGAAAGTGTCATTGCGTTAAAATTATAGGAATCCGCATAGAGACAGAGATTATGCTTGCATATCTCGAAACAAAATAAGCAATTTTGGTGCAAATATAAAAATCAAAACAATAGTAAATGCATTTACTCATCCATATTGGTCTCTAACCAAGATCATAACTATTTCTTTCCAGATACTTCCTACTATTATTGGTATAGTAAATTTGAAAAAATGACCTAAGTCACATCGTTGGCTATAGGTATCAAGGGAGCGTGGCCTCTACTAAGATACAACAGATTGGTTGCATTGCTATAAATTGGTTGTTAAATAGCTGGACAATGGAAGTCAAACTACTATGGGAAATTTGGGTAAGGATTGGAAGTGATTTGGCTATGTTTCTCCCATATTGGTGATCAATTAAGCTCAATCGGAAATGTATTCTATAGAAACAAGTTCCAAACATAAATATATAAATCTGACCATCGTCGTTGTTGCTTAGTTTGAGCGATTATTACCTGTGAAAGTCCAGAAGGAGGAGAAGGATTTCCATATTGGCTACCCAAGTTTTAGATTGTTAGATAGAGGCAATGCAATGTTAGATACATGTTAGATAGAGGCATTCTCATCGGCTCAGACAATGTTCCATGAAAGGAAGTTAGGCACTGCTTGTCCTCATTTAGAGAAACAACGAAAGGTTTAAGATGTTCTGTCCCCTTTGTCGAATGAAATAGATTAAATGTCTTTGAAATCGCAGAAGGTTTTAATTAAAGTCCTCCACAACGGCACAGAAACTCGCGTCAGTCTACCACAATGGCCTTTTTGACGAACAAGTCTGGCCCGACGGAAGAGTTAAAGTTACTTTTCCGAAACGGCGGAGGAACTCGCCTATTTTTTTCCGCAACTCCTGGCCTTGACTTCTTTTGTTGCAGCACAATATTATAAGGCTATCAAACAAGTTGGAACAATCAAAGTATGAAATATACGTATTTTTAGGACGTGTTTCAATAAGTAGTTTAGTTTTAATTTCGAATCTTAGCTCACAAAAATCTGTTAGTTTTTTCAGAATTTACTTCAATCTAATCTAGGATCTTAACTGAGAGAACAACATGTACAACATATCTACAGCATATCAGTCATGGACACAAAATGCAAGCACACAAGAGACACAGAGTTTACTTGGGGAAAACCATAAAGGTGAAAAACCCCAATAACTTCCTCAGAGATAGATAGAGCAGTGATAGAACCCAAACATAAGAGATAGACTCTTAGTAGCAGATCCTCCTCCTCCACAAGTGCGCCACTCTCCAAATAGAGTGCAAGAGATAAGTGAGTGAGTGATAAATGAGGAACACACCTCCTCTATTTATACACTACTCCGACTTGTCTTTTACATAAATCATGTAGGCTCCAACTTAACCACATAACATAATGCTGACTGGGCCAACCCCCAATAGGGTGGTCTAATAACCCTTTGACCCACATGGCCGACCCCCAATAGGGTGGTATAATAACCCTTTGACCCACATGACTTATACAGGGCCGACCTGAACAAGGTGGTCTAATAACCCATCAAGTATAAGTTACCACACTTACAATATAAATGACGACACTTCCGTATAGAGAAATAATAACCTCTCTATATGGATACAATATACATATATGAAATACATTCCGAAGTTACATATACATCAACACTCCCTCTTAACTAGGAAGGTATTTCTCGACACAGGCCTTCTAGCACAAGTCTTGTTCTCTCGATCATCGTCATTGGATAATCGTCATCGAGTCATCATCATTATCACTGCTGCTATCTCAATCATTCTCTGAATCTACTTGTCATAGGAAGTTCTACAGAGCCAATCCTTTTTCATACTGGATGTAGGCCCACCACCTGCAGGTCTTCATCATCATTGGTCATACGGTGGAATCCTCAGGACTCATCACATGCATTTACAAAACCTCGCAAGAGCATCCCAGGCCTTTTACGAGCACACAACTCAACCTCTCGAATATCCCAGGATCTTTTACATGCCATTGCACAACCTGTCCACGACCACAAAGTATCCACCTGATACTCACCATACATCCAACTGATGTATATCATCACATGATCAACCGGATCATCATCACCACGAGCAAGCCATCAAGTAGGTACACATCAGGACTGATTACACTGCCTTTGCAAAACCTGCAAGATCTCTCAGGACTGATTACACTGCCACTGCAAAACCTGCAAGAGCATCTCAGGACTGATCATATGCCTCTGCAAAACATGCATACCAAACTGTCACATTAATGTCTTCAGATCATCACATAGTCCACGGAGCACAACCTAGATGCACACACACAGCACTTACACTCACCAGCATGGGAGGACCAACCTACCACCATCTGGGAAAGGCTCACAGCACTTACATCGACGACCATGGGAGGACCAACCTACCACCATGTCGGAATGGCACAACACTTACATCAATGACCATGGGAGGACCAACCTACCACCATGTCGGAAAGGCTCAACACTTATATCATGACCATGAGAGGACCAACCTACTATCATGTCGGAATGGCTTGGAAATTACATCAACGACCATGGGAGGACCAACCTACCACCATGTCGAAAAAGCCTCAGCAATTACATCAACGACCATGGGAGGACCAACCTACCACCATGTTGGAAAATCCTCACCCAGCACTTACATCTCACCATGGGAGGACCAACCTACCACCATGTGAGAATGGCCCAACCCTTACATCTCATCATAGGAGGACCAACCTACCACTATGTGAGAATGGCCCAGCCCTTACATCTTACCATGGGAGGACCAACCTACCACCATGTAAGAATGGCCCGGCCCTTACATCTTACCATGGGAGGACCAACCTACCACCATGTAAGAATGGCCCAGTGTGCATCCGTGTCTCCAGACTTATCACTTCCCTCTGGAAGGCATCTCGATCTGAAGTACACCAAGTCTCCCTCTGAAGTATTCAAACTTCAATTTGGCAAGCGGCTTGGTCAACACATCGGCTATCTGCTCGTCCATCGCAACATACAGGAGCTTCATTGCTCCTCTCTGCACCATATCCTTGATATAGTGGAACTTGATCTCGATGTGTTTCGACTTGTCATGGAACACCGGGTTCTCTGACAACTTCACACAACTTTGGTTGTCGCAATATATACAAGTAGCACTCAACTGGAGATCAAACAAATTAGGGAGTAGCTTTCGAAGCCATACTGCCTCACAACTAGCAGAACAAGCTGCGACATACTATGCTTCAGCTGAACTCAGTGTCACATAGGATTGCTTCCTGCTAAACCAAGAGATCACACCTGATCCCATACTAAAGCAGCACCCCGAAGTGCTCTTCCGATCAATGGCACTACCTGCCCAATCTGAATCAACATAACCCTCCATGTTAAAATTTTGATTCGCCTCATACTTGAGCCCATAATCCACTTTACCCTTCAGGTACCTTAGAATATGCTTTGCAGTTATCAGGTGAACACTCCTCGGATCCATTAGGAACTGGCTCAATGTGTTCACAGCAAAGCAAATTTCTGGCCTCGTATTCGTCAGGTACATCCAATCATCTGACGATACATCATCACAGCATCATCCTGATGCATATTATCTGGAGCAACATCCTGAAGCTCGTCATCCATGATCATCTTGATCATACAATGCATCTACCTGATGCATACCAAGTATCTACCTGATACATATCATCATACATGATCCACCTGATCATACAATGTATCCACCTGATACATACATAGATACATGATCCACCTGATCACACAATGTATCTACCTGATACATATCAACATACATGATCCACCTGATCATACAATGTATCCACCTGATACATATACAGATACATGGTCCAAGCATCCAACATGATGCATATACAAATACATACAAATGATCCAACTGATCATACAGAACAAAAACTAGAACATCATCCTAATGTTCATCATCCAGCTCTTACATCCACAGCCATGTGAATGATCCTCCTTCCAACATTGTTGGAATGGCTTCAGCAAATGTCTCCATCACTTCTTCTTCGAAGTGTCACCAAGCAAGAAAGTTGTCTTGACATCCAACTGGTGTATCTACCATTTCATCAACTGCTTTGTATTTCTCTATGCTGCCAACTACAGCATGCTTGATCTTATAGATTTATTTGGAAGTCACCACAGGCTTCCGATCTAGTCTTGGGACCACATCCCAAACATCATTCTTCATGATCGATGGATCATGGCATTCTTCCATTACTTCATCCTGGATCCTGGGAACTTCAATATCTTCAATAGTTAGCTTTGTTGCTGGAACAAATGTTGTAGTCCTTCTTTTGTAGGTGATGGTATACAATCTTTCCTACAAAAACAAGTTAAATTGCATGATTAGAAACATCTCATAGTTTTCAGAACAAATTCTTACACATAAATAAATATGTCATACAGTCATGCAATTATCTTAGCTAATGCTTCAATACAACATTTATCCATATCCCATAACTTTCTAGATGCTTGCCAATCTCTACCAGAACATTGTTAAGAGTGTGCACAACTCCCAACATGTCAGCAAAGAGGTTTCATTCTATATAAGTAGCAATGGAATGTTGTACAGTGCCATAGGCCACTTACCCATATATATTAGTAGTATATTGTTCATCAATGCAACTATTCTAATATGAATAATACACAACCTAATACTAGGAACATCAATATATACATTATTGAACAGTATTATTTAAATAGTCAAATATGCAAGGAATGATAATTCAAATACTTATCTTTATTTGTTTGTTGGGTTGACTCCCTCCTAGTCGCAACTCCATTTTGATGTGAGAAGTGGTCAACTTCCTCTGAATATGTGCATCCTTGCAGAAACTGCTGAAGTGTGCTCCTTCTTGAACTTTGCTTCCTTGCAGGAACAACTGGAGTGTGCTCCCTCTTGATCTTTGCTTCCTGGGTTGCCTGTCCTTAAACTTATATCCATCCTTAATCACTATGCATGCTTATTAGTATCATCATTGTGTATAATCTCAAACATAAAAAGACATTCATTAGTATAATCTTAATACTATCAAAACACAATAATCTTAAACATGTAGAGTCATGGTCATTTCAAACATAGATAATAAACATTAGTATTTAAGATTTCAGGGAAGATTTCTTTTACTTATGCATATTCTTATTTGATCATAGGACTCTTCTGGTTAGTCAAAACATAATATGCATCAACCCTTGATTACTTACATTTCCAATCATATCAAATATACTTATATAAACGATCCTAACGCAAGGTAAGATTCTAACTTGATATAGGAAAAACATACTTGGATTAGCATGTTAGCTAGCTATGTCTAACATACCCCCATGATGTCTTCTTGTTCTTCTTCAATGACTTGTGCTAGTAACCTGCATGTCTCATAAGTTAACTATTGTAGAACCAAGTTATACATACCTCGTAAGTAGATCTTCTATGTGATCCATGGTAATGGATGAATCTTTGTCTTCATGTCACCATGATCATATGTTCTTGAAGTAGAACATGATTTGTCTTTCTTGATGTACCTTTTCATGTTAGTGAACAACAACAACCTCATACAACATCACAATGCATTAGTACAATCATAATACAAACATAAGTGTCATAACCCTAATCAATGAATGACTTCTATCATGCATTCATGATTTTATCAAGGTGATACGACAAGTCTAAAATTAACCAAGATTGTACTAGTCTTAACAATATGAAGACAAACATATCATAAACTTAATCATGAACAGATTTCATAACATACATGTAAGTCATACCTGTCGAGATTGCTTGTAATCTTCCTATGTAAGGCCTCAGCCTCATCTCCCTTTGAAATAGGAACTTCTTCACTTATATAGGAGATCAATCCATTCTCTTCTAGGATTAACCCAATCTTCTTGATTTGCGGAAATTGGATCTGGAGCTGGATTAAGGTTTGTTAGAGAATCCTTAAAAATTCAAACTTTGAATTTCAAACTTCTGAGAGGACAGAAAGATGCATCTTTCTGAGCTGATCAACCTGGTATACTCAGAATTTGAAAACTGCAAAGTTTCACCCCTCAAAATTGCCTTTTAGTTTTCCGGATTCACTTGGGAGGACCCTGAATTAGGGTTTGATTTTCCCGGAGTTTTACCCAACCAAAAGATTTGGTTCAAGGCTCTAAGCTTTTATTTTTCTGAGGAGCTTCCAGCTGTGGTCACGGATTTCCAAAATTCCAATTTTTGTAGAAGCCCTAATTTTCCATCTTTCCGATCAAAGTCCCGAACTGGGGTTTGATCAAGCCCGACCTTCTACCCAACCAAAAATTATGATCTTGGTCTCTAAATTTCGATTTTTATGAGTAGCATCCAGCCATGGTCTCCGATTACGAAAATTCCAACTTTCTCCGAAACGCTAAATTTCAGAAGCCGTGAATGACGATGCTAAAAAATAATTCTGTTTTGACAGAAATATGTACCTAATTTCTTCTAGTGTAATTCCTACATTTCAGCTCCACAGGGTCTGAAACTTCGTCCTGTGGTATCCTGACCTGTCATCTTTCCAACCCCATAGTTTTGACCTCATTTGGATTTTCTGATAGAGAGTTATGCCAAGTGTTGCAACATGACCTGTTTATGGGATAAAACAGGAGAGCAAACTTGTACGGTGTGCCACGTGTCACTGGTAAACCTTCGGCCTCTGAAAAATTTTCGTGCGAAATTACAGTCCATGCACGACCTGTCAATTTTTACGAAATTTCATTTGGCGCTTCCTATCCTAAGTTATGACCTTTTTTCCAAGGTCACTTGTTTATGACTGATATCTGGAAGAGGCATAAACCCTAACTTGTATTGATCATAACTCACAAAGTACAATGAATTATAAGTTGTGCCTCTCACACAAGGTACATGAGAATGTTATCTATGACCTGTAAACTTTTCAGATCCTGAACCTTTGCCAAAATGGATTTATAGTGAAAGTGCTACGATGACTAGTTTTTGCTATATCAAGCCCTAGCTTTGCAAGTGCACAATGTCTTCTTCTTAGGCTAGCTCTGATACCATGTTAGTTTTTTCAGAATTTACTTCAATTTGATCTAGGATCTTAACTGAGAGAACAACATGTACAACATATCAATCATGGACACAAAATGAAAGCACACAAGAGACACAGAGTTTACTTGGGGAAAACCATAAAGGTGAAAAACCCCAATAACTTCCTCAGAGATAGATAGAGCAATGATACAACCCAAACATAAGAGATAGACTCTTAGCAGCAAATCCTCATCCTCCACAAGTGCACCACTCTCCAAATAGAATGTGAGAGATAAGTGAGTGAGTGATAAATGAGGAACACGCCTCCTCTATTTATACACTACTCCGACTTATCTTTTACATAAATCATGTAGGCTCCAACTTAACCACATAACATAATGCTGGCTGGGACAACCCCCAATAGGGTGGTCTAATAACCCTTCGACCCACATGGCCGACCCCCAATAGGGTGGTCTAATAACCATTTGACCCACATGACTTATACAGGGCCGACCCCAACAAGGTGGTCTAATAACCCATCAAGTATAAGTTACCACACTTACAATATAAATGACGACACTTCCGTATAGAGAAATAATAACCTCTCTATAGGGATACAATATACATATATGAAATACATTCCGAAGTTACATATACATCAACAAAATCAAGATAAAAAATTCCAACAATTTCAAAGGTTTATAATTTAAAAAACTAATGAAAATAGATTCATGGAAACTTTAACCAGTTTTTTGATATTACAGATATTTTTGTGCCAGCCGAATTTACGAATGACATTGACAGATCAGTGAATGCAGTGGAGCCTTCAAAGAGCTCGTACTTCACATAAAAGTTGAATTTCATCATGCAATTGAGGGCCAAGGCATTCCTTATACATACATCTGCTGCAACAGCTTTGCCGAGCTTTTTGTCTCAAATTTCTGGCAAACCATATATCTACCATCAATGTTTTGATCCACCGTCAAAGTTTTTAACATAAACATTACAAATCAAACCATATAATTCAAAAGATCTGCCCATGAAAGTTTTTAATCTAAATGTTAAAGATCAAAATATATGATTACAAAATCGTTGTTCAAACCAATGTCAATAAAACATATGTTTTCGAAAAAAAGAATGAACATGGCACAAATTGGAGCAACCTCATTTAATTCAAATTTTGAGATAGACAACTCCCGATCGATTTCGGGGGAGTTAGGTTAAGTGTGTCGACCGCTTTCAGGGGAGTTAGGTTAAGTCTGCCCATCGAAACAATCGGTGGGCTTAACCTAATTCTGCCGAAACAGTCGGCCATTTTTTAGTCAATGAAAACTTAGAAAATATATCCATTGAGATGGTCGACAAGATTAACATAACTCCGCCGAAACGGTCGGCAGGCTTAACATAACTCCACCGAAATGGTCGGTGGGCTTAACCTAACTCCGCTGAAACAGTCGGCCAAACTCAGCTTATTCCTTGTAATCTTTCTTCAAAATCATCGATACTTGAGCAAGCTTCAATGTTGGGTTGATCGATTAAAGAAAATAAAATTCCGTAAATACAATAACGTTGGGTTGATCGATTAAATTTGAGTAAATAAAAAATAAAAATTAAATTCGAATAAATAAAAATTAAAAAATATATATAAAAAAATCCTTTCAAAATGCTTCCGGATGACAGAATTGTAGATGAAGCGTTAAATTCCTTGCTCAGGTTATACCTGGAGGGTATCCAACCGCCGCCTGTGTGGTTCCCTACCTATTTTTCAATACCACATAAAAATAAATAGCTTAGTTCATAAGAACTTGAATTGGTCGAGAGTGGGTGGAGAAACATTTGACAGGGATCCATCAACAATGGCCAGCATTCTGGAGAATGCACGAGAGGAAGATGATCTTCTAAAGGATAACAATGATGTCTCAAGTAATCCCACTAGTTGAAGACTTGTTCTTTGTGGATGTTGAAGCTGGTGGACAATCATGTTTTTCTAGACGAATCGTCGAAATAGTATTCCATTCGGTCTTCCATGGGCATTCTGAAAAATTCCTCTGCTACTTCCAACATTTTGTTGATCACCACATCTGTAATCCCATGATTGATTACCTGTTTTTACATACAATACTGAGCCAATATTTCATCCTAGCTTCAACTTGACATAATCTCTATATGCAGAAAACATTAGAAGGAACTACGGATATGAATTTTGTTATAAGAATATGAAAGCTAAATACCTGGAAGAAGCCGTATTTAGCACAGGCTCGACCAATTTGTCGGATAACCTGGGGTCTAGTGGAATTGCATAAGAGACCTTGGACATCCACAAGAGGTATATTGGAGTCCAAAGAGATGACTACTTGATCAAGCCTCGGTCGCTCGGTGGGAGGTCTGATGTAATGTTGTGGAATCTCAGAATAGTTTCTTCCATTAGATATTAATGGCACCGATGATTCCTCTTTCTCGTTGCAATCAATCATCTCATCAGTTTCAGTTGAGCCGGAAGAGACCTTCTCCATCCAGTCAGTTGAAGAGGCCATCCCTGCTTTAATATCTCCATCTGATTCGAGGTATTTATAATATTTCATCGGTTACCACTTGTGTAAAGCTGCTCCCACAGGTATGCTCCATCGATACACAAGTGACGGAATGTCTATGACGGTGGTTTGATGGTGGAGGAAGATATGAACCAATATGATGAGTGGTTTGTGAGTTAATGAGTCTTGTTTCATTCACATGATTCACAAGAGATAGAAATGGAGAACTGGCAGCTTGCACCACCCAGGATAATGATTCAACGAACATCTTCCATACATTTAATGGATTCTGTGAGTTTGTTTGGTACAACAGCAATAATAATTCATTGATAATGCTCCTGGGATGGTTTCCAAGCATCTTCAGGATTATGAGCTCCCAACTTTAGTTCATAAAGTCGAGGGAAGCTATAACAAGGTACACGACAAAAGTACTTCCAAACGAAAAACCTGTTGAAGACTAAATCTATGGCCGCTTCGTGAGGAGTTGATCCAACGGACCGAGAGCACCATCCACGTGGCTAGATTCCATTCGCTCCATGAGTGAGGAATCTATCCAACGTGGAGGTTATGGACCTCCATGGTGAAATGCCTACGGCGTAATTATCAATACATCTTGAATTTATAACTATTTGTCATTATTACTTTTGGAAACATCATCACATTTTCATTTTAATTTAAATGATGTAATTTAAAAATAGATATTTTTATTAAAAATTCCTCATCACATTTTAATTTAATCTAAGTTTATTAAAAATAAATGATTTTTTTATATCAAATAAATATTATTTAATTTAAAAAAAAAAAAGTATACTCGTGGAGAGAAACGGACGTGTTAGTTGCAATGACATGTTGGAAAAACAAAAAGCTGATCATTAAAATGAATTATTAGAGGCACCTACAAAACTTTTTAGAATTAGGTGTAAAAAGATGAAATGTAGACAGTAAAATCACCTTCGAGAATATATAACTTTTATTTAGGGAAAAGTGGTATAACCACCCAAAAATGTCATTATTCTAAGATTGATATGTTATTTTTTCTCTAAAACATAATGCATATGTTCGCGTTGGTCCACCGGTTTGTTATGTAAATTGTCAAATTATGTGGAAAAAAAATGTAGAGGCGTAGGCAACAGACGGATCTTGTGCAGGACTATATTTTCAAAATTTTAAAAGTTAATTTTATATTTTTTTTAAATTACGAAAGTCAGTGAAGCCCTAAATGACACGGTGGTTGAGCCTTTGTCCACCATATCATGGTCTTAACACAATCAATCAATTTTTTTTTAGCTTGTAGGTATTCTTGTACTCTTGTTCAAGCTCTTTTAGGTTTTCGAAATAGGTAAGCCACTCAACAGTTATAGCCAAAATAAACGACCTATGTTTTTACAAATTTGACATGAGTGGAGTTAAAAATGAATTAAAAATAGAAAACAATAACATATTTATTCAAAAAAATATAGTTAGAATCTGCACACAGAGCTTGACAAGTGCGTGCAGTTTCATCAATAGTGCACAATTGGAGCATATGCGGAATGAAGGGTGAAAAACATGAAGTTACAGAAATTGGTGTGTTTAGATATATCTCAGTACGAGTCTCAAGGTTTGGCAATCTGAATCTAGTACGAAACCTGCAAGGGTGCCAAAAAAAATTGAATTTAAACACGCATAAGCGTAAATGCGTGCATGCATACTAGAACGCACATGTAAATGTGCACACATGTTGTTTAACACACTCATTTTGTTTTCTTCCTCTCCCTAAACCCCCCCTCCCTCTCTATAACCCCCCCTCCCTCTCTCTTCCTATCCACCCAATCCCCCCTCTCTCTTCCTATCCACCCAATCCTTTCCCTCTCTTCCACTCCTCCCAATCCCTCCTTCCTCTCTCACCTCTCTCTCCATAACCACAAGGTTTAGAATATTTAGTCAACCATTTCCATGAATAACACCTAAATCCATGACATAGGATTTCCTGAGGCTGGCCTTGATTCCAACTATGAATATGGACATGGCCATTATAATGTCTTATATTCTAGGTATGGGTGTTTGGGCCGTATACATGGTTGAGGGATGGAATCTTGGATTTAATCCGTAAAATAAGAATGTGATCATCCACGTTCAAGAATAACAACTTACTCCACTACACGTGACCTCTCAAGCATATCCTTCACTATGAGTAGTGATACTAATGATATTAGGAATGTAACCCCTATAACCATTGACATCTAACCCTTATCACCAATATACCCTATAACCCCTAATCATTATAATCTCTATCTAGTAACCCTTATAACTCACAAATCCTATAATATGTATATATTATAACACAAAATACCTAACTCACATTATCTCCTGGTACATATAAATATTCATCCTTATAACCATAAATCCATGACCTCTATATCTCAATCCCCAAACCCTTAACCATTAGTCCCTAGCCATTGCAATCCCTAATCCCTATTCCAACTAACCATTATAACTCTCGGACCACTATAATCCTAAACTAGTATAGCCCTATAACTCCTAAATCCTAACACATAATGATATATCCCCCATTCCCTAATACTTTTGTCCCTTAACCCCTATAATCCTAACCTCTAAAGTTTCTAGTCAAATAAAAATTAACCCCTAAACCTTATAACTTATATAACCCATAACTCTTAACCCTTCTAATAACTAATTCATCTCAACCTTAAATCCTCACCTGAAACACATGATCCTTTATAACATGTATAAATCCTAGGCTCTACTATCCATTAAGCCCAAGCACCTAAACCACCTAACCCATAGAGTCCCTAACCTATAATACATATTATACATACCCCTAATGAGTATAATCCCAAAATGATAACATGAATTATACCTAAATATTATAACCTTTAATCTCAAATCCCTAACCCTTAACTTGTATAAGCTATAATACTTGAGAAGCCTTAGCCATAACCCCTTACTAACCATTGACCCAAACAAGCCACAATCCTTAACCCTTGTAAGGAAATAAATCCAAACCCTTGACTCTTATAACTTGTATCCTCATAATTCCTATCCTTTATCAACCTTAACCCTAATAACACTCAATAATTATAATTCGTAACACACTAAAAATATAAATTAGTGAATATTATAGGGCATAGCCACTAGAACCCTTAATTCATGTAACTCCTAATCACTAACTCCCAACAATCCTTATTATTAATGTACATAACATATCCATTGTAACCACCAAACCTTATGATATCTTACCAATATAATCATTATCCCTTGTAATCATTAACCACTATGACCCTTAACCAATAAAAATATTAATACTTAACTATTTATCCATTAAATACAAACCCAAATAAACCCCAACCTCTATAACTCCTAACCCTTATAAACTACAATCCTCATCAACCCTAAGCTCTATCATCAAACAATGCAATTTCCCCATCCAAATAAATCTCATGAAGGGAAAAATTCCATGAAGCTACTAGTTCCCTAGGTTGGGGTGGAAACAATAGACTTGGAATAAGGGAGCTATAAGACCCCAAATGGACATTGGCTTTACAAATATATATTAAATGGGGTTAAATAACTATTATTAATAAGAAAATAAGGTGGCACTTGGTCATGAGGGCACATAGGTGGTGTGGGACCCACACAAGGAAAGATTCTCCATGCCACATGGCATCCTACTCTCACCCATTCGAATCCAAGGTGGAGTCTAACCTTCTTGGGGGAGTTGGAAAGGAATTATACTTGGCATGACTCAATGAGGGTCGAATTTGAGTGGAAGAGTAACTCCCATGGAAGAGGAAGAGGCATCTTAGAGGCATTGTGACACTTGGGATAGATTCCCTAGCTTCTATGACAACCATGATGAATATTCTATGAAACTTATGACAAGGATTAGACCTGATTGCTGACATCTGACCTATATGACATGTTAGGGATAAAAATAGATTCTAAGAGGGCGCACAAGGGATTTATGGCATCCAAGATTCATCCCATTCGAATGGATGGAAGAGGAAGACTAGGAATTGTTGGAAAAGTGGCACTCATGGGAATATATCCCTAATTCGAGTTGGGATGAAGCTCTTGGAGGGAATTAGAGCCATGGAGATCTTGGGATGTTAATAAAAGACCAAAATAAATAAGGAGACCAGCTTTTGATCATTTATCATTTGGAAAAATTGGAGAGCATAGCTTGTCCATGCAAGGTGGATGTTTATCCTTCTTACCTTAGTACCAATTTTGAGGGTGCAAGATTCCCATCCTAATTGGAAATTGGAGAGGAAATTCAGACCTTTCATTGGAGTTGTATGAATACATTTGTTTACAAGTTTAAGCTACAGGGCTGCTCGTGACCATCTCTCCTTCAACTTGTTCCTACATCTTTCTCACTTTTCTCTCTATATTCTTGCTCTTGGAGGAAGGGTGCACATGGTGAGATGATGATTTCTTTGGGGAAGTCCAAGGGGACCCATTTATTTGTAATTTGATGTCTACACTATGTATTTTATGCTCATATGAACCTTATATCGAATCTCCAAGTGAAACTATGTATAAATGTCAAACTATGTATGAATGGTGCCATTTTCCCACATATCTTGTTGTAAGAGCTTGAAGTTGTTTGGTATCGAATTGTTTCAGTCAATATATGTGGTTTTAGTGTTGTTTGGAGAACCATTAATACTAAATAAATTTCATATACCTTATGCAAGTCCTTGGAACATTTCTCTCAAATTTCATAGCAAGTTATAGCGTTTTTCTCACATTTCCCCTATGTGATGACATGTTTACAAATATTTGTTTTATGGGAGTTGAAGCAGCCTTTAGGAACTGATAATGATGCATTTCGGTTCCCAGTGAAGTTATCTATCTAATCCATGTATCTTTTCTAAAATTTGGGAGGTTCGTACTGCATTTGGGAATCCATTAGTGACCTCTACCCTTGGGGATTTGAACCTCGAAATTGCTAGTAAAATTCTCCATTTCCTCCTGAATTCAAATGAAGGTTGCAAAAGTATTTTGAGAGTGTATAAGCACCCATAGGATTCATTTTTATGTACTAATACCCTTCAAACACCTTCAGACCCAATTCGAAATCCTAGGAGCCATTTGGAATCACTTGAGTCATCACTAGTCCAAGGTTTGAATTTGACCAAAATTTGCAATTTTTCCAAATTATTAAAAAGGGACACTACAAGTGGTATCAGAGCATGGTCCTGGCACCTGATTTGGGTGACCATTTATGAGGTCAAGAATTCATCCCCCACCATTAGAATCCAAAACTAAAAGTACCTTTGGTGAAGAGGAAGAAGTAGGGGAAGAGGTGCACTCGAGTAAAACTATGGATAAGGATGAGAAAGGAACCTCAGATATGGAGGAGAAAGAGGAATTTAGGAAATTCATGAAACCATTTTTTGAAGAAATGACAAGGTATATAATGCAAGGGTTCGAATTGATGGCTAGTCAAATTGGAATCAAATTGGTAATATGAGGCATCAGTAGTTCCCCTCTTGAGGAAAAGAAGGCATTTGGTGGAGGCATTTTCTCAAAGACAGGGCCTCATAATTGACCCAATGAATTTCAGATATCAACAAGAGCCACCACACCCAATTTTATTGAAACTAAAGAGGACCTTCACACCCAATATGGAATGTAAGAATTTCTAGCAGAATGGCAGCAGTTGAGTGAATATTGTAGGAGGACCTTTCCATTTGATCAATTCTTTACTGTCTCAAACAAGCTCAAGATGAGGGAAGGCAATAGAATTCCTTTCCAAAACAAAGAGTTGATATACACCATAGGTAAAATTCCCCTTCCTACCTTTGATGGCTCATCTCAAAGTTCTGAAAATACTTGGATACAAAATTTAGATGTATATTTTCAGTTGAATCCAATGGTTGAAGAGGATGCTCTAAAAATGGCTATTTTGCATCTTGAGGGGGAAGCCAATGATTGGTGGTTCCATGTAATTAAAACATTGGGACATGATCAGATCACATCATATGAAGAATTTGTTAATAGGTTATTGGAAAGATTCGAGCAAAAAGACCCTGAAATGCCTTTCAAGGAACTAGGACAGCTGAAGCAAACTGGAACCCCTGATGAGTACATGTTGGAATTTCAAAAATTATATTTTAAAATGACTGATGTATCTATGGTTCGATTGGTATTTTTATTTACTGAAGGATTGGCTGAACCTTTGAAAGGTTTAGTTAAATCTCACAAACCTACTTCATTGAAATATGCCATGAACTTGGCAAGAGATCTGCAAAATGTGCTACCCAAGACAAAGTATCCTCCCAAGCCCAACTTTCCTTCCAAGTTCAGATTTGACAAGAAACCATGGTAAAAAGATTCATTTGGGAGGGACAAGAAAGAGGGACCAAGAAATGAAGAGCTCAGAAGAAAGAAACTATGTTACACATGCTTTCAACCATGGGTACCAAGGCATATCTGTGCTAAGGGAAAAGCAAAATTCATTGAAGTATTTTCTGATGATGAAGGGGACATGGAGGAAGAAGAAAAACTTTCATCCCGAGAAGAGGGATATGACACAGTAGAAGAAGATAATCCATCACCCAAAAAAGGGAGAATGGAAGTGCTTTCAGGAGTGCCTCATTTTCACACCATTCGATGCAAAGGAGTGGTATAAGGGAAGAGAGTTTCAGTATTGGTAGATGGAGGATAAACTCATACATTCATTGATGCAGCCTTGGTGGAGAGGAGAAAGTTACCTACTGAAGCATTCGATGTTTTCACAGTCATCATTTCAGGTAACAATTCTATGGAATGCAAAACATGTATTCCAAAGCTACAACTTACCATAGGAAATTACACATTTACTAATACTAGCTTCTATGTGGTGGATATTGCTGATACAAATGTGGTTTTGGGAGTACAATGGTTTTACTCTATAGGAGAACATACATTGAAATACCAAATCCATGAAATGAAGTTGAAGGATTCGGAAGGGAAAAAAAGGGTAGTGAGAGGAATGCACACCTATCCAAATCAAGTGGTGTCTTCCCATAGTATGAGGTCCATATTGAGGCATGGGGACATTGAATAGGCTATTGAGTGTTTCATCACTTCCCCCAAGCCAGCCATAAATATTGCAGAACATCCAAGGGAGATAAGACAACTACTACACAAATATGAAAGGGTTTTTGGATACCTTCCTCCTGGAAGGCCACCTGACAGAGGATTTGAGCAAACCTTTTTTTTGGAGGTGGGTACTTCACCCATACAAATACCCCCATATAGACACCCAAAAAGGTTCAAAGATGATATTGAGAAGGCTATTCAAGAGCTCTTGGGATTGGGACTCATTATACCAAGCTCAAGTCCCTATGCTTCTTTAGTTGTTTTGGGGAAGAAAAAGGATGGAACCCTAAGGATGTGCATTGATTTTAGATCTCTAAACAAGAAGACAATAAAGAATAGATATCCCATCCCTAGGATAGATGAGCTCATGCATGAGATATATGGAGCAAATTTATTTTCCAAAATTGATCTTATATCTGGTTACCATTAGATTCGAATGAAGGAGGACGATGTGCAGAAAACTGCTGTTAGATGTCACTATGGTCATTTCAAATTTCTTGTCATGCCTTTTGGTTTGACCAATGCTCCAACCCCCTTCCAATAATGCATGAAAAAAATATTTTGCAAGCAGCTTCGTAAGTTTGTTTTGGTTTTCTTAGATGATATTTTGATTTACAGTAAGACATGGGAGGAACATTTGCACCATTTAGAAGTTGTATTGAAAATATTGCATGAACAATCTTTGTTTGCTAAGTTGTTCAAGTGAGAATTTGGGTTGAAATAACTTTTGTATCTAGGGCACATCATTGGGAAAGATGGAGTAAAGGCACAATTGGAGAAAATAAAGTCTATTCTTGAATGACCATCAGCCAAGAACATCACTGAATTGAGAGGCTTCATTGGGATATGCACTTACTATAGGAAGTTTGTGAAGGGGTTTTGCAAACTAACTGCTCCCCTTACTGATTTGAACAAGAAGGATGCTTTCAAATGGGATGAAGAAGATTAAAAGGATTTCCAAAGAATGAAAGAGGTAATGAGTAGTTGTCCAGTACTTGCATTACCATATTTTTCTAAACCATTTCTTTTGGAATGTGATGCATCAGGGGAAGGAAAAGGGGCGGGCCTAAAGAAAAATCAACACCCCATAGCTTTTGAGAGCAGAAAATTGCAGCCACATGAGAAGCTCTACTCCATATATGAAAAATAAATGTTAACCATCGTGCATGCCTTAGCCAAGTTTAGACAATATATGGTGGGGAACAAGTTTGTGGTCAAAATTGATCATAACAATTTAAAGCATTTCCTCACACAAAATGATCTCAATGAAAGGAAGAAAAATGGGTAAGTAAGGTCCAAGATTTTGATTTTGACGTTGAATATGTAAAAGGGAAGAATAATATTTTAGCAGATGCATTATCTAGGAGACCCTCATTTTCCCTTATGGACATTTCAAAAGATTGGAAAGATATGTCAATAATAGAGTATGCCAAAGATAGTTTTCCTTGTGATGTGTTAGATGGGGTCAAAGGAGATGATAAATACAAGATATTGAATAGTCTAATATACTATAAGGACTAGATATATTTGGTTCATGGTTGGAATCTAAAGCATAAGATCTTGAAGGAAGCTCATAATTCTCCTCTAGAAGGCCATTTTGGTTTCTTTAAAACATATAGGCCCACTATTCCTTCGGCTTCCACTCATGTGATTGCTAAGGGAGTGTTGTTCTTCCTCATGTAGGGAGCAAATGATATTTTATGTTGGATTACTCCTTTTTTTCTCTCTCCCTAAATCTCACTGTCTCTTATTTTCTTTAGAGTGGCAAATCTCTACTTCAAGGATGAACTTGCTCTGCAATCTACTCTCATTTCTGCTTTGATACCATGTTAACAATCAAATCAAAGGCAGAGAGAAATTGCACACCAAAGCAATTCTCTATTTTGCATTATTTTATAAATTTATTGAATACATAGAAAAGACTTCTCTAGAAAGACCCGACAACCTAAAAACTATCTAGATGCAAAGTACAGATTTTGACTATGTCAATCTCAAAATTCATAAAAAACTAACCACTTCTTGAATTTTCAAAAGTAACAGCTAACTAGAGTAATTACTATATTCTAACAAAGAAGGTCAATTCAAAAATTACACAAAGAATAAGGTGAAATAGCAATAAAGTAATAACAATATCCAATGATGAAGAAAGTGAATAGCATGAAAGTAATAAGATGCATGTACTAAGATTACATAGTTATGGTCATAAGAAAAATGAGTTGAAATAAAAATCATATCATGCTTCTCTTTCTTTTCAATATTAATAGTTGTTTTCTTCGATGTTCTAGATCTCTAGCACCCAAGGTTCTACTTGAGAATCTAGGAGATTGCCACAACATTTAGTTTTTATTAAAAACCATGAAGAGCCAATCATAAAAAACATATAAGAACTCAACAAAACATGAAGATCCAATCATAAAAAATATTAAAAAAATTGTATTGGAGCCACAATGTTTCCCGAGAGATGTTTCTATAAAAGACAAGTCAGTTTTGGTTCGCATAAAATAAGGTCGGTTCCCTGCTTTTTTATAACAACAAGAATTTGTATGTGTTATAAATGTGATAGACACATTACAAAGGTGCACACATTCTTATGACAACATATATGTCATTAAGTAGTTTTTATGGTAGGTAAAATTCTTACAACCATATGAGCTCCCTAGGCTCACATTAAGGGGGGAAATGTGAGCCATTAGGAGTTTTTAAGCACTAAGTTTGGATGCTTGTTCTTTGGACATGATTAAGGTACAGAATTTGAGCCTTAGGTTGTAATATAAGATTCTAAGCATCTTGAGCCATGAATAATTCCTTAAAGAATAACACTTGACCTTTGAAGGGTATCCTTTGCCTTTGATTGTTGACCTTGATGCAATAAGTAGGTTGTAGACATTAGGTATGGGTCTTGGGACCATGAACATGTTCAAGGGAGGAAACCGAGGCCTTATGTCCTAAACAAAGATTCCATGCATTTAGGACCAAGAATGATGTGTCAAATCACAACACATCTAGGATCGAGGGATATTTGGCCTCCATATGAGCATATTCAAATATGATCAGGAGGTTATGAACACCAAGTTTGGGTGTTGAGTGCCTAGATATGGATGGGAATATTTAGTTTATTGGTGAGGATATGGATGCGATTTGGAGGTTTTGAACACCAAAACTGGTTCTTGGGATATGGAATTGGTCAAAGGATGAAACCTAGGCCATAGGTCCTAAGAGAAGTAGGGATGATTTTAAGACCCCCCCCCAAATTTTATGTATAAAGAATGGGTGAATCTCCCCGATATATAGGAAAAATTAAGGCGATTTTATCAATAATATAATATGTATATATCATTTTTTGGCGAATTTTTCATTTTATTATATGATGTTGTAAAATATTGGTGAATCTTTCACTAAATTATAAGATATTGTAAAATCTTGGAGAATATTTCACTGAATTATAAAATATTGTAAAAACTTGGCGAATATTTCATTAAATTATAAAAATTTGTAAAAATTTGGCGAATATTTCATTGATTTATAAAACACATTGAATGGTACTCTGCTTGTTAGTTCTGAGTTCAGGGCTTCTTCAAATGTTGATTTCAATTGCTCTATTTCAAGTTTTGGTCTCAATACCAAATGGTAGTGGCCTTAATGATGCCTTCATATCCAAGCAAAGCCTTGTGGATCTTGTAGATACATATTCTAAATGTGGGTGTTTGGAGGATGCACATAAAATGTTTGACCAAGTGCCAGAGCAAAATATGGTCTCATGAAATGCAATGCTTTCAAAATATGCTCAACATGGACATGGCAAGGAGGAACATTATCAGAGGGTTTCTTGGGGTGGAGATTGTCATCCATATCTCAGATGACGATAGTAATTGCCACTTCTTCTTACTTACAGTTTTTCCTCTACTACTTGAGTTTCTATATTTATTTTTCTCCCTACAATTAGTAGAGTTTTCTTCTTGTTCTTCTTTAATAGTCTTGGGAGATGATAATTTTTGAATTGATTAAATCAACAAAGGAATTGCACCCACATATTTGTGATGGAAAATCTTGGCTAAGTAGTCATGACTATTCTACCAAACTTGCCCAAGATTAGTACATTTCCCCATCCACATGAAATAGCATATTGTGGAGGAAAATTGACCCACAATTGGAAAGCTGCAAGTGGGGATTAGACTTGGGTCGATATGATAAAAAAAACCTACTTTAACCACCTAGGCTAGACCCCATTGACCTAGGGGGAGTTGAATTTCACACTCCCCTATGTCCCCTAGCAAAGGAAATATTGAACAAGAAACAAGTGAAAGAATAATGAATTGTTCAAGTGAAGAAATAAATGAAAGAGGACGAACCACATGCCAAATATAGTGGGATGACAAATGATTGGCAGAAAATGATGCAAAGACAGTAGTGCTAAAGAAGTCCATATATATTGAAGCATATGACAGGTGTTTTCCTTCAGAAGGCTATCTGGTACTAGAAAGCATGGTTGGATTCATGATTTATCCATCTAGTACAACCATGGTCCATGATAGACATCATGATGATCCAACCATGCTTTCCAGTTTCAAAATGGGTCCTCAACAAGCTTCCTATAAAATCCAATCTTTTGCCTCTTTTTTAAAAGCAAAAGCACGAGATTGAGAGAAAAGGACAAGGTCACAGTCTTCACTGAACTAAGGAGGGGAAATTGAGTGCTTTCAATGCCATTAGAAAATTTATTGTGCAGTGGGGATTTATTCATTGATACGATCGAGAATCGGTTAGAATTGTGCAAAGTGGGCTTAGACTCTTAAAAATAAAAATATACTACCCCTACAGAAGCTTAGCTACAATGAGATGAAAGAAACCAAGAGTAAATTTAATGAGAGTTTGATATATGTGCTTACATTCATGACTTCTAGATACTTAGAGATTTGTATAAGACAAAGGACTGCAGGTTTCTCTTTACCACACATTGCCATCATTTAACTAAATAATTTCCTTAACCCCCTTATGTTAGTCTAAATAACATATCATTCTCATTTGATGTGAATCCCATGATTTTAGATAACAAGTTGAATTCTAGCATTTTTCTAAGAAAACAATCAATGTTGACAACAATTATCTTAGTTTGGATTTCTTAAAAACTAAGAGGTTTCTAATATTTTATAAGATAAGGTTTGGTCCACATTGTTAGATTGGATGTGATCCTCTTGCTTGCTACTAAAAATGTTAATGTATAACAACCCAAACAAATTTCGATGACAACATTTCTGAGTAAAATTGTTATGATCCTTTCCCATGGTTCAAAAGATTGTCATTTTGATTGGGAGAGCATCCTTGACTATTTTAACTTTGGATTCTTTAATATTATGTACTTTTACATTTGGTAAACCTGTATGATCTTAATCTTTGTCATTACTAAATTTATAGGGAAGTTTATTAACAACACTTATTATGTCAAATCCTAATAAAAATTATGCCCATAAAACATAGTTCATAGTGTCCTACCACATTAACTAGTCATGTTCCATAGTTTGCAAATGGTTTATGCATTAGTTCTTTTCTTTAATAATCTTTAACACCATTTTTTCAAATATTTATGCACTTTTTATTGTAGAAGAATACTAATAAAATTAACATTTACAAAATAGTTATTTTATATTTGATATTGCTATGAATTATTATGTGTTGCATAACAACTTCTCTCTTTTACCCTCTCTTATGTAATTCTTTAAAGGGTGTTATCTCAATAGTAGAGCATCTACATTACGAAGCAAATGTAAATTAAAAGGATGGTGGTTCAATTCCACCGTGCTCTACGATAAATCAATACAATACATGATAATGTAGTTTATTTTTAAGAAAATAATCTTTAGTTGATGCTCAAATGATTAAAAATGTTTTTTATACATTGATTTATATATTATCTCTAGAGAGTTAAAAGTGATATGGAGAGACAAAATTATTTGAACAACTTTTTTTTTGTCTCAACTTGAGACAATATAGTTTATAATTGACATATCCTTTATTGTTGATATAGAGACAATAGTTTAAGACACTCATTTAAAGACAATATTTAAGACAAAACACAAACTTTTTTTTGTCAAGTTCAAACATTTTGCACAAATTTTGTCTCAAAACCCCCCTCTATGTAGTAGTGTAGGGAGTTTGTCATTTGTAAAGAGGGAGTGAGTGGGGTTTTGGATGATAAGACGTTAGTTTGGTCATATGATGTTGAAATATTCTCATATATGATAATAATGAAACTTAATTGTATATATATCCAAGGATATCTTGTTTAAATCTCTAAATGCATGTTCTTTAGAGTTGAGACATATTTGAACTCCTAAAGAATGGATTTTTTTTTCATTAATATAAGATTTTTTTTTAATTAAGAAAGGAGATCAAAAATTTAATCCTATTTGTTAACACCCAAAAAGTGCTCACTAGCTCATTTACCACATTATATGGCTCATTTGTCCATTTTCCTACCATATTTCCATTAAAATCCCAAAAAATCCCATTAAAAAGCCTCCAAAAGGCCTAAAATGCCTCCAAAAGGCCATAAAACCCTCAAAATAGCCTAAAAAAGGCTAAAAAACCCCCTTTTTCCTCCAAAAATAGCAAAAATCCCCTAAAAAGGGAATAAAAATATAAAATAATGAGGAAAATGAGGAAAAAACCCTATACAGCTGCCTAAAACCATGTGTTTCCTAAAACCATGGGTCAGCACTCCACCACCAAAAAACTATAAATAGGTGATGGAGATCCCTTATTTGAGATCCACAATCACAAGCACCCTTACTCTGCCAAAATCTCTCTCGAAACCCTAGTTCATCATTTGAACTATTTTCACCTTGAGAGCCACTTTGGCCCATCCCCACCATTGGAGAAGGAGAAGGAGCATTCAGAAGCTTGGAGCATCCTCTTGGACACTGCAAAGGGCTTCACTAACCTTGACACTCAAGGTAACATTAATATAAAATCATTTTTTACATCTTTCATTTATGTTTCATGCAATGTTTAAAGTAGTTTGTTAATTGTTGTTTTAGCTTAATCATTTAATCATTATTGAACTGCTACTAAGGAGTCCATTCTCCTTAGTAGGTGCTCATTGGCACAAGCTAGGGGTAAAACCCTAGCTACACTATTTAGATTTTTTGTTTTTTTTAAATTAAGTTATTTTTTGTTAATAAAAGTTATAGCAATTAAGAATCTCATTAACAATTAAGCTATTATTATTCTAAATTTATTAGAAGAAAGGTTGATAGTTTTTAATGAGATATGCAAGATTTATATTTGATACAAAGGTTATAGTTTTTAAAGGTACATGCACATACCACTAATTTTCTTTATATTATAAAAAGTTTTAGAAAATTAAATCCTATAAAAGACAATTTATAGCCATTAAAAATCTCATAACAGGATTTACTTTTTAAAAATCATTATTCTAAATTGATTAGAAGAAAGGTTGATAGTTTTTAGCGAGATATACTAGATTTATATTTAATAGAAAGGTTTCATTGGAATGCACCCTACATGTTCATATCATTAAGGCTTCTCTTAAGGTTTTAGAAGTTATAATATTCAATCAAAGGAATAGCATATTATTGTGACCCCCATGATTGAATTTGAATTTGAATTTTAGTAATCACAAATAGAATATTCAACTTGCTTAAATCATAAGTCACTTTAATGCATGTCTAATGGAGTCGTTGAAGCAAATAGGGCCATCGACGGACCACCCAACACTTCCGTTGCCATGCAGACCGTAGTGTAGAAGGCATAGCGAACCATCTCTAAAAGGGGAATTTAGTACACTATTTATTTACTCACGCCCAAATGTGCGATATACCAATGGTCCTCTAACAACTGGACTAAGTGAGAGCGATCCTTTTTCGTATCACTATGATCTGGGGCTTTACCTATCTAGTTCGAATTTCCTGACCTTACTGGACCTAAGGTGACCTGACCTGACCTGAATACATTCGTGAATTACCAAGGAAAAGAAGACCAAGCCGAGTACAAGTGCTTGATAGTAACTATTCTGACTTTATGCACATTCTAGATCCATATAGAGTGAGCAAAAGTAGGTGATGCGGCTTATGAATGGAACAATCTTGACAAGGGAAGAGGAAGGAGATCCCATCATGTTTCCAACAAATTAATTTGAGGTCTGGTTAGCTTGCCGAGCTAGGTTTATTACCACATTGAAGTTACATTTTTTCATGTTTGTTTGTTTGGTTGGGACATTTGAAAACCTCTCCCTCCTAGGGTCTGGTCATTTAAAAAAAATTGATATGCCATAGAAAAAAGAAAGGTGAAATGAAAACAAAGCTTATTTTTAAAAGATATAAAAAATTATTTAAAAACATTTTGACATATAAGACATGGAATTTCAAGCATGCGTTACTGCGTAACAATGAACTACGTCATGAAGCCCAGAATGGTTCAAAAATCTAGAGTTTTGAATTGGATAATCCATAAAGTATTTGAAAGAGGCAATGGAATAGGATCTCGACACATAATATATAAAATCCACAGAAAAAAAAGTTGCCTAGAAGAAACGAAGTAGTGTATGGATCACTTTCTGGAAAAGAAAGTATGCATGCTTTCCTGTAGGGTATGGATCGCTCCTTGATCGTGTTTGTCAAATAGGCATTTACTCCTGCCACTAATATGTAGTGAGTTGCGTGGCTTGTAGGGTATTTTTTAAGGATTCTAATATTATACTTAAGTATAGTATCCAGCTAGGCGATTATTTTGGATTGAAAAAAACATGTATATAGATAGGTAGGCGAATATTAATTATGAAACATACAATTTACTACTTAAATGTGTAATTTTTGGTGAATATTATGATAAAAAAACATATTTTATGTAAATATAGGCGATATGATATTAGAGACTTAAAATGACCAAATAACGAATTTTATTTTTTGAAAAAAAGGTTGAAAAATAGCCAATTGGCGAAATTTCGCCCTTAAAAATTACCCTGGCTTGTAATCTCAAGCATGTCATTGCTAATACAACTAACCTACAGAACTGGATGTATTCTCCCTTGGTGTGTTTTGCGTGGATTTCCTTGTACGCTTTCATCAACACAGACTTGATGAATTTTAGATTTGCAATGGATTTTTATGTTCTTGAGGATGATTATGTGCTTTATATCTCTCTTCGAGGCCCATTTGACCAGCAATGCAACACCTGGATTTATTCTTTCATTATTATAATTTTGATTGAAATTTAGGCTTGAATTTGCGAAATCAAAAAAAAATTATAAGCTATTTACAAAGCTGGCTGGGACTTGCTACTCTGGCATCTCCTCTTGTTTTAAGTGTTGGGGTTATTGGGAACTTAATATATAATGTGTGATAAGGAATAAGGTGATTTGCATTGTTCAAATTGCAATTTTGATTGCAAAAATAAATTCAATTTTTATTGGCCCTCAAACACATCAAATATACAATTTCAACATCTTAAAACTGTAATTTTTACCATTTCAATCAGATTTTGACTAAAAAACTCACTAAAATGCAAATGCAAATCATAAATCATTTCACTTACACCTAGTGATAATGCTACGAAACCTATAATAGTCCAGGTTGCAATCTAAAAGGATTTGGAAGAATAAACACACTTGTGCTGCATGTAATAGCGTTTTGGAAGAATAAAGACACTTATGCTGCATATAATAATCCACGTTGCAATCTAAAAGGCTTTGGAGGAATAAACACACTTCCATTGTGCATCTCAACCTAAGAGAAGCAGAAGTCCAGAAATTTAGATAAAATGAAAAATCCCCATGTGGACTGACATTATAATACACTTGAGTTAGTCCACATTGCATGGATATCTAATATAAAGTGCATCGAGGTGACCTAACTCACAATTTCCTTGTCGGATTTTGAAATAGGATTCCAAATTGCTTCTGGCATTTCCATAAATGATAATCCATATACGTAATTTTTTTAAAACAATATTGACTTGCAAGTTAAGATTAACATTAATATATATCAAGTGGGAAACAATGGGAAGAGAAATATACACTTGTGGTTTCCTTATCTCGTTTGAGTAGACTGTGGGGAATTGATTATGATTATCAAGCAATCATAAGCTATATAGGTTATGGCTAGTTGGTGAGGAGTGGTGCTTACCGCCTCACCCACAACGTTCAGGAAGATGGATTTATTATTTCAATCATTTAACCACAAACTTTAGGGAGATTTATTTATCATTTCTAGATCATTCACCCACAGTATTTGGTGGGAGAGATAGAGCTATCACTCATCATTCCTTTGCTCCCTATAAATTGAACTTGAGATCATCATGATCTACACTGCATTGCATACAGAGAAGAAGATACATAATGTTTATCTACATATATAGTATATACATATTGTTAATTTATATGTCTCTTATATATATTGTATTTGGAGGCATAGCAGCTTGTGGAATAGCTACTAACCCTTAAAAGTACTAGAAAAGGGTTTTAGTGATACCATCGCCTTTGGACCTATAGAAGTAAAACCAAGATTTTGTGAAATAGGAAACCAACCTTGACCTAAAGTAGAATCTCTTTTCAATTGTTCAGCTCATCAGCATAGATGCCAAAGAGGATGGGGGAGAGAAGACACCTCATTCACATCTTTAACACAAATATGTACCAGCCGGATAAGACTAAATACATATATGATGCTTATATACCATGCACCCTTGATATTAAATTAATGAATGAGAAATCTAAAAATGAAATGCCATAATTAATGATTGAGATGCCATATTCTATAATTCTACCCCTCTATCCCACCTATAGATAGATTGATTCCTCTTCTCTTCGATAAGTAGGAGCTCGACCCAGATAATAAAGGCAGACTCTCAGTAGCATTTTTCTGAGCAAAGAAGTCTTTGTTCCATCTTTTGAACTCAAGCAACTGTTATTCCAAATAAGCTACTTGTTTCTAAGTTTTATAGTAGTAATAATAAGCATGTATATTGAACCAACTTTTGGAGAAATGAAAAGAAAATGTATACCCACCAGATTCATGAGAATGACACTAACGACCGGTATAAATACATGAGTTGAAGTAGGGTATAGTATAAGAGGTTTAGGTACTGGGATGGATCGCACTACTACAAGATTGCATTCTGCTACTATATAAATGGTTATTACTACTCTTGCTACTTAAACAGAGATTTGGGCTACTGTTACGGTTAATGCTACCTTTGGCTAGTGTGATAGTACGACCCCTATTGTGTATATAGTCCAATTGGGTGGAAGCAGTTCCCATGGCTTCTATATGTAGGGAGATGCGCCTGGCATCAACAAATCGTGTACTAATCTATTTTAGTAGCTAGTTATTATGTCGAATTAAAGTAGGGTGTGTGTAAATTTAACTGAAAATAAAACTGACCGAATAGAATTACAATATGAGTAGAATATCAACAAGGGAGAGGGAACAAAGGCTGCATACACAGTTTTGGTCGACAACATCAACAATCACAACAAGCTTCCCATAGTGGACATGGATGAATATTAGAATAGACGAGCAAGGAAGGAGCCCCACCCAAGCTACTTTCCATGGCTTTGGGGTCATGTTAATAGTCTATGAATGACTGGAGCCCAACCGAAGCTGCTTTCCATGGCTTTGGGGTCATGCTAATAGTCTATGAATGACTGGTCTCTTAATCTGGTAAATAAAGATACAATGAGTAAGTGATGAGTAAGTGCGTGATCAAAGATCCATACCTGTGGTCCCATGATTTGGAATATTTGATTGCAAGAGAAACCTGAAAGATCAAGCCAGGAAAGCGACAACTCCACAAATTCCAAAACAACCTTCGAAATTGAAATTTGAAACCCTATTTTTATAGAATTTCTGAACACACAAGCTTTGAAACCTATTACCCTTTGAAAGCCAATTCTTTAATTATATATAGGGGAAAAATCATTACTAAATGCCCTGATTCCATGATATATGGACTCGTTTATGTTAAAAAAATATCCAAATGGATAAACCATGGACGATGACAGTGGTATCCTGGATTTACAAGTTTATGTTAAAAAAATCTCCAAATGGATAAACCATGGGCGATGACAGTGGTATCCTGGATTTACAAGAAAAATATAGGGTGAAACAGTTATTATTAACTTCCATGTCCATAAATCGGGGGCGATTGAGGCATCCAAGACAAATTTAATTGATTTAAATGGGCGAATGAAATATTTTACAAATTTTTTGGAGGGCGAAATTTGTTTTCAGGGGTTCTCCCTCCTAGAAAATGGAGGGCGATCCCATGTTAAATATTGTTTTTTAAATAAAAATAGGACGAATGTTTTAAAATTTTAAAATTCTTTTGCATATAAAAATTCGCCCACTAAAATTTGGAAATCCCTTTAAATTCGCCCCTAAAATTATCCATGAAGAGAAACTTCTAGGGCTTGAGGACCATGAACAAGGTCTTGGACCATAACACTTGGCATCTATTAGGTGCATTTTTTCTCTATGTGGGAATACAAGAGGGACAGAGTAACCACTGAGTATTTTTTATCCCCGTATATAGGTCATGAATCGATACATGGTAAATGTAGGAAACCTAGGAGTTATTCCCTAAATGTACACACTTAGGGCTCAAGGGAAAGAATTGAGGTTACAAACCACCATATAGGAGATGTATTAGGGTTCTTTGGCTTCCAAGTGTTTATACATACTCCATTAGGAGGTTTTGAGAACCATTTATGGATATTAGGGCCTTATACATGGTTGGGAGGAGGACAACATACCTTAATAAAAATAAATCTTCTAAGGCTCAAGGGCCATGAATATTGCCTCGAATTACCATATATTACCTCTCAGGGGACCTATGGCCTCTAAGTGGCAATATGAGAGTCATTAAGAGGTTATGAGAACTAAGTATGGATCTTAGTGGAAATATTTAAGCCATTAATATGTTTTGAAATCCAAGTATAACTTTCATTAGCTTGGAAATGGATAGGGGAGAAAAATCCAAACTTAGTCCCTAAAAGTAGCTTATGGGGCTCGGGCCCTTGAAAAACATCTTGTACCTCAAAACAAGACCCCTATGTCATGATTTTAGTAACAACGTAGATGGGTTGTGATCCCTTCATCATTTTTGAAGAGGAAACATTGGCCTTAGGCAATAAATGAATTTTCTATTGATTAATGGGGATAAATCATGTTTTTGACAACCACATAAGTTTTTTATAGCGGTACTTAGGCATTCCATTAGGGATATGGAAACCATTATAAGGTTTTAGAACCATATATGTGTGATAAGGGTTTGGACATGGTTGTGAAGGCAAACTTGAGGCTTAGACCTTAAAGGTGTATTAATTACATAGGCTCACAACCATGAAAGAGGCCTCAAATGAAAAGGATATGTTTAGCCTCCAATAAATAATATGGGTGAAACTAGGAGTAATTTAGCACTAAGTATGGGTTTTATGGCACTAAACATGATCAAACGATGAAACCTTTACCTTAGGCCCTAAAGGAAATTTCCAGGGATAGGGAAAATGCGAATCCTTAACCAACCACATAAGATTGGTCTAGTATATTTTAAATATTTGAATGCCAATATGGAAACCATTGGTAGGTTTTGAGATTTATGGGTGGACCTCAAATCCATAAACATGATTCGAGGAGGGATACCAACATCTCAAGGCTAGAAATATATATTTATGGCTTAGGACCAATTATCAATTTGATGGGTCATTTGTAATGCTTTAGGGCATCATTCATGAACCTTGGTCCCTCGAAGGTGCCTTTAGAGCCTAATGCCTAATTTGCATTTGATATCTCTACATAGACATCAAGGATACCCTTAGGAGATCATGTGTGGTGGTTAAGCATGATATTTTTTGGCTTTGGATGTCTAGAATCTTTATTTAGGTCATAAGGACTAAGCTTAGGCTCACATAACCATGCATGGCCTAAGCTTCCTTATGGACACTTTGAGTATTTACTCCGGGGGCACGAAACCCAAACAGGTGAGTGGAATGGGATTTCGTCAACTCCCAAATGTGCATATGGCCATTGTTTATTTGTTCACGATGGACACTATTAGCACTTAGATTTTATTCCGGTTGTAAGAAAATAAGACCTAAGGTAACCTATTTCAAACCAAGCTTTAGGTAGAAAACCTAGCCATTTTTTCCACCAGAGAGGGCTTTCTCACAATATATATGTAAAGGCTAAGATATATAAAAGTTCTCTCAAAATTTCTCAAAAGGATTTTCTGGTTGAAAAGGAAAACAAGAAACGTTGGGCATGGAGTCAAAGTTTCAAATATATAATATGCCAGTAAGAGATATATACCAAACAGATTTCCACAGAGGCAAGATAGCAATCATATCACAGTCAATTTGATTTTTTCAGGGGATATAGAAAGAAGTAATGACATTCCATCAACAACAGGCATCTAACTGGGATGAATCCATTGTCAACTTTGGAGAAAATAGTGAATATTTAAATGCGATAAAACGAGGCATAACCAGTATGAACCTCGAATTATTTCAAGTGTTCATTTAAATATAGAAGAAAGACATAATGGAATCGCTCGACTTAATTTTGAAGTATTTTTGACAGAGAAGATTCATGACCAGATGGTCAGTTTTCCCACTCTGAGACATTTCAGGTTTCAGTCTTTTTTGATGAAAATGATTATGATAGCCAGTCAAGAAGAGTTGCAGTTCCCAGAAATCATTTTCACGACTTTATTAGAAAATAACATGTTCAATTACATCAATTTCATGCTCTCAGAGATTTACAGAATGATCTTTGGTAAAAATTTGCGTAGAGTATTACCAGAAATGCAGGCATGCATGCAATTGAGTACAGAGTACGCGACCGGAGATTGGTTTTTTTCAAAGGACAGTACAGTAATCAGATTATACGGGTTCAAACATAAACCTTATGTTTTACCAGCTTTTCTTACTTTAAGGGTTTTTGCTTTGGAATTCCTGAGACAAAAGTTGATTGTTGAAGATAACAATTTTTTGGTTTACAAACAAGCAACAGACATTAAATATCCATTCACACTTGGCCCATTCACAATAAAGAATAAAAATGCTGCTGTGTATATAGAGAAGTTATTGAAGGATATGAATTTTGAGACAGATATGGCTATTGAGTATGATCCGTTAAACATAATATCAAAACGGAGAACGGATCATCGCATCAAAGCCCTGAATCATCAGATGATTGAAGGGATGTCTGACAGAGCCAATTGGCTGGAATATAAAGAAGAAATCATTCCGGATGCACCCGACAAAGAAATGGTATTGATCGATACAACAACAGAGACAGAAAACACAATGAATACTGCATTGGTGGGGTTTAAAAGACCCATACAGGACATAATGAACATTGAAGATGAAGGAACAAAAAGAGGAAAAAAGTTGAAAGTAAATGAACAACAGGAGTTGATAGCAGTTTCAGAAGAGGCAAAAAGAACTGAAGAAAAAATACCAGAGGTTACAGTTAAAGAATACAGCATTAAAGAAACCCCAGTAGAGGGTGATGTAAATAGACCCCGGAATATGATGGATGTATTTGATGAACATAGTCAGAATAAACAGGAATCCTCTAAGCAAACTAGTCAGTTGTTTCCAAAAGTTAGAAATATATCCAATACTGAAGTAAGTTTATTTACTAGCAGAAATATCAGAGAGAATTCTTTAAAATTTTATATTGTCACAAAAGATAAGATTTCAGAGATGAAAGTAGATTTGTCTAAAATAAATGCCCCAGATAAAATTTTATTGCACAGACAAACAGGAGAAGTTATATATTCGGATTATTTGGGGGCAATATTGAAGGCAGACAAATTAAAAAATTCACTGGATAAATTGAATAATCAGTTGAGACAGGAGAAGGCAGAAAATAAGTTTCGACAGCAACAGATTAAAAAATTGCAAGTAGATTTGATAAATAAAGAGGGAGATGCAGCAACAAAACTGCTCAAAGAAAAATACGATACGATCCTGATGTTAAGACGAAAGCTAAAAATTCCAGACACTGTACTTATCCAAGGAGTAGAATTAACAATACTGGAAAAAGAAAAAGAAGAATTATCTAATGAAGTAAACGATGTTACTGCAAAAATGTTAAAGCTTTCTGATGAAAAAGAGCATTGGGAAAAAGAGAAAATCATTTTAGAAGAACAGTTGGAGGAAACAAGGAAAAGATTAGCAGAAAGTGGTCAGCAGCAAGTACAAATAGACACAGAGGAAGATAAAACTGGAGTAGATGGTATTTTACAAGCCATGTCCCAAGTAAGTTTGAAAGAAAGTGAAATCAAAGAATTGAAGATAGAAATACAGAAGATGAAAGAAGAAAAGGAAATAAAAAATAAGGAAATAAAAACTTTGCAGACAAGGAATCAGGAATTAAGTGATAATAATAAAGGATTAGCAGCTCATGTGATAGGGCAAGCTGCTATGCAAGGTTGCAAACACATAGTATGGGACCAAATTATAAAGGAAGTTGAAAAACTAAGACCATATCTGGATTACATAAGAATCAAAGAAAAGGTAGCCAAAGATGCCTTCGAAAGTTGCAGAGCAGTCAGGGAGAACTTAAATAAAAATACAAAAGAAGTAGCCTAGAAAGCAATAACATTTTTAAACAGTCTAACTGAAGCAGACTTGACAGCCATGAATATAATGAACAGAATTTCAGTCATCACATGGGCCAGAAGGATCTTGGGGAAGTACTCGCATGTTGAAAATATTGAAGCTAAAGCTGGAGAAATACGGGAAGAAGTAGTAAAGTTTAAGAAGCAATTTGAAAAATTAATAAATAAAGGATTCCCTGCTTTTTGGAATGAAAAGAATGAATTAATTTCTCCTAATGAGTATAATAAATTGCTGTTTGACATAAGGATGGATCACAGAAAGTTCCAGCAGTTGGATCATATGCTTACAGGAAAAATTTTAATGGAGAAAATAGCAGAGGACTTTGAAATTTTAAATATGCTAATCTCAACCTGTGAGAATCTTCTTCCTGTTTCTTATGCAAGTCATGTTGAAATGCGAGTCTTGGTAAAAGAAATGACCAACTTTGATTTACCCATGGCCGACCAGTGGAATTATGTGGACAAATATGGAAGGACAAGATATTCTGTCCATTCATAGATGCATTCAAAACTCTTGCCAAGTGGCGAAAAGATGATATTCAAAATTTTTGCGAAGTGGCAAAAAAGATACTTTTATTTTAAATTTGTAATATTATTTGGAGACGGTTATCTATTGCTCAAAGACAGTTATCTTTTAAGATTAAGTATTTTCAGTTATTAGTTAGAAGAAGCAGTTATGTCAAGCCTTTTCCGAATTTTGTATAAAAACAATAAGAGTCATTGTTGAAGGGGTTGGAATTTTTTTGAGAGACAGAGTATGTTTTGAAGTCTATTTTTTGATAAGTAAAGGCAGTACAGTGAAAGTACCCATCTTTTGAGACCAGAGATTCATGTGTTGATCAGTTTTACAGTCTGTTTTTTCCTTTATCTTTATATGTGCATGTTCATTTTCTTTGTTGTATCTTCCATTATGTCTTTCTTCTATATTTAAATGAACACTTGAAATAATTCGAGATTCATACTGGTTATGCCTCGTTTTATCGCATTTAAATATTCACTATTTTCTCCAAAGTTGACAATGGATTCATCCCAGTTAGATTCCTGTTGTTGATGGAATGTCATTACTTCTTTCTATATCCCTTGAAAAAATCAAATTGACTGTGATATGATTGCTATCTTGCCTCTGTGGAAATTTGTTTGGTATATATCTCTTACTGGCATATTATATATTTGAAACTTTGACTCCATGCCCAACGTTTCTTGTTTTCCTTTTCAACCAGAAAATCCTTTTGAGAAATTTTGGGAGAACTTTTATATATCTTAGCCTTTACATATATATCGTGAGAGAGCCCTCTCTGGTGGAAAAAATGGCTAGGTTTTCTACCTAAAGCTTGGTTTGAAATAGGTTACCTTAGGTCTTATTTTCTTACAACAAGAATAAAATCTAAGTGCTAACAGACACATTTGCTCGGGATCCTTCGGTTCAAAATTGACCCCCTTGTGCAAAATTATGATGTCCTTCATTAGGCAAAACCCTAGTTCCAGAGATGGCACAATAGAACTGTTTCTGGGAAATTGAGTCACAGTGCGGGGGTGCCCTAGATGAAAATCGATGTCTTGAATCCATAGAAATCAACATATTCATGGCTGGAATCACGGTTTTGGTTCTATGGGCATTTTTTCCAGGAACCCCATGGTCATTCAGGGACACTTTGAGAATTTGCTCCAGGGGAATAGATCCCAAAACAACGAGTGGAATGGGGTTACTTCAAGTACCACATGTGTATATGGCCATTGTTGAAGTGTTCATGATGGCCATGGTCTCCCGGGAGCCTTCGGTTCAAAATTGACTCCCTTGTGCAAAATTTTGAAGGTCTTCATTGAGCAAAAACCTAGTTTTGGAGATGGAACAATAACATCATTTCTAGGAGATTGAGTCATGGTGGGGAGGGTCCCCTGGATGAAACCTGGTGTCATGAATCCATTAGAATCGACGGATTCACGAACGGTGTCACAGTTTTAGTTCTATGGGAATTTTTTCCAGGAACCCCGTGGCCATTCAGGGACACGTTGAGAATTTGCTCCAGGGGCATGAAATCCAAACCAATGAGCAAGATGGGGTTTCGTCAGCTCCCACACGTGCATATGTCCATTGTGGATGTTTTCACGATGGCCATGGTCACTCGGGAGCCTTCGGTTCTAAATTGACCCCTTGTGCAAAATTATAAAGGCCCTCACTGAGAAAAACCCTAGTTCCGAAGATGGCACAATAACATTGTTTCCAGGCGATTGAGTCACGGTGGGGGAGGGTGCTAGCTGAAACAAAACGTCTTGAATCCATCAGAATTGAAGGATTCATGACCGGAGTCACAATTTTGGTTCTATGGGAATTTTTTCTAGGCACCCAATGCCATTCAGGGACACTTTGAGAATTTACTCCGGGGGCACGGAACCCAAACCGACAAGTGGAATGGGGTTCTGTCATCTCCCACACATGGATATGGCCATTGTGGATGTGTTCACGATGGCCACAGTCGGTTAGGAGCATTCAGTTCAAAATTGACCCCCTTGCAAAAAATTGGGATGACCTTCTGCAAGCTAGGGTTTATTTATTGTGTATGTGCATGGTCTTGTGTGTGTTTGTGTGTAAATGACTAGGGGTGGTAGGTACACACGAGGGATGACTAGGGGTGTCTAAGGGTGGTAGGTACACAAGGGGGATGACTAGGGGTGGTAGGTACACAAGGGGGATCCTTCGTTGATACAAAGAGAACTCAATAAATAAAAATATAATAGGGTCTATGGAATGCTTCAAACAATAAAGTAGAGACTTAAATGCTCTTCGTCAAGAGATCGATATCACCTTTTCATCAAACATAAGGAACCTTTTGGTATTTGGGAACCACGCCATTATCATTCATCACTTACACCAGAATTCCATATCCAATGAAAACTCTTTAGCAAAAAATTTCAAAATAATAAGGTATAGGAAAAGGTCAAGTATCTCCCTAGTCATCATATCAAGGGCCCCATAAAATTTCGCCAATATCTACTCAAGGTGTTGAATTTTACAATGAAACTCTCATCCTTGCATTGTGATGTATACAAACTCATTGGATATTATTAGAATGA